>JARHVA010006442.1:85000-380000 GCA_037957365.1 Torreya grandis | reverse complement strand
GATGGGGAAGAAGGATGCAAGGTATCAATATATTTTCATAACCTATGAAAATGGGTAGAAGAATGGTTTTCTATCCCATGGAAGAAACAAATACACTTGTGTGTGGTTTTATTAGAAGCAATCATAGAAGGATGTAAAATAGGAGTGAAATAATTTAGATAACACTCATCATCCCATTTGGTGGGTAGAGGATCCATCTTAGGCAAGGGAAATAAAAAATCACTAAGGGAAGGTGATGATGAAGAAGGAATCAAGCTAGGATCCACAAAAGGAGTAATAGCATCAAAAATATGGATAGGCTCAAAAATAGTAAGAGTGAGAACATGATCAACTATAAGAGGATCGAGAAGACGATCAACTATAGTAGGCTCTATTGAGGGAAGGGTGGGATCTATAGAGTGTTTAAGGATAGTTGCACCAATCTTAGGGGTAAACTAATGATGGGAGTTAGGGAACCTAGAAAATTGGTAAGGCTTGATCATACCATGATCCATAAGCATAGTCCTATGTGTGTCCTCAAAAATTGGAGGTGTCAGTGCCATCTCTACCCTACGATAAAAGGGGGAAATGCAAAAATCAATAACTATAAGTGAATTAAAATGACGAGATGCACAAAAATAATCATGTAAATAATAATGATAATTCACAATTTTGACATCATAGGTCTATACAAGAACACCTAATAATGGTACATCTAAGGAATAACCATAATCATAATCTAGGGTATGAATATCAATGACACAAGTTAAGATAACATTTTGATCTAATGAATCATGGTGAATAAAATGCCTAATCTTGGTCAAGACTATAGGAATGTCATCACAAGGAGGTTTGAAAGAATGAGGATGCAAGGAAATAGGAAGTTATGAGATGAGATGAGGCAAAATATTAAATTTTTTGATCTTTAAGTTAATCTCATTAGGCTATTCATCATCAAAATCTAAAAGATTAGGAGGAATGTTAGAAATGAGCTTAGGATACCCATTGTAATCATGGGTTGAATTGATAGGAAAGTTGAGATGCTGAGATTAATGAAATGAAATTCTTGGAAAATGCTCAATATTAGGAATCTTGAAGATGCCATGATTTTGGAATTATTCAAAAATATAAGGGTTAGTGTCACCTTGAATATTTTAAATGGTTCCATTATGGTGCAATTTAACACATTAATAGGTGTAAAAAGCAATAGCTCTCATATGGTGAGTACATGGCCTACCAAGAAAGATGTTATATGAAAGGGTAAAGTTAAATGTCATCACCTTCATGTGAATAGTGATAGGTGGAATGGTAATGGGAAGCCACACATAACCTAGAGAAGACATTTACGTTCAATCATATCTTTGACATGTGTTACATGTTGACTTAAGATTTAATTTTGAATACCTAAGAGTCTTAATGAAGTCAATAAAAGTGACACATGTGTTAGAACCCTCATTAATCAATTTATTCTTGATTTTTATATCACCAAATTGGATGATAATGAATAGAGGAGGATCTTCTGCATAAAGTAAAATATTTTTGGTAATCTTAGAAGCTATGGGAAATTTTAGAGAAACAAAAGTGTCTATGGTCTCATCAATATGGATTGACATCTCTTCACATTGTTTTAAAATACTATCTTTGAAACTAGATAAAGATACCTCCCATCTTGTGAGAGGAGGATGAGGGACATTCATCTCGAATAAGAGTTGCATGAGGCAGCTTCTATGATGTGGAGAGGTCCTCATAAGCTAAAGGAATGGAATTTGGGATGGGATATTAGTGATCTCCATAATCGGATCCCACTCATCATAGCCCATAAGAAGGCTGTTAGATATAGGTGTGTAATGGCTACAGAGGTCCTCAAAAGGAGCCAAAGTACATTGGATTTTTTTTTGATAAGAATGACAAGAATATTTAGAATAAGGTGGTAAATCATGTTGAGATGATGAACTAGTTGGTTTAATTAATTTTAAGATCTAGAAGAAGTGTTAATAGAATATTGATTATTATTACCATTGGAATATGATGGAAGAGTGGTATAAATATAATGGGATGTGTTATCAATGGAAAATCATTAATTAGATCATCAAAAGTGATAATATCTATTACCCCAACTCATTTAAATGAGTTGGAGAAGAATCTTGGATATCACAATATGTTCTATGATGAGTGTAGACAACTTGAGAATCAATGAAAGCCACCTCCCATCATATACTAGTCATGCTAACCACATTTTCTTCAAAATTTGGTTCAACAAGACTTTCTATGTTATTGGTAGAAGGAGTGGGTTTGTCTTGAGTATCTTAAATCGGTTGATGATTAGGTAAAGAATCCTTATAGATAGCCAAATGACCATTGTTTGATTTAAGGCTTGAGTTTTGTCATTCAATTTATAGTCCTTGAAAGCAATCTCATAGGCTTGTTGATGCTTATGGATAATGGAATAATGATCAAAATTAGGTCCAAGAAGAAATCCATAGCTAAATTATGAAGCTATCTATAGTTCTCATGAGAATGACCCCAACTAGCATTAAACCAACAAAAGTTGTTAGGATCATACCAAGATTTCATATGATGAGTAGGATCAAGCTCTCATTGAAGAGGCCTACATAGACAATAAATTTAGCTAAGGATAAAGGTTTAGAAACATTGATGTTATTAGGTAAAGAGAAATGAGTATTCATATATTGTTGAGAAGAAAGAGTTGGTTCTTAATAAGGGTTAGGAATGATATCTTCAACATTGTGAATGGTATCATAAGAATTGGTAACACCATCATTAGTGATATTGCAATTTTTATTTTTAAGTAATAGATGAGGACCCATAAAAGGTTAGGGTGGCTCAAATTGATGCATTAGGAAATCTTGTCATTTATCTTGGTTAATAACCTCCTCCAAGGTAAGTGGAGAGATAGTACATACTTGATATTGAAATTTAAGACAAAGAGCATTTGTAAAGAGATGAAAAATATTGTCATCTTCCATGTTATGTTCACATTTTTTTGACAAAGTCTTCCATCTCTTAACAAAGGCTTGAGCAGTTTCATTATCATGTTGTTTTAAATTAATGAAATGGGCCAAAGTGTTTTTTAGGAAGATCATTAGTTTGGAATCCTTGAACTAGAACATTTACTATGTCCTCCAAACTGGAAATGGAATGAGCTCTAAGTTGATTTAACCAATCCAAGGCATCACCCATGAGGGTTTTGCATAGGATCTTAGTAGTGGAAAAGGTATTTAATTTGACCTAATCCTTGTAAATATTTCCAAATGTTTTTAGGTGAAGGTTAAGATCGGTTGATCAATTATAATAAATTGTAGGTGTTATACCTCATATATTAATGTTGACAATATGAGTAGTGAGAGGTTCATTTTGTATATGTTTAATGGTTTTATTAACTAAAAGAGGTTAAGGAATGAGATTTTTTTGATAATATTGAAAAAGAGGAGAGGAAATTTTTTGGTTATATGTACCCTAAGCCATTGGTTATGGATGATATTGAAGGTTAAGAAGGTAATTTTGCATTTTCATCATTTGATTTGTATTATGTGCTTAAAAGGTGTTCATTTGATTAAGAGTTTTTAAAAAAAAATTGGTGTGTTTTATTAACATTATAATCAATTAAATTGGTATTTTTTTGTATTAATGGCTTGGGTACCAATATTAGTGTTGATATGAGTTTGAGAAGAATTGTTAGAATTTGAGGCACTAGTGGTAAAATTTGCTTGTGAAACAAAAGATGGACTAGTGAATGGTTGAGAGGAAGAAGAATTAGAATCATGATTGAATTGGGTATCAATCAATGAACTAATGCAAGGATTAAGGATGGTGGACCTTATGAGTAGACCACTAGAAGTAAAACCTACCATGTTAGTTGAGATACTAGGCATGGAGGTAGAAGAGGTTAGAGAAGAAGATGTCATGGCATAAGAAGGAATTAAAATTTAAGGAAGAGGTTGAGAACCAAAGAAGGTGGTACCTAAAAATACTATTGATAATGTAGGAGTTGGTGAATGAGGCTCTTCATTTTGACCACTAATCATGAGGTTGTAAATGGTAGAAGTATCCTTTCCTCTATGTTGAGGAAATTCAGAAATAAAGAAAACCATTTTGGGAGTATACTCTAACTCAGGTTGGTCTTCTAATAAAATATGATTATTATTTGAAGAGGTATGATGAGGGGTCCCATAGTTCATTATGCGAGTGGTAATATGAATATTACTACCATCCAAAAGAGGAGCCTTACTCTGTCTATGGGAGACCCTATTAGGATTGACAAAGTTTATCATGTTTGTTTATTTTAATTCACTATCATTATCAAATATAAAATCCATTATGGAGAAATAAAAAATATGAGAAATAGAAGATCAAAAGAGGTGTTTCAAAATATACAGGGTTAACTGGGTTGATTCAGTACAAAAATAATGACTATAAAACTATACAGGGTTGACTAGGTTGATTCAGTATAGTGTATAGCAGGAAGGAAAAACATTGGGTTGATTGGGTTGATATAGTATAGAAAAAAGGGAACTTAAGAAGCCTAAAAATATATTGTAAAAAAAAAACTAACTTTCTAAGTAATGAAAAGTAGTAAGTATTGAAAGGAAATAGACAACCAATTGGATTAATGCTGGCCAATCTAATTGAAACACACAAAAACAAAATCTTGCACCAATGATAGATAATGCAAGGTTTTTCATACACAATTGAGAAAATATTAATTAAATAACTTTAAAATTAAAGATAACTAATTAGTCAACATGATTGTTTATTAGTTTATTAAGATATGATTGGAAGTTGGTTATAAGCAAGGTACTAGATAATAGTCTAAGGATACTTTTAGGTAGTTTGGATTGAAAAGGAATATAGTGGAAATGATATAGGCTTGATATTGGGTCATATCCCCGCACTTCACACATTTTAGTGATAAGGGTGTCTAGTGCTTAACCAAAATATACCATTAACCATGCTTTATACTTGACAAGAGCATCAAGTTGGCTTCCCCCTTGGTGATGTAATATAAGTAAGTTGGCCTAGGGTAGACAAGATGTTTAAAGTGATTATTTAATTTTTATTATTTGTCCATGTGTGCATAAAATAGAAATAGTGAAACTGAGCAATTGATTAGAAATCGCCTAATTAGACTATGTGTACTATTCTAAGCATGCAAGCAATAGGAAAACAAATGTGTGAACTAATTACTAATAAATATGATGTTAATTCCAACTTTGAAACAAGGTATAATGATAAAACTATATGCACAAAATATATAATAGGGTTGAGAGGGTTAAACCTGTACTATGGAAGAAACTTTTAAAAATGAACTAGGTTGATAGTGTCGATTTGGTTATTTTAGACAACACACAAAACATAGAATTAGGTCGGTAATGTTGATCTAGTTGACTATGTAAAGGTAGTTTTGAATGTTGTAAACTAGAAATAAAATATAAGAAATAAATAAATAGAGAATTAGAAAGAAACCTTGGTGGATCAAAGATGTAATGAATAAGATTATTGGTCTAAAACCTAGAAGTATGCTTGAGAAACCTAAAAAATGGGTTGATAGTATCGATCAAGCTATACAATAACTTGATAAAAAGTGTTGAAACTACAAGGGGTCAACTGATTTGACATAATAGGCTAAAATAGGTGTTTAAAAGGTTGGAAACCTATACTGGGTTGACTGGGTTAATCCAGTTATTTGTTCTTACAACTTGTGAGTAGAGATAAAAATTTGGGTTGATAGAATTGATCTAGAATGTTAAAATATATGATAAAAATGATCATCAAAATAAATTAAGGTAAAATTAAACAAATCCTACAAGGGTTAGTTCATGTTAGATTTGCTAGAATGTATGCAATCAGAAATGTACCATGTTTATGAATCAATCTAAGATTGGATAAGATAGATCACACCTACACTTTTGATTTGAGATACACTTATTAAGTGAGAGAATGACCAATATGGGGATCCAATATAAATGATTATGGGATTAATTTTATCACTTGTCACAACACATCATGATAGGAAGGGTTCCAAAGTCTACAATCTAACATAATTACACAAAAACTATGATGGAGTCCTAAGGTTTAAAATGTTCACTCTAATCTAATAGTAAGAAAGTAAATCTAATCTAGTGCACACAAAATATTGTGGCATAAATTTGGGGTTAAAAAAAATTAAAAAAAAAACTAAACTAAACATGTATTAGAAGACATATACTCATGTCAATGTATACAAAATCTTAATACATAGAGAGAAGAATAAAAATACATTATTTATCTACTCTTACAAAGTAGAAATAAAGTTAGGAATACTTACCTTTGAAGATGAGCCCACTGAGCCTCAATCTCTCCCTTGGCTAAGGTTTTTCACATGATATTTTTGTGGTATGTAAGGATAACCAAGTTAAATTAGCTCTAGGCTACACAACCTATCCAAGCATCTAATAGACTTCTCCACAAGACAAGATTCATATTTATAGAGAAAGTATTAAACCTTAAGCTTTATTAATCAAGTAAAATGTTTAATAATAATATGTTCACTCACACTTATTTTTTAATAATTCTTCTCTTATTACATGGTGGAAAATGAACTTGTATATATAGGTGGATCTTACGCTAAATCCTTCTGGGAACAATCGGCTATACAAGGTTGACCTAGTCAACCCAGTGTGTTTTTTAGGATAATTTACCAAGTTTGAGCTAGGTTAGTCAAAAGGATAACAAGATAAGAAAGAAAATAATACCCCTAAACTATATTGAGTCAACCTAGTTGACCCAGTACAATTGGTAGTCTAAAAGGAGTTTAAGACAAGGAAAGGAAGAATGGAAAGAAGAAAGACTGGAAGAATACTCAAGCAAGGAGAAATATCTTAGGGAATGGTTTTAGGATCTTGTTGGATTTTTAATAATGTGTTAATAAGGTAAAATAATCCTATGAATCACCAAAGGTCTGTGCATCCCTTCCTTAGTGTACCCCTTAGGGCATGCACTTAGAGATATTGAGATTTAATAGGTTTCTACAAGATACAAAGTGTCAGTAATCAATAAAACTTTGAAAATATTATGTGTATACAGTAAGGAGCATGTATATGTGAAATATCTACCATTTTAGTATTTGTGATGCTCATAATATGTGTAGTGAGATTTTGGGGTTGAGAATTACCAATAGAAGGAATAGAGGTTCTTAAAACCCATCTCTATATACTCTATGTTTTATTTAGAATAAAAATAGTAGGAGCATGTTTATATGCTCTAGATATTTTAATTAAATGAATAAAATATGAAGATCACATGAAATCGATTGTCTATCTCTGATGTAAATGTCTCTCAAGTACTAGCCACCTAGTAAAGGGGATTGCTTATTGCTTACCCTTTTGAGGCAAATTAGCCTTTAAAATATTGATAATTAATTGTTTGGGTATTAATTTATATTTTTAAATAATATACTCACATGGAATATTTTAAAATGTAATTACCTAATTGGCATGAATTCATTTAATACACCCATGCACTCTAGAAGGTACTACTCAAAGAATGTGTATCCAGGGTCATCCCAAAAACATGTCAAAGACACCTGTATAAGGTATAATTGAGAAATTAATAACCACATGTGTGGGATCAACCTATAAAGGTAGATCAATCTTTCCAATAAATTATGTGGATGTGCCATTGAATTCTCTAACTAATCTAGTAGAGGGGTGTGAATCATGATGAGTATAACCCAAATGCATAAGTAATGTCATGGTGAAAACATGTTTTCTTGCACCATTATCAATCATAACACTATATATGGGGTGTTTATCAAGGTATGTTTGAATGAAAGAGAATTAATATCAGAGTCATCATCCTTGATTTCACTATCATCAAAGGAAATGTTAGGTTTTAAAACCATATTAGGTATATGTCTCACGTAAGTACCAATGACCCCATCTATTGGGTGTCCATAATATGATGGATATTGATGTGCATTATATGACATTTAAAATTTTGGTTCCTTCTTGAAAGAGTCTTGTAAATGATTATTAAATATTTTTTTATTTATGGTGATTACCAGGTTATGAACCTAATTCCTTTTTAAGATCATCAAATGTAATATGTTGGTCATCAATGAGGTCCCAGATAAGGTAAAACACCTATTCATAGAATGATTAAGGCATTGGTGATAGTCACAATAAACATTTACACCATATCATTTTGGGTAGAGGTATGTTTACATCAACCTCTATATGAGGAGGAATAAATATAATATGACACTCTACCAACCATAGGATCAATGAAGTAGGAGGCTTAGGTAAATGTGTAAACTATCTCCTTGGTGCATTAGATAAGACAAACCGATTAGGTTGTTGTACAACTATGTTAATTTTGGTGGGTTTTTCATTTTTAGGCTCAAGAGATTTTACCTTATAACTTGGTTTAATTTTAAATCTTTTATTAGATATATAATCAACCTGTGTTTTTTCTATACAATCGAGCTTATTCAGTGACATAAGCTTCATTTCATTGTCTTGTATAACATGGCATAAGTCACCAAAACATTGAAACTTTTTGAAAAACATGGACTCATGCAATGGAGAGATCAAAATTTTCTTGAATATATCTTTCAACTCTTTATATACTATAGGATTGGTCATTTTGGCTATCATTACTTTATATCTCAAAACATATTCATTGACTAGTTCATTAGTTCCTTATTTGATCTTTGTAATTTGAGTATAGGAAAAGTTTTGGGTAATGTTAATAAAAAAGTGTGCCAAAAATTGATCTACAAGAGGTTTGAATGATTTCATATATTAGAGAGGTAAGTCATAAAATTTCCTCAAAGCATAGTTCTTGAGGATCCTTTTAAATAATTTGGTCAAAATTTTATGATTTGAATCATAATCAAGGCATGTCACATAGAAGGTTTCAAGATGTTATTCAAGATCACCCTTACCATCATAAAATGTGAACTTAGGTGCAAAAAATCCAATTATAAAAGGGTGTAAAGAGATCTCAAGTGAAAGACATTCATGCAACACATCTTATGAATCTATAACATGTGAATACTTTGAATCCTTTTGTTTAATGTTTATTACCTTATCCTATAAGGTCTTTACGACTTGAAGGAGTGATTGAACTATAAGCCCAGTGAGATTTTGATTAGCAATTTGAGTAGTCACCAAAGGGGCTAGAAACATGTTTTGAGTAGTAAAAGACATTGAAAAGAGTATTTATGTTGAAATAATGGGTAATTTCATAATGGATGTATCAAAAGTAGTTTCAGGGAATAAAGGTTGAAACACATAATTTGTGCCCCCACTAGATGTATTAATTTGTAATGTGTTCAAGGGGAGGGATGTATCCACTAAAGTTTTTTTTATTTTTAGATTCATGTGTATTTTTTAATATTTGATCAATATATTCAAGGTTTTTTTGAATTCACTCATGAAACATTACAATTTCATGCACTTGGTCATTTTCATTTGTTTCCAAATTTTCATTATCAAAATCTTCTTCTATGATAAGCTTTTTATGATTTTTTCCATGTCAACATTGGTATCATCATGATCCAAGGTATGATATCCCTCATTGGTCTGAGACATCTTAGATGGGTTGAGGGGAAGCTCAATATATTCAATAGACACACCCCCCAATTTAGGGATATGCTTCAGTTGCATGAAAAATAGTACCAAAAAAAAATGAAAAAGTATAGAAATCTAACACCCTAGTTAGTTTAAAACCACAAGAATAAAAAAATTGTATTCACATGGCTTAAGTTCACCAAATGTTTAGCCCTAATTTGGATTTTGGAATCTTACTCGGGTAGTAACGTTAAGAATATATAAATGATAGGAAATAAGGGTGAATATCATATCTACAATAGGCCAATTAATATGTTAATCTTAGATGTAACATATAGTAAATTTATTAAATTGGAATAGGCTATTAATGGAAAGTATAATTATGCTAGACATAGAAATGAAATAAAAGAGAGTACTTAGAATTTTTTATGCTAAAATAGTGTTGGATCTAGTACACATAGAAAACAAGTAGGAAGATAGTTCTGGATCAATCACTAGATTCGAGATCTAGTACCTCTAGATCTCTAGATAATTGCTTCAACCTATGATGGTTGCATCAATGTTAGTATCTAAGTTTATTCTAGTGTCTTGTAAGGAATATTTTCTCAAATAGGATGTGACCACCTGGATGATTCTAGGTTTATATTCACCTTCACTTTGGTGAATTTGAATTGAAGTCATATATTTTTGTTCATGGTGAAAAGGTAAAACCTTAGCTTTCCATCTTTAATGTGACCTTGTGTAAAAATGGGTTAGTGGACATATTTTTTTCATCTAGACTACAATGAAAACATTGTCGAAGGTCACTACCTAAATATCTAATACTCCAAAAAAGGGCCTTAGACTCATGTAGTTCTCCCCTATGGGTTATCTTATGTGTAAATCATGTAATGTGTGTATAGAAATTACAATAGTGACCTAGCTTGTAACTTGGAAAATATGACCTTATGACTATTCATTTAGTACTTAACACTTGTACTTGGGATATTCCTTT
This sequence comes from Torreya grandis, assembly GCA_037957365.1. Lineage (NCBI taxonomy): Eukaryota > Viridiplantae > Streptophyta > Pinopsida > Cupressales > Taxaceae > Torreya > Torreya grandis. Next base: position 369,455 of record JARHVA010006442.1, on the reverse strand, counting down.
GATTTATAGGATAGAATAAGACAATTTTTAGTAACTTGAGTGTGTATCGAGTGTTCTTTTAGTATGACTGCTAGGTGGTAAATGAATGAGGGTTAATATTGTATTTATAACAATCCTATCAAAAAATAAATTACATTAAATCACTTAGGTCAACCATTTTAATATGTTTCATTTATAAATTGGATGAATTTAGGGCATTGAAAACTTGCTTTAGGTCAGGATAGTACTATCAATGTTATTCTTTATCCCAAACATTAGTATTCAAGGATAAGGAGAGTAGACATAGGCTTATAAATTTTAGAGGTGTAAGATAAGTACATTTTAAGAATTCTATGATAGATGAGATGTCTATGTCATCAATATAATGCTGGTCAAACTAAGAGATAGACCAAGTGGCACAAGATAGAGTATATGAAAAATTTGTGGAAACAAGACATGTGTAGAACCAAAATGAATAGTCAGGCTTTAATTTTTCTAAGTATACAAGATTGAGGTGATACATAATCACCAAATATCATTTACAAGTTTGTTAATAGAACAAAAAGATAAAAAATTAAGACATTGAGTCTTCTACAACCATTATGCATCCCTAGCCAGTGGTGGGAGGATATTTTCATTAATTTCATTATAGGATACTAACATCTAAAGGTAAAAATGTCATCATGGTGGTTTTGGATAGGCTCAAAAAAATTGTTCATTTTTTCCTTATCATAACCATTTGTAGCTATTATAATAGTTGATGTTTTTTACAATATAGTTAAAATGTTACATGGTACTTCCAAAATCATTGTAAGTGATTGTGATCCTATCTTCACTAGTATCTTTTAGAATGTTTTATTTGCATGTTTGGGTACTCATTTGGATCATAACTCATCTTATAATCCTTAATTTGATGGATAAATAGAGGGTTTTAACTGTTACATATTGATTCTCCTCTAGATTCATTAATTTATTAATTTATGGATTTTGTGGTTAATGATTAGTTAAATTATGGTGTTAAGTGGTTGGATTAGTACTATATTAATTTGTGGATAGTTATATATTACTTATAATCATGATGATTAACTTTTTGTTAGTTGTTCATTTTTTTATGGTACTTTATGATCATGATTATTTAGTTTGTTCAATTACAATAGTTTATTATGGATTATTTTATGATATGATCTAACTATTATTTATTACACTGAGGTGGATGCAAGATGGAATCCACCCTCCTAACTATGACTGAAGGAGGGTATCATTGAAGAAGATGGAGTACATGTAAATGAGTGGAGGATGAGATAACAAAGCTAAAACCCTACACACACCATTTAATTAGTAGTATGTGTATATTTTTTCATTGGTTAATAACTATTATTAGCATCATGCATCATATTACTAATGTGTTTTCTTGCCTTGCATTGCTTCCTTGATTGGTAATGTTTGATTATTGTTTATGTATTTATGTCACTATACTTGCATTCATAATATCTTCTAATGTATGAGATGCTTGTATTGTTGTGTTACTATTTTATCTTGGCACTAATTTAAGACTCACTATGGTCTTAGAGGTTGACCATCATATGGGTCAAATGTGTGGCATGTTTAAAGAATTTTAATTAAATTTTTTTATGTTTTAAATGGATATCGATATATTTTAAGCACGCGCACGCGCACATACACACACACACATATCAGTAGTTATTTAAAAGGGTTGATTTATTAACTTAAGGCATGTTGATTTGTAAGGGGTTGATGGCTAACCTTAAAACTTGTTTAATTAAATAAAAGGCATGATGATTATTTGGAGTTCAAACATATTTTTTTTATAACACTAATGTTAATATGACTATTTAATTAGGAATATACTTGAAATCTAGGGATCTAAACTATTTTGGGGTTCTAGACTTTTCAATGCCATAATGGGAAATCCAAACGTAGACTTTTGGAGTGTTGCATGTTATTTCTATGATTACATTATCAATTGAAATCAATTGGAATATTGATGGGTTATGATGAGCTACCATGCCATAATTTTTTTAAAAAATTATAGAACTAGATATTCCTTTTTGAATACCTAATTTTGTGGGAGTTTTTTTGGGGGTTTTGGAAAGCATATTGGGAGAAGAAGGAGATATATGGAGGTAGGGGGTATGGAGAAAATAGATGATAGATGAGGAGAGTTTGGCAAAGAAATAACTTGGTTTTGAACTAATTGGTTTGCATACTCAAGTAGGGCTTCTTGAAATTATACTTATAGTTTTACTATTTTGGAATGTTATATGAAATACATTAGTTATGGCATTGATTTATTCAAATGGGTTCTTGTTTTTATGAAAGGATAGATAATTTTTTTTTATAAATATGTAGTTGGCCCTAAGAATGGGTACATCCCATCCACAAGGCTAAATACATATAAATCCTACCCATTTTGTAAATGGTTATGTATTCAATTAACTTCAAGAATGGTTGATAGAACCAAGGTTAGAATTTTTTTTAAGAGCTAGGTTTTTGACTAGCTGTTGGATTGGTTGTTGATGACTTTGTCTACTCAAATCATTAATTCAAAGTTCATAGTTATTATAATCCTTTTGAGTTTGATTTATGGGTTCAAGTGTTATGGGGTATGTTGTGTTTAATTACATTTTTAATTGGTTTTAGAATAGTATTTTGAATTATTTTAAAGTTAATTATATTTTATATAAAAATATGGGTGGGTTATTTTTAACCAACCCTAGGGATGAGCTCAACCCATCTATAGGTCCTAGTACAAATAAGCCAAACCCTACTAGTTACGGTTATGTATTGTGTATTATAAAAATTATATATTATTTAGGGTTTTATTATATTACTATGATTTTGATATAGAATAAAATGAAAAGATTGAGAACTGACATTTGTTAAATTCTTTTGAAACTTGGTGGCTAGAACATGTTGGGTATATTTTGAGACTTTCATGTTTGTTTAATGACCACTTAAATTTGATATTTTTGGGTTAAAAGAGGTATGTTTGTAAATGAAAACTCAAATGCATTAAGGTCAAGATGTAAGTGTGTCTACTTGATTTTTCCATATGTAATTTTTCTTTTTAAAACTCAATTCAGATCTTAAGTCGAGATGACTTAGAAATGGAATTAAATAGCAAAATAAAAAAGGTCAAACATATAACTATATAATGGTGATTTTTGTATACATAAATGTTTGAATTATTGTATTATGGAATGATTTGGAAGCATGGTTTGATTGATTATTGATTTATAAATTTAATATTATCAATTTTTATATAAATTTAGCTATGAACATTTTGGGTTATAGTTTGAATATTTTTACAATGAATATATGACTATATTTTTGTCAAGATAAAATGACTTCTTGGATTAATATTCATTGATGATTATAAATAGTTGGAGGATAGAATTAGTGAACATAATTTGATATTGTATCTATTATGATGTAATTAGGAGATGTTTAGTATTTGTGTTTTTTATTGGACAATTAAATAGGAACGCTAATTTTGTGATTAATGTCTTATAATATTTGAACATTTGTTAAAACTTGTAGTTTTGAGTGAATTGATTTTATGGGTTATTCAAATCAACTATATAATTATGTATGTGTACTATAGGGTTAATGGAATAATTAAATAGATAATTCATTGTACACACATACATATATATATTCCATTAACCCTCATGTGTGTGTGTAGTTGTTATATAAATTAATTTGAGGATATATACTATCTATTGGGATTGTATACTCTTATAGTTGCATAAAAGTCTTACCTAAAATAAAATTCTATTTGAAGTACTTTTCATAAATATTTGTATCATGGTATTGCTGATGTAGATATAGTTTGAGTACTTAAAAAAGGAAAATATAGATAAGAATTTAAAACATAAGGGATTAATCGATATTTAATAATTTATAAATATTTCATGATATGTTAATAGGTTGTTGTGTTGTATGAAAAATACTTAAATTTTTTTTATTTCAGGTAAGACTTTTAAGCAACTATAAGTGTATACAATCCCAATAAAACATCAAATAGTATACAACCTAAAAATTAACTTATAAAACAACTAAATATATATGTATATATAGGTATCTATACATACATACATATACACATGTATACATTTAGTTATTATATACGTTAATTTTGAGGTTGTATATTATATAATGTTATATTAAGATTGTATACTCTTATTGTTTCATAAAATTCTTACCTAAAATAAACTTCTATTTGAAGTAGTTTGCATAAATAATTGTATCATGGTATTACTAATGTAGATATAGTTTGAGTAATTAAAAAAAGCAAAAATATAGCTTGGAATTTATAACATAAGAAATATTGTGATATATAATAATTTATAAATATTTCATGATATGTCAATAGGTTATTTTGTGTCTATTATGGGAAACAAATAATTCTATAGGTACTTGAATAGTGTTTTATGAGAAATCTCAACTTAGTTGAAAGTTGGATTGTTAAACAATAGATTATTAATTTAATGGAGGATTAATTTATTATTATTTTTATTCATATGTTAAATAAATCAATTATTTTATATAAAAGGTTGTATTTAAATTTAGTTAGCTAATTTGTAACATTTAGATGCATGTGATGAAATTTATGATATTTAATGATTTATCTGTATTAATATGTGTTATGGCATTTTTATATGTAAATCTATTATTTGAATCTTTTGATTTAAAAATTATTAATATATAAATGAATCTAATATTAATCATTCTAAGCAAAAAGTTAAGATGGACTTCACATACTTACATAGTACCACTAATAGAGAAATCAAGGATATCTAAATGAGTTGTGTGTGAATTTGACAAATGTTAAGATCTAAAAAAATATATTAAAACTTTAGCCAAAGTAATGATTATGCTTTGAACATTTTCAATTCACATGTTTGATTTAGTTTGCATGTTTTTCATGATATTATGTTAGAATGTATTTCTTTATGATATGCTACATGTGATAATTATCTTATAACACACAAGTTCTAGTTGACATTATCAATTTCTACACCAACACCATCTACCCATATATGAAGGGAGGGCCATTCCCTTGTTATGAGATTGTTTAGGGGATCAATGGTCCATGTTTGGTGTGGAAAATCACTCGGATTATACTCTCCCTCCCCTTCTATTAGTCAACTAATAGAGGCTTTACTCATAAATGCTTTTAGATAATAACAAATTCATTTAAACTTTTATGTTCTATTAAATATTATTTAATTATAATCTGATATTCAGATATGTAATATTATAAACTTATATTATTTGATGTTAATTTTATAAAAACAACATATGGATAATTATATCTATACCTATTTTTATATTTAAACCAACAGTGCCTAATTTGTTAATTTGGGTAATTTAGTACTATTCTATATTTTACTTGTAAAATCAACCTGATTTTTTTATATAGTGATCATTAGCTAAATGAATCATATGTTTAATAGATTACTTTTCATAAATAATGCATTTATCTAAAGATCATTAGTATTTGGAACCATTTGAGGTAATTTGATAATGAATTCAAAATAATAGCCTAATTCTAGTTTAGCCCTAAGGAATTATTACATTATGGAATCAGAGTTGAGGCTCAAATTCTAGGACTTAATGAGTTCACTATCATATTTATATTCATCTATTATAAAAAATAAGAATGTCACATTGAATACAAACTGGTGAGGATACATCCAATCCCAATAATACTAACCCTCCAGTTGACCTAAATTATTTTGTCATTAAACAAGCTACAAAGCTTGATTACCTTATCATAGACATGAATGAAACTAGGGACCAAATAACTAACCTTGAATAGGAAGTTCATGGCCATGTAGAGGAAAATAATTATAATGAACCTAAAGATCATCCTACTAAGTAAGAAGTTCCTTAGGAACCTAGGCAAGAGGAAGTGTCTCAAAATGCAAAACCATGTGTATTTGTAGAGCTTGCATGAGACATGAATAAAGTTAAGCCACAAAATATAAATGGAATCATTTTGAGAGATGGAGAATAATCTTGGATAACTAATATGGAGAAGTATTTCAATATATTGAATTAATCTAAAGTTATAAAAGTAGGATTTAGAGCTTACCAATTGGAAGGTGAAGTAATAATGTGGTGGGAAGAAAATAAATTAGAGATGAATCTTGATTCTATTACCACCATGTGAGAAAAGTTTGTAACCTTGTTTAGATCATAATGTTTTTCCCAACTCTATTTTGATCAAAATCTAACATATTTTTAAATCTAAAACAAGGAGACGTTTTAATGAATGATTGGTGGGAGAAATTCACCAAGCTCTTAAAGTATGTTCCTTAGTATCAAGCAAATGAGAGGTTTCACATTAATAAATTAATTATGGGATTAAAACCCTAAATTATATCTGAGGTGGATGTGCATGGCCCATCCAATATGGATAAAGTATTTAAAGAGGTAGTAAATCAAGATTAAAAATGAAGTAACTCACTTTGGTCAAAGAGAAATTCAAGAAAAAGTTTGGAGGTCCTAAAATGACTTTCAAAAAGATGAATTAGAAAAGGAGTGTAAACTCTAAAAATCAATTCAAGAATTATAATGTAAAATTTAGTAGTGATTCAAGGAATAAGAAACTAGGAAATGGTTTCAAGGGAGGTTATAAGGGAAATCAACAATTTGATAGGAAAGGACCATATCATGGATGTTTCATATGTGGGGGTGATCATTACGCTAGGGAATGTACTCAATGGAAATTAAATGGTAAAAATAAGGCTTTCACTTTATAGCAAGGATATTTTCACTAGAGAATTAATGCAGCCATTGATAACCATCATGCTAAGTTTTAGGTTTTTATTGAGTTGTCAAGTACTTTATTTAGTCATCTAATTTTAATTTTTATTGATAATAGATCTATATAATATTTTATTGCTCCTAAAATGATTATTAAGTCATGTATAAAAGCTATAATTATCACAAATGCATGGTCATTTCAATACGAGAATGAGTCTAAGGTTAAGGTTGATAAATTTTTGGTCAAAGCTAAGATCAAACTACCTAAATTCACTATGGTAGTATATTTATTTGAAGAACCACTAGGGTCATATGATGTGATCCTAGGATTAAACTAGTTATCTCATCATAAAGCTAAATTAGATTGTTTTCTTAAAAAGGTTGAATGTCTAGATGATTTGGGAAAAGAAACACAAATTTAGGGAGCTAACACTTAGATAGATTTTTATAATTTAGTTTAAGAGAGCATAAATAAAAGGGTGTCAATAATTTATTGCTTTGATAAATGATATGGAGGAATCAAAGGAACCTTCTATCAAATATTTTACTTTTCTTCAAAAAAATTTAGATGTTTTCCCCAAATAATTTTTGGGTTCACCCCTAAGAGAGAGAGTTTGACTTCTCAATTGATATCATTCCTAGGTCTAAACCATAGTATAAATACACCTATATAATTATGAAAAATGAATTGGTAGAGTTTAAGGCTTAACTACAATATCTATTGTATAAACAATTGATTTGACCAAGTGTGTCACCATGGGTGTACCAGTTGTGTTCTTTAAAAAGAAGGATGGAACCCTCCACCTATTTATTGATTATAGAATGTTGAATAAATAAATGATAAAAAAAAAGTATCCTTTACCTCATATTGATGACATCTTTGATCAAATACATGGAGAATTAGTTTTCCCTAATATTAATCTTTGAGTATAATATCATTAGTTAAGGATTTGTGATGAAGACATTCTGAAAATAGCTTTCAGGACTCGTTATGACCACTATGAGTTCATAGGTCTTCATTTTGGGATAATGAATGTGCTTACAACATTTATGAATATCAAGAATAGTGTGTTCAAGGATAATATAGATAATTTTGTGTTGGTATTTGTAAATGATATCTTCATCTATCTAGAATCTAAATAGGAACATCTAGAACATTTGAGGTTGGTTATGTAATAGTTCAAAAACATAAACTTTTTTGGAAAGTTGTTAAAGTGTGGATTATTTTAGAAAAAGGTACAGTAATTTGGGCACATTAGATCTACAAAAGGGATATTTGTGGATCCTTCAAACATTGAAGCCATTATGGAGTGGTTAGTACACAAAAATATTCATGAAGTTGTGCATTTTATGGATTTGGATGGATATTACAAGAAATTTATGCCAAAAAATTTTAAGATAGAAAATCCTATTACCTCTCTTAAGTGGAAAAATCAAAAATTTATGTGGTTAAGAAATTACAAGGAATTTTTTCAAGAGCTAAAAAGAAGGCTTACCTTAACACCAATGTTGAGAGTTCCTGATCTAAATGGCCAATTCTCAGTAATAACCAATGCTTCAAGAGATAGTCTTAGAGGAGTTCTTATGCAAGAAGGTTTTGTTGTAACTTATGAGTCTAGGTATTTGAATCCATATGAGATAAATTATTCCCCACATGATCTGTAATTAGCTGTAATAGTTCATGCCTTACAAGCTTGGATAAATTATTTGTTGGGAAAATCATTTGAGCTCAAGACTAATAACTTGGGGCTTACGTATATCTTCACCCAACCTAAATTGAATGAACATTAGAGGTGAGGGTTAGAGTTATTTTTAGATTATGGTTTTGACATTAACTACATAAAAGGCAAATAAAATAGGATTGTAGATGCCATTAGTCATATAAGGTATATATCAAATTTGGTTATGATCAACATTAACTTTCATAATTAGGCAATTAAATTCTCTCCAAGAGATGATTTTTATGAATAGGTAAAGCTGACATTAGATCAAAATGCTCAATATCCTAAGTATGATGGATTCAATTTTGAGGATGATGGTTTACTTAGGTACAAAATAAGAATTTATGTACTAAACAAGGGGAATTTGAGTATAATACTCAAGGAACTACACAATGTTCCTTACTCAGGTCATCTAGGTGTAACTAAGATCTTGGTAGAGCTAAGGCCATTATTATTATATAAGAGAATTAATAAAGATGCAACAAATTTTGTTTCATAATGTTTAGAATGTCAGTGAGTTAAATCTAAGCATATGCATCTTTTTGGGTTGTTATACATACATACCATACCAGAATGGAAGTGACAGGTCATTTTTATGGACTTTATCTAAGGTTTGTCAATGTCTCAAAACTAACATGACATGATTTTGGTGGTTTTTGATAAACTCACCAAGGTATCTCACTTCACTCCTAGTAATATTTTAGATGGTGCATTTATTTTTGAAAAAAAAAATTGAAATAATTATATAGATTGCATGGGTTTCTAGAAAATATTATTTCAGATAGGGACCCAAAAATGACTTCTAGATTTTGGTTAGCTCTTAATTCAGCTTTGGGTACATAATTAAACATTAGTACAACATATCATCTAAAAATAGATAAACAAATAGAGAGGGTGAATCAAGGTTTAAAATATATTATAATAATGTATTTCATAGCTTAGCAGTATAGATTGGAAGAATATCTTCCATCGATTGAGTTTGCCTAGAATAACTCATACCAAACAACTTTGAAAATGGCTCCATTTGAGGCATTGTATGGAAGGTATAAAACACCAATCATTTTGGATAGGTTAGAAAATAGAGTGGAATTTGTTCTAGATATGATTCTACAAATAGAAAAACATGTTATCTTAATAAGGAAAAATATGGCTAAAGCCAATGATATATAAAAGAGCTATGCTAATCTAAAAAGAACATCAAGGTAGTTTTTAGTGGAAGATAAAGTATTTATATGGGTTAAACCATAGAAATTTTTTATTAAAATTAGAAAATCATCCAAGTTATCTCATATATATGTGAGACCATTTGAGGTCTTTGTCATTCTTGTGGTGTATAGGTTTATTTTGCCACCATATTTAACACTCAGGTTTAATGTTTTTCATGTGTTTTATCTTAAAAAGTATGTTGTTGTTCCTTCTCATGTGTTAGATTGGAATGTTTTATAGGTTTTAGATCTTAGGGTAGTCATAATAGAACTAGTAAAAATAATTGACACTTACAAACTTAGTTTCTGTAACAAATAAGTGTCATAGTACAAAGTCTAGTGGGACTAATATCCTAAAGATAGTGTCACTTGGGAAGACTATGAAGAGTTTCATAAGTTGTTTCCACATTTGTTTGCTTAGTATTTTTTTGGATATTATGTTCATTTTCTATTAAACATTATTTTATTTCATATCTCTTGTTTAAATAAGTGCCATTAGGGTGATTACCAGCTTTAGGGGGAAGGATATTACATCCCAATTATCCTATAGATTCACTAATATGTTAATTTATGGATTTTTTGGTTAATAATTGGTTAATTTTTTATGTTAAGTGGTTGGATTAGTACTATGTTGATATTTGGATAGTTATATATTACTTATAATCATAATCGTTAACTTATTATTAGCTTTTCATATTTTTTATGGTACATTATGATCATGATTAATTAGTTTATTCAATTACAATAGATTATTATGAATTATTTCATGATATGATCTAATTACTATTTATTACATTGAGGTAGATGTAGGGTGGTGTACACCCTCCTAACTAGGACTAAGGGTGGGTATCATTAGAGAGAATGGAATAGATGGATACAAGTGGGGAATGAGAGAATGAAGTTAATTATATACACACCACTTAGTTATCATTTTGCATGTGTTTATGATTGGTTAATAACTATTATTAGCAGCATGCATAATATTACTAACATGTTTCCTTGCCTTTTATTATTTCCTTGATTGATAATGTTTGATTATTAGTTATTCATTTATATCACCATCCTTGCATTCATAATATATTCTAATGGTTGAGATGCTTGTTTTGATTATTATTTATTCATTTATGTCACCATCCTTCCATTCATAATATCTTCTAATGGTTGAGATGCTTGTATGATTATCTTACTTTAACATCTTAGCACTAATTTGAATCTCACTACAGTTTTAGATTTTTAAAAACATATGGGTTGCATGTGTGGCATGTATATTTAATGGTAATTATAATGTTTTATGTTTTAAATGGATAACATGTTATAAATATTTCATATGTTTGAATCATAGATGAGAAAATTTATTTCATATATATATATATATATATATATATATATGTATATATATATATATACATATATGTATATATATATATGTATATATATACATATATGTATATATATACATATATGTATATATATACATATATGTGTGTATATATATATATATATATATATATGTCATTTATAATTTAAAAGGGTTGATTTATTAACTTAAGGTATGTTGATTTGTAAGGGTATGATGGCTAATCTTAGACCTTGTTTGATTTAATAAAAGGCATGATGATTATTTGGATGTGAAACACAATTTATTTAACAATGATGTTAATATGATTATTTAATTAAGAGTATGCTTGGAATCTAGGGATTCAAACTATTTTGGTGTTCTATACTTTTTGAAGCCATAATATAGAATCAAAACATAGACTTTTGGAGATCTGCATGTTTTTTTTATTGATTGTGTTATCTATTGGAATCAATTAGACTATTTATGGGTTATGGTGAGCCATCATGCCAAAATTATGTAAAACAATTACAAAATTTGAGATTCACTTTTGAAGACCCAATTTATGGGAGGTTTTTGAGATGTTTTTGAATGCATATTGGGAGCAGATGGAGATATATGGAGGTAGGAGGTTTGGAGAAGAGAGACAATGGACAAGAAAAGATTGGCGAAGAAAGTACTTGGTTTTGCATTACCTATTTTGCATATTCAGGTAGGGTTTGTTGAAATTATAGTTATGGTTTTATCATTTTAGAATGTTATATGAAATACATTAGTTATGTCATTGATTTGTTGAAATGAGTTCTTATTTTTTTAAATAGATAGTTTTAAAAAGAGTAGTAAATATATGTAGTTGACCTCAAGGATGGGTATGACCCATCCATAGGGCAAAATACATATAAACCCTACCCATTTTATAAATGGTTGTGTATTGTACTACATTTGGAAATGGTTAATGGAAATAGGGTTAGCATTTTTTTTATTTGGAAGAGATAGGTTTTTGACTATCTATAGGACTGGTTGTTGATGATTTTGTCTACTCAAATCATTAATTCATACTTTGTAGTTGTTATACTCCTTTTGAGTTTAATATATGGTTTTAAGTGTTATGGGGTATGTTGTGTTTGATTAATATTTTAATTAGTTTTGAAATAACATGTTGAATTATTTGCAAATTAATTATACTTTATACAAAACTATGGGTGAGTTATTTGTAACCGACCTTGGGGATGGGCTCAACCCATATACAAGGTTGAGTATAAATAAGCCAAACCCTACTAGTTACATTTCTTTATATTATGTATTCTAGAATTTGTATATTATTTAGTATTTTATTATATTATTATGTTTTTGATATATAATAAAAGGAAAATATTAAAAAATGACATTTATTAAATTCCTTTGAAACTTGGTGGATAGAACATCTTGAGTATATTTTACATTTTTTATGTTTGTTTTATGACCATTTGAATTTGATATTTTTGGATAAAAGGGGGGTCTATTTGTAAATGAAACTTGAACACATTAAGGTCAATATGTAAGTGTGCCTACTTGATTTTTCCATATTTATTTTTTCTATTTAAAAATCAGTTCAGATGTTTGGTTGAGATGACTTGAAAATGGAATTCAATAGCAAAATAAAAAAAGTGTCTAACATATATTTGTGTATTGGTGATTTTTATATATGTAAATATTTGAATTATTATATTATGGAATGATTTGGAATTAATGTTTAACTGGATGTTGATTTAGAAATTTGGTCTTATCAGTTTTCATATAAATTCAGTTATGAACATTTTGTGTTATAGTTTGAATATTTTTATATTGAACATATGACTCTATTTTTGTTAAAATATAATGAATTAATATTCACTTATTATTATAAACAATTAGAATATTGACTTAGTTAACATAAGTCAATCCTATAGTTGTTATGATGTAATTGAGAGATGTTTGGTATTTGTGTTCTTGATGGGATAATTAAATGGGAACATTAATTTTTTTATATATGTCTTATGGTATTTGAAAATTTGTCAAAACCTATAGTTTTGAGTAAATTTATTTTATGGTTTTTTCAATTTAACTTTTTAATTACACACACACGCACGCGCGTGCACACGCATGCACGCGCGCACACACACACACACACACACACACACACACACACACACACACACACACACACACACACACACACACACACACACACACACACACACACACACACACACACACACAAAACACAAAAAAACACACACACACACACACACACACACACACCAGAGGGTTAATGGAATATATATATATATATATATATATATATATATATATATATATATATATATATATATATATATATATATTCCATTAACCCTCTGGTGTGTGTGTGTGTGTGTGTGTGTGTGTGTGTATTTATATGTTATATATGTTAATTTTGAGGCTATATACTAACTGATGTTCTATTGGAATTGTATACTCTTATAGTTTCATAAAATTCTTACATGGAATAAAATTGTATTTGAAGTACTTTGCATAAATACTTGTATCATGGTAATACTAATGTAGATATATTTTGAGTACTTTTAAAAAAGGAAAATATAACTGGGAATATATAACATAAGGGATTACTCATTATATTAGAATTACAAAGATTTCATGATATGATAATAGGTTATTGTGTGGCTATTGCAAGAAACAAGGAATTCTGTAAGAACTTGAATAATATTTTATGGGAAATCTAAACTTAATTGAAAGTTGGATTGTTAAACAATAAATCATTAATTTAATAGAGGATTAATTGATTATTAATGTTGTTCATATGTTAAGTAAATAAGTTATTCTATATAAAATGGTGTATTTAAATTTAGTTAGTTGATTTATAACATTTAGATGCATGTAATAAAATTTATGGTATTTAATGATTTTTTTGTATTAATATGTGTTTTGTTATTTTTATATGAAAACTTATTATTTGAATTTTTTGATTTAAATATTATTTATGTATAAATTAATTTGGTATTAATGACTCTAAGCAAGTAGGTGAGATGGAATTCACATACTTAGAGCCACTAATAGATATATAAAGGATATCCAAATGAGTCATGTGTATGAATTTGACTGATCTTGAGATCTAGAAAAATATATTAAAACTTTAGCCAAAGTAATGTTTATGGTTTGAACATTGTCAATTCACTTGTTTGATTTAGATTGCATGTTTTATATGATATCATGTTAAAATATATTTCTTTATGATATGTTTCATGTGATAATTATCTTATAGCACATGGGTTCTAGTTGACATTCTCAAATTTTGAACCATCACTATCTACCCATATATGAACGGAGGGCAATTCCCTTGTTGGGAAATTATTCATAGGATCAACCATCCATGGTTAATGTGGAAAAGCATTCATATGATAATCTCCCTCCTCTTATAGTAGTCAACTAATAGAGGTTTTACTCCTAAATGCTTTTGGATAATAAAGAGTTCATTTAGAGTCGTATTTTCTATAGAACATTGTATAATTATAATATTATATTCAAATAATTTTAATATTGTATACTTTTACTATTTTATGTTAATTTTATAAAAAAAACATATGGTTGTTTATAATTTTACCTATTTTGATATCTAAACTAGAAAATGGTTGATTTGTTAATTTGGGTAATTTACTACTATTCTATATTTTACTTGTACATATAGTGATCATTAGCTAAATGAATCATATGGTTAACTTAATGGTTAATATATTAGTTCTCAAAAATGATGTATTTAGTTAAATATCATTATTAATTGGAATTAATTAAGGTAATTTATTAATAATTTTTTTAAAAAATAGCTTAATTCTAGTTTAAACCTAAGGGATTGTTACATCAAAAAATTCCTAGAAGGGTATCTTTATTATTTTTCATTAGATATATAGGAACATTGGGTCCATTGGCTACCACTATCATAATGGTGGTACAACACTTCCTTCCATACCTCTTTTAAAATGTCTTACTTTTTTGTATTTAATTGCAATCATACCCTATCCATCACTTCATATTTGAAGGTGAGACCTAAGGTTTGATTTTTTGAGGAACATATTCATTATTAACATGAGGTAATAGCTAGTTTAAAGCAAAAAAATTTAATGACACAAGATAAAATGAAACAACAAGGTGATGTTGATCCATAGTGAGAGGAATTTTTATATAAGTGATTGGCTCATTGTGTAATTTTATACATATAATCATTTATTTGAAGCAACATAAAAAATATTAAAAAAAATCTCTCTTAATATTATTTCCCTTATCAGATTTTATCAAAAAATTGTAGTGTGGCATACAACTGGAGCTACCCCAATCCACTCACATATCTCATGTATTTCATGTATCTTGACTGAACAAGATCATTGGATATATATTGTATACTTATACTACGTTCCTTGAATTGGATGAATAAGGTAGAGTGATTATATAACCTAAGGATATCCTTCACACACACACACAAAAGGGCTATGAATAAGAGAGTTTAAGGAGTATTTAATCAAGTAGAAATGTCTAAATCATGAAGATGTAACATGAGAGGAATAATATTTTTTATAGTAGAATTCATAGTTGATTAATCATTAAGGGAAAAAATATTTTAAGGGGAGGGTCATCCTAAAATCTTAACCCATAGTGTGTTTAGGGATACATGTGGTCGACTTATGGCTTACATACCTTTCATATTATCTTATTGCATTTTCATATGTTCTTAATATGGTCAGCATATGTAATAAACATGGATAATTATATTATATATAGGAGGTATTATTTAGTATTTTATCATCATATTGTTAATTATTCTCTTTTAGCATTATTGTGGAGGTTACCCCCTCAAAGTAGCTCAATCATAATTATCAAGTATTTTTCTCTTTTATCTATTGTTGTTGTGGATCTAATTATTTTGATCTTATTTCTATGATATATTATTACATTAATGTGAAACATCTAATTATTTCATTACATATTTCCATCTTAAGGAGGACTAATTTATAATTGTTTCATTATATGTTCACACGAATACAATTCAATATTGTGGCCTATATTCAAGACTGTACTTCATAGATAATTTCAAGTACATAATTTTATTTTTACTCTAGTACTTTCACTTTGATGAATTACTAAAATAAAATAGGGAAAATTTAAACACAAATTAATATTTAAGTTAAAATAGTGCATTTATGACCACCTATTTTACACACTTAGGTCATGCCTTATTCCATGGCCTTTTGACTATTTTCCCTCATTTTCCATGCAAATGACCCATTCTTATAAGCAAACCAATGGTTTGAAAATGTTCTTATTCATCATGAATTTTTTTTAGGCTTATCCAAAAACTTTTCCATTCTCTTAGATCAATATTTTTTTCTCTTAGGATAATAGTGCACCATTTAGACAACAACACTCTAACATTATCCAATTCCATTGCTCTTGTCTTATCACCAAATAATGACTAGTTTCTAAAATTTAAAATCATTTAATGGGTCCTCCTATAATTTTATCAAGATCCATTTGAAATAATTCCTAATATATCACTATAAATCCACATTTTAAACCATTTTGCACATAAGAGGATTCCATATTGAAAAACACTAGAATTATAATTTCACATTGAGAGAAAATAATCCATTTCTCCTAATTTTAAATACATAAAATCCCAATATCCATGAGATAAATTTTGAATACACTTATAAGGTCACAAGTCATGGTTGAATAACTTTATAAATCTAGGAATGTGATAGCATTTATCATTTTTCACGAAACATTTCACACACATCATAGAAACTTGGGATAACTACATGGATTTTTATCCCTCTTTGGAGTATTTGCATGTAAACAACATTGAAAAAATGGGTTTTTAAGGACAAGAAAAACTTCAACTATTAACCCCTTTTTACCATGTGATTATATTTTTCCTCTTGATCTATTGAGATAGGATTACAAGTGAAGGAGAAGATACATAGTGGTTTTTATGACAAATCTAAGGCTCATGCATTATCAAAATAACACATAGGGGAAGGCAAACCTATCACATAAATATCAAAGAGACATAATCTACCAAACACCAATAGTCCCTACGGATAAAAACACCCTATGTCCCTATCTAGATACAATGATCTTATATAAGATCATATAAAATCCTATTTTAGATCCAAAATCAGTGAATACAACTCCTTAATCAATTCTAGTATCAGACACAGTCTTATATTCTACTTTTACAGCTAAGTTGTATTTACTTATTAGTTTCCCTTTTAGAATATTTTTTAATTTAATAAGTTTCAAATAATTTTGTATCATTATTACATATTTGTAGAATTTTGATTTTACACAGTAGTTTATCTAATTTAAGTAATTAATTCACTTATTTTCCAAATTTTGATAAAACACAAGATAAAAAATGAGCATATTTTATGAACTTATCCACAATTATCATGATGTCATTTTTACCTTCACACCTTGGTTACCCTATAATTAAATCCATGGAGACCTCCTCCTACATCTATTTAGGAATGGATAAATGTTACAAAAGACTAGGTGTCTTAATTATTTCACCCTTATTTTTTTGGGACACATGCATTCAAGAACAAATTTCTATATATTCCCCTTGAGTCCCTCCAAAAATAAATATTTCTTAATTCTATGATAGGTTTTAAAAACTCATAAGTTCCCCCTTAGTGAAAATACAAGAAGCTCCTTAAGCACCCTATGTTTGAGGGTAAAATTATTACATAGATACAATCAATCATGCATTACCTTCCCACTCAAGTTTAGTTAAGGCATACAAATTATGCTGGATATTCTAAATCAAAACCTATGTATCCCTATCATTCTCCCATTTTATTCATGCCTCTTCTAGCCATATGCCTACCAAATGGTCATTGCACATAATAATGCCTTAGTGGATTCATCCCTTTTGGATAGTGAATATGCTACAACATTATATTTTCATTTCTTATATATGAATTTAAAATCATATCCCAACATTTTATTCACCCATTTTTGTTACTCTTTGAATGGTAGTCATTGTTCTAAAAAATATTTTAGACAATCATGGTTAGTATTTTACCTTAAAGTGTCTACCCATCAGATAAAGTCTCCATTGATTGACTACATGAAGAATAGCCATCATAAATTTCTCATAGGTTATATTTATCATTTTTTCCCCTTAATTTTATGACTCTTAGATGCAATTGATATTCCTTATTACATGACTATTTTACCCATGCCATAACATGATTCATCACATTCAATAATAATTTTTTTATAAAAATTAGGAGTACTCAAAAATGGAGTGGTGAACATAGCCTCTTTTAGCTTATCAAAATCCTTGTTATTTAGATCATTATAATGGAAAGAGTATTTATTCAACAAGGTTTTCAGTGGTGTTTTTATGCTACCATAATTTTTCACAAATCTACAATAGTAACTAATTAGTCCTAAAAACCATTAATATACATAAGGGTTTTGGGTACTATCCATTCCATCATAGCTTTGATATTTTTAGTATTAGATTTAACTCCTTCATGTGAAAAAATATGACCCAATTAATCCACCTTTAAGACTTAAAAATCACATTTTGAAGATTTTACATAAATTTCATGTTGTTCCAAAGCTAACATTGCATGTTTCACATGTTACAAATGTGTTTCCCAAGTTTTTTTGTATATTAGGATGTCATATAAAAACACCAACATAAATTTACTCAATAAAGGCTTAAAAACAATGTTAATAAAACTTTAAAATGTAGATGGATAATTTGTGAGACTAAATGACATGACCATAAACTCATAATGGCCTTCATGAGATCTAAAAGTTGTTTTAGGAATATCCTCATCTCTAATATAAATCTAATGGTATATATAATGAATATTTATTTTTTTAAATAAAAATTACTATGTAATTCATCTATCAAATCATTAATTAATACAATAGGTAACTTATCTTTGATGATGTACTTGTTGAATTCTCTATAGTCTAGGACCTCTTCCAAGTGTCGTATTTATTAATCACCATGAGCACCAAGCATAAATATTCACTTTGGTCATGTATAATATTACATTAACCTATCATCTCATATACTATATTTTTAATTTCAGTCTTCTAGGCATATATATACATGTATGGTCTGATGTTATGTGGTTGACTACTCAAAAGTAGGGGAATGGTGAATAATGTTCTCTACTTGGTGGTGGTCCTTTTGGCATGGAATAAAAAATAGTTGGGTGGTCATCAAGAATCTTAAATATATCAAGATGTGAAGAATACTTTATTGGTTAAACTTATATGGATAACAATCATGAAACAAATCCTTTAACCAGTTTATAAACACACCTCAAATAGATGCCTTCATAATTTTTTTAATACAACACTCCATTTTTTCTCATATAGTGTGTTGATTTGATCTTAAGTATACTCCTTTATTTTATATTCAATTAAAATATACATGAACCTATACACAAAAAATTAATAATCTAATTGTACCAATCACTACCAACTATTTGAGACTAGTTTACTCGCTCGATGGAAATGTGTAGACTAGTTTTTGAAATCAGATAAATGATTCATTGTACCTATGCCATATTATAAGTATTGATATATAAGTCAAAATATTGTAACTTATTCATCTATTTTTATTCATAATTTTAATATTAACAATTGGTTCTGGGATAATGGTATATGCTTTATTACATAGAATATAATATATGAATTTATTCATTGATTTGATCAGATCATATTTTTTTTGTTAATAATGGAATATATCAATTATTAATCCTTAATATTGGTACTCATCAAGGTAATATGATGTTCAATGCCTTCAAAAGTTTGAGTGAGCACCACTACTATAGTATGTTTTAATGTAAATGAATACAATAAGTCCTTGGTGAAGTCTAGACTAATCAAAACTAGACTTGGGTGATGGAAATTTTAATTTCCAAAAAATTTATCTATTATTTATATATCCATTCTACCTTTGAATCTTTTTTAAACATAAAATTTAATGGATTTATAATTTTTTTAAATCTTAATAGAATTTTTCAACTAAAAATTATCTTATAAAAGAAAGATTTGAGTTTTTTATACTTTTAGGATATTGATTTTTTTTATTTTCTTGAAATATATTAGGGTCAATATAAATAATTTGATTGGTGATAACATGGCCCATTAACTTACTTTATGTGACTCCAAAAATATTAATTTTTAGATTCAATGAAATTATGTACTTTCTACATCTATCAAACACTCTTTGCAAGTGAGACACATGGTTTATGAAATTATTAGAAAATATAGTTATATTATTCGTGTAAATAATTATTCAATTACCATTTATCCATAAAAAATAAAAATCCATGGCATGTTGAAAATTAACACATACATTAATTAGTCAAAAACACATCTTATTGTATGTAAAAGTTCCCCATTTAATAGTGAAGGTAGTTTTCATTCAATCATCATTTTATATTACTACCTAGTTGTAGCCTAAATAAAACCAAAAATGGACATCATTTTAGACCCACTCAGTATCTAAATTACTTCATATACAGAGATCAATCGGTAATTATCCCTTTTTGAAGCTTTAGTGAGTTTTTAAAAATATATGCATACTTTTATTTCACCATTATTTTTTCATATAGGGACTAGATTAGAAACCAAGTAGAATGTCTAATTAGGAATATGAAATTTCCATCCAATAGATTATGAAATTATTTTTAATGAGAGGTTATAAAATGTGATTAACAAGGCTTTGTATTTTATTCAATAGTTAATGTTCCTTTCTGAGTGGTATAATATATGTTATAACTATGAGATCTAAAATATTTAAATCCTCATAGGTCTAGGCAATCACATCTTTGTAATCTATCAAAAATTATTCTAGTTTCTATTTTTATTCCTTAAAACAAATCAATCCAATATTGACATGTTGGGGATGCTCAATTTTTCCTAAGTTCACCTTGAAAAGCTCATATTCACTCACTTTGGAATGCTTTTATTTTTAGCTTCATGGTTCATGCTAAAAAACTTGTTCCAATGACACCATTCCTTTAGGTATTATGTTTTATTTTATTTGAGTGATACCATCATCACCAACATATTTGGTGTTCATTGGATAAATATATTTTACATCAATGATTTGGGACTCTGAATTTCTTGAATTGTTCATGAACTATATAACTTGTTGATGATCATTAAATACCTATAAATTATCCACATTATTAGGAATTAAAGGGTAGGGAACCAATTATAATTATAATTTTTATTATTTTATAATTATCTAGAGAATATTTAGTTTGGTTAGTTTATCTATTTATTGATTTTATACTGAAGGATTCAAATGCTTTGATTAAATCCTAGGACCTGTACTTATATTTCTTAAGATATGATAATTTACACTAATATTGACACCTAACTTAGTTTACCACTAGGTCTGAGTATCTAAACATTATTAGTTTTTTTACATTGTGTTTTAGTGCAAATTGTAACCCTAGGATCAAGGCTTCATATTCTACATAATTGTTTATGCATGAAAACTATAGTTTAAAATTTGTAAAATATTATTTCCCATAGAGGTTAATAAGGTTTATTCCTATTTTAAAGCCTTACTTGGGTTTAAAACTATTAAAATATAAATTCCATCATTGTGAAGGACCTTCAAATTATCATTCATGATTTTTAGGCTTAGTTGTGAAAGTGTAAAATCCTACATGTGATGAAGAAAAGTTGAATCTTTCATGTTTAGTATTGTATTCTATGATTGCATAACCATGTTTTATTATCTATAAACCCTAATGTGATTTGTTATTCCTTTATAAGTAATAAACATGTGTGAAAATAGTGTTGTCATGTATCCATTCAATACTTTTGACCAATTATAGCTCATGAGTAATCCATAGGCCTCAAGAATTTCAACTACAAGGATTTTAATGTAATTTTGAACACATTGCTTGGATGCAAGATGCATGTGGAAATTTATAAATCTTTTGAATACTAGGAAAAATATTTATTTATATGTATACCACCCTTTTAGAGTTATTTGGGGTGAAACCTAGCATTTTGTAAATACCTATGGGCATCACACTAGCTGAAGCTATTGAACTAGCTAACAAATTATGTATATTTTTCCCAATTATTTTGGTAGTCGATATGAAATGTGGGAACTTAATAATGTCTTTATAAATAACCATGTTGGTGTGTGAAGCATTGGAATTTTCATAAGATGTTTTGTTAGTCAAGGATTTAAATATGAATTATCTTTATTTTGTAATCTAGGCCAACTCATGGAGAATGACCTTTTATTTAATCTTATAAATATCCTCTACTATTTTATATTATCCTTTTCTTGATGGATATGTAGGTTGATACTAATCAATTCCTTTTGGGGAAGGTGGATTATTATTGGATTTTAGATCAAGAGGAATGATTACATTATTATTTGGAGGTGTAGAGGTAGTGGTAGGTTATTTATTATAGTTACTTAGATTGTATTTACTCCTTTGAAATTGATAAAAATCATGAGTTTTGTCTATGTTATCCTTTGATTCATTTTCATCTTCAACTACAAATGGGAAACATATATCTCAAATACCATTGTAGTACTAGAAGAACTGGATGAAATAAACATGGATGAATCAGATTAATTAGGTATAATATCATACCCTTCCATCTCCTTTTTTAATATTTCATAGTCAGTACATAATTTTATACAATTTGATTCACCATGTTGTGTAATGTTCTAGACCTTTCACTAGTAGGGAAGTGTTACATCACAAATATTTATCTCGGGTAGATTATTGGATGATGGATATAGATTATTGTTTGGCCTATTATACCTTTGCAATATTAAATTTATAGACTATTTCCCTCACCATGTATCCTAATGTTTTTTACGTGTCGAGAAACTCAATGCTAAGTTTCTACACCATACATTAAATAAAATATAATTTTGTTTTGGTATAATCAAAAGTTATACTTTTGGTGGTAGAGGTGTTAAATAAAACTAGGGATTAGATCTAATTTTATTAATTAGTCACATATATAAGATTTCTCAAAAAATTATGTTCTAATTTAGTGTAGCATGAGCTAAGGGTTACTAAGTAAAGACTTTATTTTGGTTGTTGGCCATGATATTTTGATTGGCATTTTGAATGGGATTCAAAACTATGAAATTTTTATGGATGTTTTGTATGGACACAACTTTGAATTGATAATCAACATCGATGGATTCAACATAATCCATTTAGTAGGGTATTTATTTTTTGATCCCTATGCAATAACATCTCAATCATTAAATCTAAGGAATTTTTATAAATTTATAGAGATAATTTAGTAATAATTCTATAAAAAAATTCTATAGGCTATACATATTTTTTAGTATTACATTAAAGTATCTAATTGGCTTATTAGGCTCCCTCCTCATATTGGTAAATTGTTGAAATATTGTACTAGGGTTAGTAACCTACCCAAATTATGAAATAAATTTATTATGACATTGATCCCATGATGTTATTAATTTTTATAGAAGGTTAAGAAATTAGTCATACAAAACATATTGTTATATGAAAGGGAATCATATTCATGTGACATATTCATGAACCACATTCATCAATCCCAATGATGTCCTAAATTATTTCATATATTCTTCTATAGTCCATCCCCTATAAGAAAAAGAAAATAAGATACTTTATAAGGTTCCTAGGTAGGTCATGGATGGAACCATATACAACAATGGCATAACTAGCTAACCAAGTCATAGTGAAATGTTGAGGTTGGTTGCTTTAGGATGGTGAATTTGGTTGAATTTTGGCTCTCCTATGGATACCTCTATATTATTTGGGAATTTTTTAGACCTATAAAGGTGATAATAATATAAGACCATAATCAAAATTGGACCTTCTTAACCTTACTAGAGGATATAGTGTATGTATCTCAAGTGAATTATAATGATTAGATATTGGGGCCCTCATTCTAGTGCCAAATAAAACCTATTGATGTGGTCACACCAAATATTGTTATAATAAATTCCATATCATTTTAGGATTAGTTAATATTCACTCATAGCCATGAGTTCCAAGTATCAATTTTGTAAATAACAATGTGATGAAATAATAGTGAGCATAATATTTGTCTACCTTTTATGGTTTTGATGTGGTTCATGCCTAACACTTAACCTAGAAGTATAATTATGGTTTTTGAATGGATCTAAACTAAGGTGGATCTGATCAAAAAATAATAAAAGAGGGAAACTTTGGGCATAAAATAAGGATTATATTGTCCAATTGAATATCAAACCCCTCTAAACTAACTTACTATACTTGGGTGAGCATATGCCATGAGACAATGTCTAGTGTGATTTATACTTAAGAATAAAACACAATTAAACATATTAAAGAGTGTAAGGAAATAATTTCAATATGACTCACTACTTATAATCAGAGATATTATTAGTACCAAATTGTTATGCATATATAAGATCACTAGAAAATTATTAATATGATTTATGACCAAATAATTGATTAATAATAATATAATGTTCAATCCAATAATTGGAAATAAATCACATACATATCCTTCTATACATTTATAAACTTAATGGAAATTCTTTAAAGAAACATAGAGATTTGAAAGAGATGACACATTTATAAAAACTTATAGAATAGTTAAGAACTATATTTTATTTCATTAATTTCCAAATTCTCCTCACTTAAAATGAATTAAATTCAAACATATATAGTTTTTGATGGGCACCACCTCATCTTAAAAGCTTGGTGTATATTTAATAATTATAATAATGGATTGCCTCTTAATTCAACATGTAATTCTTACATGAATGTAATGTTTATAAATAAAATTGTATTATTTTAACTTTATAGTCTACATGTAAAAATAGAAAAATAAAGAATATAAATAATATATCTAGATCCAACATATGACTTTACAAAGCTTATGTGTAATTTTTAGTGATAACTAGTCTTGAACTAGACTAAACTCCAATTAGATATAATTGATTGGTTGTGCTGAAAACAAGGGGAGTTGATAAGGAACCAACCATATAAGGGCCTTAAATTATCATATTTACTAAATATGTGACTATAGTTTCCACAAAAGCTAGGCTAGATTGGGTATGTGAAAGAGTTGTAATAGAAGCAACTTTATAAAACACAACACTTACTAAAGTGTGAACTAAAGTACCTATAGGAGATGAGGTATGAGTTTTTTATTGTTGGGACCATAATGATGAATCTAGTTCCTAGGCATCCAACTATTTTTTATTATATATGTTATTTCCTTTTATTTTATACAATCATGCATGCTGCAAAATCTAACTTTAAAGCTTCAAAATTGATGATCGATAGTTTGAATAATACATTGATCATGTTCATCAATATTTTATTCAAGCCTAATGAAATCATAAAATATGCATCCAATACATGCACTTGGGATACCTAATCCTTATAAAAGGTGATTATTTGTATGACTTGATAACCTACTCCCAAAAACTATGGCATCCAATTTTGCTTTAAAATTATCAATGAGCAACTTGAGAAAATTATCAAGAAATGGTATATTCATTACCTTCCATAATGGAGTATATATAATAGGGATGTGAATATTTCCAAGTAATTTTTATTTATTCTCATGACTAGTTAGTTTCTCTACTAACTCCTACATTTGTTTATACCACTCCATGAGTTTAATCCTTTTAATTTTCACATAGTTGTGCACTAGAGTTATGTCTACAAGCTACATTAAATTAAGGCATGGATATAATTCATACCTTTGAAATAAAATTCAAATTTTAATAAAAAATATTTCAAATACTCATAAAAATTTACCACATTTCCCTATTTTGGTTGAGTCTCAATTTTCACTTCACGTATCAAGCATACAATATTGTATTTTTTTGGCCTAGATCTGATCATTATCTACTATATCTTGTTAGGATTATATTCTACCATGTTTATATAATATTTTATAATTATATTTAAAACCATAAAACATATTCTTAAAAACATCCCCATTGGCATTAACATAGAAATTGGGTCTTCATGAATCTCATCATCTTCCCCAGGTAGAGTCCCCTTTGTAGTTTGTGAGAAAAACTCATCCTCTCTCCTCAACTCAATTTTTTTACCTATAGAGGTTAGTGTTATTTTTATTTCAATTTTCAATTTATTAGAGAATTCATGAAATTCTATTTCTAAATTTTATTCTTTATTTATAACTTAATCTTTCCTAGATAGGTAATTCACTTGCATTCATTAAATCTATGGATCTATCACCAATAGGTCTTGAGAGAAGGTCTAGAGAGAATATGAGATAGAAAGAGATGAATGGGTGCATAGAGGTGGTATAAGAGTAGATGGGTCAAGTGAAGGATACAAACTATGAGATGTTGAACGTAAAGGGAAAGTTGGAATGGCCATCTTATATTTGTAAATCTTAGTCTGAGTTAGAGTCCTAATGATATACTTAGTGAGGTTAGGAGAGTCATAGAATATGACCACTAGCGAATCTATTTGGAGTTTTTATTTCATTGAAAACCTTAATCGAGTATAAAATTTTGTCTACAAGGTAGGTGTATCAAACTTTATTGGGATACTAAATCTTCAAAATATGGGCTTACCAATGAGATATCTATGCTAGTTATATTAAAAATATATTCTGTAATGATAACACATGTTAATTTTTTTAGAATTGGTAAAACTAATTTATATGTGACATTCAAGGTTTTTTTGGTGGGATTATTAGTAATATTAATCAAGGAATACAAAACTATATTATAAAGAGTAGTGGAGATATTACTAGTCGAATCCAATTAAGTTATAGTAAATAGGGGGTGGGGGTGGGGGGACAACTGAAGTAGTTGAGAAAACATGAGAGAAACTTAAATAAATGACATGTGTCAATTATTTTTTAGCATCAATTAAAGAAACCATAGGAGTAATGAATGAAGTGATTGATGTAACATTAGGAGTGTCAATTTTTATACCTTCTTAATCTATAACTTTGTCAAAAATAAGACATTAGTATTCCTTTCTAATTTATTATTTATCTTCATCTTATGTATGAGGATGACTAGGGATTAGAGATTTAAAGGCTCCCAATGGATTTAAATTTCTTAAAACATTAAATTTAGCCACTTATAATGGGTATTTTTTATAGATTTCTTCTAAATTCCCCTCTTCTATAAAATAATATAGATTCTCCTTTGATAAATTTTCTTCTATTTACGTATATTTTGTATCAGAGTTGGTGATCCCTAGTGGTGCACCTGAGTATTGGGATGGCCTCTCATATTCTTGTGTAACTTTATGAGGATATTAAATGATAGGACAAGTTTATTCTACTTGAGTTGAAATAATATGTCTAGTTGTAATGTGAACTACATGAGAATAAAGTAGATGATTAGCCATTAGATCTAGATCTAGTGGAGCTATGATAATGTTCACTTTTAAAGTCCCATTGATCTCAAATCAACTTACATGATAGAAGCCAAAATTTTCAGCCAATATGAGTTGAGTATGAGCTACTTATGCCTTTAAGATAGATCTCTTCCATCTAAATTTATGTATTTCATGATCGATTTGAGGTTTCTCACATAGTTTCATGTTCCAATAAGGTCTTATATGGTTTTTTGAGGTCAAAAAGTCATATTTTCCCTTTTTAATGCCTATTTGATAGCTAAAAGCATTAAAATTATTTTAAATGTAAAAATATATTAAAATTATTGTAAAACCATTCATTTAGTCGATATTCCTTGCTCAAATGATATGTTTGACTTTTGTTTTTTCCCTCTTATCTTGCCTCATTATGGATTTTATTATTTTTCCAACATGAATAGATCAATCAAGGCCATAATAAGTCATATTTAACCTTCCAACCTCTCATTAAATAATATATAAGCATTCTATATTGTTTTTAATATGTTCAATACATGTTTCCATGTCTTATAACAAAAAATAGAGTTTTTTAAGCATGTTTTATGTCTATGAAATTATGCAAAACCATGACAAAGGTATAAGAGGAAAAAACAATGTTGAAAAGGTTGGGAATATTCTAAGAGAATCAAATTAGGGTTTTAAAACCTACAATTTTTATGCATGAAGGAAATAAACCATGCAACTTATGCAACAAGCTAGAAAACAAGACTTTTAGGAATGAAATAAGTATTTAGTTCCTTATTAGAGATATTAATTATGAATAAAGGTTTGATAAATAAATGAATAATCCTTAAAACCATTCATTAATGCAATAAGGCCTTAAAGGAATCACAGTGATGTTATGAGCTATATAATAGGATGAAAACTAAATTTTCAAGTGTGTGAGTAGTCTGCAAGGTCATGTCAAGGATATAAAGTAAATAAACATGGTTAAGGAAGATAAAATGGATCTTAAATATCATAAATTATAAATTTAAAGTCCTTGAGGAGAAAATATTAGGTTTTTAAGCTAAAATAATAACCAAGTTTTTAGACATTTTCAAGAAAACCGAGTCACACCCTCCCATTTTTATCTTTATGTATAATACATGGAAAGTTTTAAAAGGGTTTTGGTGATCTTTATTTTATATCTTAGTGTTATTTATAATTAAAAAGGAATTATAAATCATGTGGAGATATTAAGGATAGTTCAAAACCCCTACAAGTATTCAAAGACCATCCTAAGACCCTAAACCCATGAATATACATTTTGATAGTTTTCAAAGCTTGATAGGTTGGAAATAGGGTTTTAGACCCATTTTAATCTCCTTCAAGAGAAAATAAAAATAAATAGCAATATTTTATGTTTGTGATCAAATTCAAGATCTAGAAACATAGAGATTTCAAGTATTCAAGATACGTTACAAGGCAAAATAAAATTTCAAGTATCATCAAGATTCATACATGTCTATATTAGAGTTTGGGAAGCTTCCATGATGAAATAATGCCAAAAAAGTGTTATTTTTTCATTAATACCTTGATATAAATATATAGATGATAAGTTTCAATAATATATAAGTTTCCATGTCTTGTAATATGGAAAATAGAATTTTTGAGCTTAAATAAAGACAACATGGGTTCTAGAGAATGATTAAATCTTCATATAAGACTATGAGATAAAGGAAAATAAATTTATAAGTAATCAATAACCTTCATATAATCCTATAGATAGGAACATGTAAGTTATTATAATTAATACAATACTAAAATTTCAAGGGTTTCATGGTGTCAAAACCCAATCAATAGGTTTGCAACATGGTTTGAAAATTTTCTATGATTATATTAAGAACAAGAAAAATATTCCAAGAGATATATAAACTAATATACATGTTTTTATAGGATTTCACAATGTTTCCATGGCATATAGAGTTAGAATATAGAGGTTACAAAATCCTAGGACCTAGCTAATAGGATTTTAACATAACATGCAACATTCTTATGATGATAAAATGTTAATGCAAAGGTATAGAACATAATTTAAACATTATTAAAGAAGATAAGAGGTAAATTATTATTTTTAAATCATGGTTATCATTCCAACATATATTTAAAAGTTTTTCATGATGATTTAAGCTCCTTCAATAAGGTTTCAAGTATGTACAAGGTCTGTGAAGTATTAGAACAAGGTTTAAAACATGTTTCCAAGGTTTTGAACTCCTATAATGAAGGTTAAAATTTTATGCATGATATAAGACTTATAATACATGTCTTCCATTGATAATATAGGTTTTAAGCATGATCATCAACACCTATAGTAGGAATCAAAGTGTTCAATGTTTTATTAATGATGTAAGGTTAAAACAAGGTCTTAGAATATGATGTAATATATCTATAGGTTTATATATAGAGTTTGAAAGTTTCAAATATATTATAATGATAAATAGGATTTTATAACTCTAAAGACCTAAGAAATAATTCTACAATAAACATTGGTGTTTCAAAAGCTTATTGGCTGGTCAAAGTAAAGATAGGGGTTCTAGAGAATCATTTAATCATACCAGCAAGTTTCTTGATAGTGAAAGGACTGATCCAATGGTTATTTGATGAATTATACAATTTTTTAAAGGTTTTTAAATTATAAAAGGTAAAAAATAATATTTTCAAGCATGTTTCAAAGGGTATCATGCCCTTGAAAGGTCAAAATAAAGTTTTCAAGACAAAAACTAGTTAGCATGTTTACAACATTATTCCCAAGATCCCATGGGGTCTATGAAATCTCAAAATGTGCAATTAAATTTTCTTTAGCCTCCTCAATCATCCAAAAAACATGTTAAATAGCTAAAACTAGGCTCATTAGTAAGTGCAACCTTCTCAAGGTGATTGGTTGTCATGAGAAACATCTCCCAAGGTTTTAGATGTTAGGTTTAAGACCTATTTTGGTGTAGGAGATTTAATAAGTTATCCATGAATTGAGAACAAGTCAAAATTAACTACCTTATTTATAACCATACATTCACAAGAGGAAAGTGTCTAGTTAAAATCTCTTCTAGGAAATAAGATTAAGTATATTCTAAGAACACAATAATGTGGGGTGAATTTTGACCAAACCATCATGGAAAATCCCTTCTAAGAGACAATAGGATTAAAATAGGGTGTTTATCCTCTACTATGCCAAAGTTGGTCTCTTTCCCTACATATGATTGATTTTATTAAATTAGTTATGGAAGTTATTGTGGTATTCTTATATCACTTCTTATTTTCTCTATATATGACTATAAAAGATGACTTTTTCAGGAACCCTCTACTTTGGTGTAAAAAAATTATTCTCATTTGAATATAGCAACATAATATTTAGCCTTGAATTTTAATAAATAACTAATTTTCCTTTATTCAATTTTATTACATGTTATGCATAACATTGGGGCTGTTGATCCTTATTTGTGGATTTTAGTTTCTTCCCTTATATTATTTTCCAATCCTTCTTAACTTCATGTAGAAGTATATCACTTTATTTTATATGTTGTATGGTGTGAATAATTAGGTTTATGAAAAAAATAGTTGGGAATTCTCACTATTAAAACCCTTTTAAGGTGAATTATAACCCCTCTTAAAGTTTTCTTAAGATTCTTACCTTCATGCAAATTAATAATGTGAGACATGTGAATTTAAGATTATGTAAACAAGTTATCAGTTTTGAAAATTATTTTGTGTTTATTGAAGCAATTTTAGGAGTTATCTAATCTTTGGTACATCACCACATTGTGTTTTTGATTCACTTGTATCCCTTTTCCATGACAGGATTCTTAGTATCAAATGTAATTAAATATTTATACTAGTGTTTTAGGCCTATAAATTGATCTTACATCAGGTGAATTTATTTTAGGTAGGAATTGGACTTTTCTATAGGTTCATCCTAAGGAAATATGGTCACATACCTTGTGGATGTTGCCATTATTACACTAAATCAACTTATTCATTGGGTGGGTGAAAGATTCATGTGATAATAGTTTGTATCATATCCATTAGGAAACTTAATTCTATTGAGTTAAGAGTTTTAACAAAGAAATTTGGTTTTATTATTGGCACGATATAGATTAGAAGACATTATATAATCACATGGTGACTCCATAAGTTCTTAATTTCAAATCACTCCTATCCTTTTATGCTAAGAGTGGAGATGCAGTCATATAAAATGTGAAAATTTGTAACTTGAGTGTGGCTTATGATACCCAACCCATAGGTCCCTTTTGCATGCTCTCATGACCCTTATAGACATATTTTTTATTATTCTCAATTATATATAGGCTTCTAGGCCTGATTCCAACTTAGTCAGGTTATATTTCCTATGATAATTCCATCCCCCTAGGTCTTGTACCTTTAGGACAATATCACTAGAACCTAGGGTGTCTATTTTTGATGCTCCTATCCAATTGCATTTTTATCTCCAATGATCACTTTCTTCTAGTTCCTATCCTTATTATTATCATACTAACATGAATACATTTGAACCATAACCAAAAAATATCTATAAAATCCCATTTAAAGTTCATTTATAAGGGGTGGGAAAATATCACAAAGCAAGCAAGAATACTCAGGTATATTTTCCTATTCTCTACATACAACCATCCAATACAACCATAAGCACATATAAATCCTCACACCAGTCCCTATCCACCTCAAGCATACCTATTTTAGCATTTTTTCATCTTCATAACAATATTTCACAAAGCACATCAAGTGGGAGAACTACATATGGCTTGATCTTTCTTCAAAGTATTGGTACATAGGTAACATGCCCACATAAGGGGTTTAGATACACATTCAGTGTATCTTACACATAATAACCCCCCCCCTCTTTCTCAAATTTTGTCAAAACATAATGGATTCTAGGGTTTGAAGATTAAATTAGATATACAAGGACTTTTGTAGACATCCAACATCTAAAATTTCATAGGCAAGCTCACACAAAGATAACATACAAAACCTAGAAAGCTTAGGCCTCTAGAACAACAATAGTAGAAGAGGACTATAGCACTGGACCTTAGGGTGCCCTATTTTGGTGCTCCTATCATTTTATGAAATGAAGGTTAGATCCTGATTCATGACACTATCATAGTCTTGCACAATAGATTCTAGACCCTATCTTAGTCGTCTCAGTCTAGTTTAAGCTAAGTTACATTTCTCCTCACTTATTACTATTTTTATAAATGGTAAAATTACAATTAAATTATACAAATAAATAGATTAATTATCCCAATATTATTTACTAAATTAATTAACTCATACCCTTAACTAAATTAGGAATAATAATACAATATTCCCAAAATTATTAAATCATTTGGTGAAACTGACTTACTTCATTTGCACATAAAAACCCTAGAAACCCTAGGGTAAATTCCTTGTTAATTTTTATAATCTTTTTCTAATTTTTTAATATCATATTTAAATCATAAATTACTTCATATTTTAAAATTACATAGTAATTTTAAAACAATTATTTTCTTTCAAACCCTATTAGGTCCCTTTAAATCAAGAATTTTCCAATAATTTTCTAATTTTTTAGCTACATATTTAAAATAAAAAAATCACATTAAATTTTAAAATTCCATAGTAATTTTAAAATAAATCATTTTTCAAAACCCTAGTTGCATATACTAGATCCCATTACTTTTGAGGTATCACCTTACATCTAAAATCAGATTCCACATAAAAATAACAAAAATGGATCTCACTTATTTACACATATTTCTTGCATTTATTAAAAATAATAAGGATACCATACACAGTCCTATCATGTACATGAATGATGAATTTTACCATATGTTAGTAAAAATATTCATTCTTTGCATTTATTTCTTAATTTTCATAATATGTGATTATATTAAGAGATTTATTATTAAACATGTTAAGATGCCTCTTACCCCACCTCCCTTGGAGCCTTTATCCTGTGTCAAGTTATGTTGCATGGTCAACTTCACTCTTCCCTAGGTCACTACCCATCACCAGAGAGCCTAGTTGACACCTTTTGTCCCTCCACCCCCTTGACCTATCAATTATATATGCTCTTCTACTGTAGCTACTACTAGTCCTATACACATAGTAGATAATGTGTTAGAGCTATTAATTGATGTGATACCATGCCTCCCCCACATATTCAAAATCCCCACCACCCTTTTATTCCTTCATATCCTAGGCCCAACCCACCTACATAATCAAATCTTAATAAGACATACAATATTGTTGATCAATTAAGAAACACACTAGCTAAGATTTCTATGTTATAACTACTTCAAAAAGCCAATGTGTTTAAACAAATTGTTTATCAAATACTCACTTAGAATTTTATGCCCATTAAATTAGATCCTTATTAAAACCATCTCTACATAGTTACAAGTCATGCTAGGTCTTCTTCATTATAATCTTTTACATAGATGACCTTAGATGCACGTTATGGGGGTAGTTCCTTCTAATCTTCATTAATGTGTTAAGTTTCTCCATGAAGGATACCTATACACATGCCCAATAGATAACCATCCATTTAGATATTATCAAATTACAGTGTCATATTTAACTATTTATCTAGATGGGACACCTCATATTATAGTTCAGTAACTACCTCAATGGTTTTCTCTTAATCAGATACATACATATGAGGTAGGAGAGACTAGCACATCTTGTACTCATCCACTTATAGTTATGTCCTCAGATCTAGATACGTAGCTAGTTATAGGAGCTTCAACTATTCTAGTTACTCCATTAGTCATGTTTCTTACACCTATTGCAATTATATAATCACTAAAAAAAATTCTAGTAGTATTATTTGATTCTATAGATACATCTCTTCTAATAGTTCCAGTTACTCTGATAGTTATAAATACTCTCACAACACTACCATCTTCTACTACTATAGTCGATGAGAATCTCATATCACAGTTACCCATTTTGGTAAATTCTAAGTTACCATATGTACACAATGTTGATACATATTCTTAGGATACTTTAGATGATGATACAACACCCATACTCATAGATGACTATTTGTGTGGATTGAGATTTATACTAGTTAATCTAAGAAAGTATTGAGATGACTCTAGATCTCTCATTACACATCCTACAACACTATTAGTAGCTCTCACTACACTCTCAGGGTATACTCCACATTCATGGCCATAGAAAAATCACATGGCACATATAGTTCACATGGTTACCTCTATGGATATAGAGCCAATCATTCAAATTAAATTAGGAAACACATAACATCAACCATAGATTATACTATAGATATTACTCGATCTTGGATTAATCACACTACCTACAGTATGACATAGATCTATTAACAAGTTATCACAATAAGATGGTTGCCCATTTTATCTCTTTCTTATGATCACAAGCCATGATACAAACTCATGTATAACTTTAAAATAAATATTGGATAAACTATAGGTACATGGTACTATTTAGATTACATCACCACCAACACCAACCTCACCACTTCCACTAAAGCCATCTACTACCAAAGCTAAATATCCTAGAGGAGAATCAACATCTTCACCACTAGAGCAACCTTCAATTTGCCTATGACATGATGACACCATGTATATAGGGTCTATGACATATGATGATATTTATGATGATGATATTGATGCATTTGATGATGGTTGTGATCCCTTCCTCCATTTCCATCCCTAGTGAGCTGCATCCTTGGACCCTTTACCCCCCTCTAGCCTAGTTTTTGACATCATTGTGTATATATTGCTTATTTTAAATTACTTGTAAATAGTTTTTTATTACTTATACATAATTTATCAATTTTATTCTACATATTATCCTCATGATTTATTGTACATAGCTTCTATGTCAAAAATACCAAAAAACATTAAAATATTCTAAAGTACTGAAAATAATACAAAAATATCAAAAATCTAAAAATAATCAAATAAAATCAAATATTTCAAAATAAAAGAACATTCAAATAACTCAAAACACCTAAAAAATTTCAATTATATGCATTATCCATTCTTTACATTTATACTACCATTATAGACTTACATTTGTTATTCTATGTTATTATTTATTAATTTATATACATTACCATGCTTTACTTAATCTTCTTTGAGTGTGTTCAGTAACTTCCAGATCCTTGATTGCTTCACTTTACCCATTGAAAGGGCATCCTATTTCTACATTCGAGATATACACTGATATATCTACCCCTTGGGGGCATCTTCTACATGACTACACCATCCAATCTATGTCATTCCTACACCATACACTCTAGTTATCATGTTGATGTATATTACTTACTATCTTACATAGATTACTCTATCAACACTCACTATTATATATCACTTGTGTATTTCTTAGCATATACCTAGTCTTGTACTACATGTCTTACATACTTTCACTTATTGCTTTGATTAGTTAGATGTGATTATATTTCTAGTATTTACATGCTTTCCTTTCTTTATTTACATAGCTAGATGTGATTGCATTTTTTAGTTCCTATTCTATGTCTTGTGTGTGCCTTAGGACATTTGTCAATGTCCTTTTCTTGTACTCTTTTATGTGCTTGTGGCCCCTATGCTAACATTGCTTATTACAATTGTATGTGCATGTGGAATTTAAACATGCCTTGTATGCTTTATTTCTAGTTTGAGTGACATGTGCCCATGTCCCTTGTTTTCTTGGACCCTTGGCCACTCTTGTATGCTTATTACTTCTTGCCTTGCATACTTGTTGCTTATTTTCTTCTCAATTGTTTGTAATTCCATGATCCACATCATGCATTATCTTACTTTCTTAGATGCCATGATGGACATCATGCTCCATCCCTCCTTGAAAACTAACAACTAACAACTAAAAATTAACAATTAACAACTAACTAACGTTTCTAATTTCAATTTAGTACATTGCACATGCTATTACATTATTGTATCTATCTAGGCATACCCCTATTGATCTAATAATATTCTTTACAAATTATGTTGTATTTTGAAACATCATGTTGATTATCATTACTATATCATGTATTCTCATATCATAACATACTTGTAGGGATATTTCTTCTGAGGATAGTCATTACAAGGTCTTCATTCCTACCCTCAAAAGAAGGGGCAAAAAATAGGGTTTTGTCATAGAGATCAAAGCTCTTACCAGTCAAAAACTTAACTTTCAAAACACCCATAATAGTATCTACACTTCAAACTAGGCAGATAGTGATAATCATATAATAGTCATCAAAATTAGCTCAAGACAATAACAACAATATTGGACTATAACACTAGATAGTAGGGTGTCCAATTTTGGTGCTCCTAACCAAATAGCAAAAAATGAGATTTTCTAGAAATAGATAGAAAATTAAGTATAATTATAATTTTTTCAGCAATAGTTTAGTTTAAAATTAGTAGTTTCAATACAATTTTTCTCAAAGAATCTAGATATAAGGGGCATCATGCATGGCATGATGGATCTCACTTCTAGTTTTAGATTAGGCAGTTGGTATAACTTCCAGATCAAAATCCATGTTTCAGGCACTAGTGATTGGGGGCAATGTGCATGGCACATTTGACTTCTTTTCTTTTCAAGTTTAGTACATTACCCAAGTATTCTTAGTAGTTACATGCCTTATTCCATATGTAGGTGGTTGGCATCATTTATGAGTGGCTTTCACATAATCTTATTGCCTAGTTTTGCAGTGGCTTTCATACAAGCCTAATCTCCACCTTTTTTGAGTAGCAAAGAGTGTCCTAGTTTCTAAAACACATTCATCTATCCATGCTACATTCTCAAATTATAGAGCATTCATGGGCTTTAGGAGTCATCTCATATGACACATATTCATACTAGTATCAATTCTTAGCTTCACTTCATCAGGTAATGATGGAGCCAAAGTACTAGCTAGCCTTTGTACTTTTAAGCCACCTACTTAGAGGGATTAGACACATAGTCCAAACATCGATTAGCATATGTATGTTCACATAGATTCACTTAGTGGGTGATGATGGAGCTAAAGAACAAGCCTTTACATTCTTGATCCACTCTTAGGGAATTGAGTACTTAGCTCTGTTCATGATATTATTATTGGTACAACATCATTCATCACATACCCAACATCACTCAGAATCACAATAGGGTTTGTATTGGTCCATGTACCTGGTGAGGTGTATTT
The DNA here is from genome assembly GCA_037957365.1 of Torreya grandis. Classification (NCBI taxonomy): domain Eukaryota; kingdom Viridiplantae; phylum Streptophyta; class Pinopsida; order Cupressales; family Taxaceae; genus Torreya; species Torreya grandis. Next base: position 331,809 of record JARHVA010006442.1, on the reverse strand, counting down.
TTTCTTTTCTCTTCTTCTCTCTATTACCCAACTTTATACATTCTTATTTTAGATATAGTGTATCTAGTAAGAATTGATCTACTCTTTGTTTTCTCTTACATATTTACAATTCATAACATGCTCACTCTATGCACACTTAGCATCACATATCTTCATGATCTTCACCCATGTAGGTAAGTTTAGGTACACTTTCTATTTTTCCTTTATCCTAGTATTTCACTTTGCTACATCAATAGAATAAAGGTGGTGGAAATTTAGTCATATAAAATGTGAAAATTGGTAACTTGAGTGTGGATTATGACACCCAACCCATATGTACCTCTTTCATGCTCTCATGACCCTTATAGACATCTTTCCACTTATTCCCAATCATCTTTAGGTTTCCAAGACCTGATTCTATCTTAGCTAGGCTAAATTTCTTGTGATAATTCCATCCCCTAGGTCCCATACCTTTAGGATAATAGTTATCAACTTAGACTATAGCACCAGACCCTAGGGTGTCTATTTTTGGTGCTCCTATCCAATTACATTTTTATCTCCAATGGTCACTTCTTATTCCTATCTTTCTTCTTGTCGACCTAATACAAATACATTCAACCCATGACCAACATATCTCTATAAAATCCCATTCAAATTTCTTTTAGAGGGCATGTTAAAATATCACAAAGCAATTATTAATACAAGCAAGACTACTTAGGCATACTCCCCTATTCTCTACATATAACCATCCAATATAGCCACAAGCACATCCAAATCCTCACACCAGTCCCTAGCCACCTCAAGCACACTCAGTTTAGAATTTTTTCATCTTCATAACACTTACATAAACAACATCAAGTGGGAGAACTACATATGGCTTGACCCCTCTTCAAATTATTGGTATGTAGGTAGTGTTCCCACACAAGGGGTGTGGATACATGTTTAGTGAATATTACACACACTAACCCTCCCTTATTTCTCAAACTTTATCAAATCATAATGGAGTATAGGGTTTGAATACTAAATTAGATCTATAGATAGTTTTGAAGACATCCAACATCCAAAATTTCATAGGCAAACTCACATAGAGACAGTGGAAAAAACCCAAAAAGATCAAGCCTCTAGGATAATAGCAGTAGAAGAGGACTATAACATTTTACCCTAGGGTGTCTTGTTTCAGCACTCCTATCCTTTCATGAAATGAAGGCCAAATCCTAATTCATGATATTATCACAATCTTGCATAGTAAATTCCAGACCCTGTCTCAACCATCTCAATCTAGGTTAAGCTAAATTACATTTCTCCTCACTTATTACTTTTTTTTTAAAGGTTAAAATTACAATTAAATTATTCAAATCAGTATCTTAATTATCCCAATATTATTTACTAATGTAATTAACTTATACCCTTAACTAAATTAGGAATAAGACTCGAGTATTCCTAAAACTTTTAAATTAGGAGATAAGATATTCTTTAAGAGATAAGGGTTATCAATTTTTTGAATTAAATTTGTTTCCATCAAGAAGGAGAACTAGAAGATCTAGGTCACCTCCTTCAAGGTCCCAATCCTCACCTCCTACAAAGTCTCAATACACACCTCCCTTTGATAGGTTTCATAAGCCAATAAAAATTCTAGTTCTAATTTCATTCATGGCCCAACCAATAAATTAGATATTTTCCATATTTAATGGAGGTAACCCTCTTTCCCTTGATCAACATGATGAAATTATAGTAACAACCTTTAAAATTATTCCTTATTTTAATAGTGAATATGCCACTACTCCCATAGAACATATTCAAGACATTTCCAACATATGCTCAATCCATAATATTGTAGCATACATTGTAGCTATCAGACTTCTTTCCATTTACCTCAAAGGAAAATACTTGAATGGTATAGTGGGTTTCAGTGCAATTCAATACATAATTGGGATGAATTAGGAGAAAATATTTACAAACATTTTAAAGATAAAAGTGACCATTTATTCCTAATGGATTATCTTACCACTATCATAATAGTTTCTCAAGAAGTCATGGTAAACTTCAGTTTTAGGTTTAAAAATAATTGGGATAGGATTCCACCTCTAGTCAAGCCTTCTCCAAGCACTACATTATTTTATTATTTGAGAGCCTTAAATAGTGATGTGGCTATTATGATTGAGTCCATAGGAGGAACCATTTTACCTGATGCCTATGAGGTAACTATAAGAGATAAAAAATTTCCTAGTACAAGATATAAAAATAGCTCCTAAACCACTAATGCCTCTTTTTTCTAATCATCCACATAATAATCCCACTTTGGCACCTTTTCCTAGATCAACTAGCCAACCAATTCCATATATTACCCCTTACAATGAGTTTCATGAAGTCAAAACCTCGCTAAAATTTTTGGAAATGATATGGTGGCTTTAAAAGGTAATAATCCTAGCATAGTAGACCTTATTAGCTTGTTAATCAAGTATATTAGCCAAATAGGAAACCTTATCAAGGTATTGCCTAAGGACAAGGATAAATAATTTATAGTAAACACTTGAACACTAAAAAACTAGTTTTTGAAATTTATTCCAAGGCCATTGTTCCTTTTCAAAATAATCTAGTTCAATAATATGAATAGTTTTACCCATTTAACCAACCCCACAACAAAAATGTTTATCCAAACGGGATATTTAGCCAAGCTCTGATGGTTTAAAGGGAATCAATTATTTAAGAACATCAAGTGGAATTATCTCTAAAAGGGGAATAATCTCAATATTAGGTAACAAGTGAGTCTACCTTATTGAACTATAAAGATAATATTTTTATGGTGTAAATCATAATGAAGTAGTAAATATGGGAGGAATCTAGTTGCATACAACACAAGGTCTAAGAAGAAATCAATGGAAGGAAAAACATATTTTATGGTTGGTCAAGAATCTACTTTTGAATCACCACAAAAGGATATAAAATAGGGTACAACTAAAAATTAAGATGCTAATAGGTACATTTGGTCCAAAAATTATCCTCCAATGGGTCAAAAATAAAAAAAGATTCTACTACCAAATTCTAGTCAAAATTTGGACACATTCCATTTAGTATAGTGGAACAAATGAAGAGATACAATATAAGCATGACTATGTGGGAAAAGTTCTCCATTATATCACAAAATAATCTATTGTAAGAGGCCTTGAACCATTTCTATCAATAAAGTGAATCAGTAAAGGGTACATTATATTATCCCACAATTTTATGCTAGCCAAAATAAGGAGAAACAAGTAAGATCAAAAAGACACCTCCTTTCTACATATCCCTAATTATTTGTAATCATCTTGTGTATAATTGTATGATTGATTATAGATATATTAGATCTATTATTTCCAAGAGGAATGCTGATTTTTTAGGCATATAATATACACCAGTCACTAAGGGGTTTTCCTAATTTGATGGCATTATTATTAAAATGGGAGTCATTAAAAATCTGAATCTTACCCTTTATGCATGACCAAGTCTTTCCATCTTGTAAGGCATTTAAATAATTGATATCCTTCCCTATTTTTCCATATGCCTTTCTAGACATTTTACTAAAAAAATGGGATATATTTTTTTTAGACTAGCCACATATCCTTCTTAGGACTAGATATGGTACAAGGGTAACCATTAGAGTTAAACCTATCTCCAAAGATCATATTGAGCCATATATTCCTAGTCATGCTAATATGAATTTTAATATTCATGATATAGAGTAAGATGATTCTATTCATGAGGATAAATCATCCTTCGAGTAAGTTCCAAACATTTTAATTGATGATTGGTCAAAGTCACACTATGAGTTTGATCCATATGATCATATGGAAGAAACAGGGTTGGACACTTATTGTATACATGAGGAAAATTTTGGTATATCTAATCTCATGAAGTCATAATAATATATTTATGAAAGATGAAAATTCTACTTTAATGTCTCAAGAATCAATAATTATAGTGATGTTAGTGTCATGATGATCTCTCCTTGAAAAAAAAGATATTTCTTTGAATTTAGGCTTTAATTCAGTTATACCAATAATGTATTTGAATATGAAGCATTGATCCAATCTCTCCAATTAACAAAAAAAATTGGAACCAAATTATTATAGGTATTTTGAGATAGTTATCTCATCATACATCAAGTTATAACTCAAAATAGAGCCAAGAACAACTTGATAAAAGACTAAAAACATAGAGTTTAGGACCTAGTTAAAGATTTTGATGCATTCAACATCTTAGTGGTACCAAGATTGAAAAAAAATGTTGATAGGTTTAAATTTTTTGTTTCACAACATGATATCCCTCAATAAATCATGAGATAATTGTATCAGCATGTTAAATTAGTGGTAAGGAAAATGGTTCCATATAATGCAACCAGCTAGCAAGTATTTAATAGTGATGAGCAAATTATTAAATTTCTACAAGGGAAGGTAGAATTTTATGCTAAAATTCAATCAAAGTTACAAAATAAATATGGATATTAGATCATCTAGTTAAATAATAGTAACCTACCAAAAGGATCGGTCACCTTGGAGAGCATATTTAATTCTGATTATCAACTCAAAAAGGAACACATGAACATGACTATCAAAGAAGAATATTTTTAATAGGTGGCCATCTTAAATGAAAAATTATTGATACTTGGAAAGGTATGTATAAATTATGAAAAAAATCATTGACCTTTGTAGAGAGTATTATGAGGTGTTTTCATGGATTTATGTAGATATTAGAGGTTTTGACCCAATATTATCCCAAATACCATTGAGTTGAATCCCAATGAAAAACCCATTAGGAAAAAATAAAAGATAATAAATCTCAAGATTAAACCTATAATTAAGAAAGAGCTAACCAAAATCATAGGAGAAATCATCATTTTTGCAATCAAAAATTCATATTGGGTAGATAATCTAGTTCCAATTAAGAATAAGAATGGAGATATTAGGCCGTGCAAATTTTAGAGGCCTAAATAGATCATCTCCCAAGGACCATTATCCTCTTCCATAAATGGAAAAAATACTTCAAATAATGACTTGAGGTAAGAAGTTACCTATTTTAGATGGCTATTCAAGGTACAATAAAATCCTATTTCAAAAATCAGATTTGTTTAAAATAGACTTTACAACTAAATGAGGAACCTATGCTTACAATAGGATGCCCTTTGGGTTGATCAATGTTGGTTTAACCTTCTAAAGGGAAATGGATACATAATTTAAAGGTCTCATTAATGACATGGTTTTGGTCTATTTGGATGTCATCACTATTTTTTCAAAACATGCAAGTGAACATTTGGATCATCTAGGTAAAGTATTCAGTATATGTAAGAAATCTAGAGAGTCTCTTAATCCTAAAAAGTGTGTTTTAATATTCATGATGGAAAACTATTGGAGCAAATTATCTCAAAGGATGGTCTTTCCATTGATTCAAAGAGGGTGAATGTTATATTGTCTCTTTTTCTCCTAATACATAAGAAAGGTCTCTAAATATTCTTGGGGAGAATTAACTTCTAAAGGAGATTCATATCACATTTTGATACTTGGCCAAGCCTATTACCTCCAAGCTCAAGAATAATATTATATTAAACTAATAAAAAGAAGGTAAGGATAGTTTTGAAAGTATAAAGAAAATAATATCCAAAGATCCTACTCTTGTGAATCTTAACTATGACAAAAACATCATCCTTTATGATTTTATAGGAGGTGAGATCATTTCATCTATCCTAACTCAACAAAACAATGAGCAAATGGAATAACCAATATCCTTTCTTAGTCAACCACTCAAAGACTATGAACTTAGGTAAATTTTTGTTGATAAACACTTTTTTACTAGTGTAAGAGCTCTTCAAAAATTAGGCACATGCTTTCTAATAATAGAATTCAACTAATGTGCCTCATCTAAATGCAAAAGAGTTCTTTTTGAGTAGGTATGTGAATGAAAAGAGATATGGATGGATTAAAAAAATCATGTAGTATGATGTTCATATCAAATGCACCAAGATTGTGAGGGGTAAAGGGTTGTGTGAGAAAATTTAATTAGACATAAAATTTAATAAGAAGAAAATATACATACAACAAGAATACCAATGAGTTCCTCTTCATCCTCCAAGTCATTATACTCATGATATGGTTGATTTCTTAAAAATAGGTGAGTATCCTCAAGGCCTTAATAAGGAAAAGATAATGTATTTTAGGTTGTAATCCATTTATTTTATTCTTGTTGATGTTATTTTATTTATTAAATTTATGCATGGAGTGTTGTTAACGTGTATTGAGCATAACTATATTTCTAGAGTGCTTGAAGAGTACCATGATGGCCTATCTAGATGTCATTTATCACTAAAGACTACTATTGTTAATATAATGAGAGTTGGTTATTACTAGCCTAATTTTTTTAGGGATTTTCATTAGTGTGTGATAAATTGTAAGAAGTGCACCTATCTCAAAATAAATTAAAGGATCATTTCCATTCATGTTCATACTATCCAAATAGATCAACCATTTGTTCAATTGGGTTTATACTTCATTAGTATGATAAATCCACATTCTAGTGCTAGCCACAAATGGGTGTTGAAAACCATAGATTACTTCAATAGATAGGTTTTGTATACAAGATAAAATACAACTATCCTATAAATAAATCCTAGCTTGGATAAGATAAATCACACTTATACTTTTTGATATATTTAGACATTCAAGGTCATGACCAAGATGGATCCACTAAATCTAACATAGCGGTGTCTTATCATAATAAAATCACTAGAGAGGGTTCCAAATCCTATAATCAAGCAACACCATGCAATAACCCTAGCTAGGTCTTATGTTTTCATATTCACAAAGTACATGAGAAGTAAAATAAAATCTAGCCCAATGTTCACTAAAACTTGTGGCAGAAAATGGGGGTAATAAACTTGAAAGTAAACATGCATAGAATAATTCTAATTAAGCTATGTATATATAACCCTAATTCATAAAGATAGAAATACATTAAAAATCCATTACATATGTTACTTATATCCACTAAAATAGAGGAGTGATGTTAGAGATACTTACCTTGAATATGAAACTATCAAGACTTAATCTCTCCCTTGGTCAAAGGTGTTTTTTAAGAGGTTGTCATGTATTGTTGAAGAATCTAAGGATAGATAATGGACTATAGCCAAGGACCTTATAATGAATCTCAATATTTCATAAGACAAAGTTATTCCTTTCAAGTGTAAAACCCTAAGAAATAACTCTTCAAATACAATGGCGAAAGAGCAAATGGTAAAGAAGTGAAAATGAATAATTAACTCTTGTCTCTCTATATTAAATGGAAAAATGAATGTGTCTATATAGTTGGATTTAACCCTAAACCTTTCTAAAATTTTGGCTGATAGGGTTGGTCTAATTCTACCTTGTATCGTTAATTGATAGAATCAAGTTAGGTCCCAGTCTAGGTTGGCCAAGGCCAACCTAGACTTGTAACATGCTAATATTAATTTGAATATTGGGTCAGTATGAGCTAACATTGTTCATTAAATGTCAAAAAGGGTTTTTGGCTTAGTAAAGAGATAAATAAGGATTTAAATTACTCGAAGGAGTGTGTATGTGTGGTTTCAAATCTTATGAAAGTGTATAGGGGAATGTTGTGTAGATTTAAAGTGGTGGTATAGGGGACAATAATCTTGTGAAACACTAATGGTCTACCCACCCCTTTCTTGACGTACCCTTTTAGGCATACATTTAGAGAGATTGAGACTCGATGGGTTCCCAAAAGAGATAAATCATCATTATTTGATAAAGTTTGAAAATATTATGTGTATACATATGCCCCACTTGAATCTCATCATGTGTAACTCAGGTGTAATAGGGGATGGTGCTTCTTGAATAAAACATAGAAACACATAATGTTGAAGCTAAATAAATTTTAATATTTTAAAGTATAAAATAACTAAAAGTAGATAAATTAATTGAAATAACTATAAATAAAATTAATTTATGATTACCTTGACTTACCTTTATCATTGGATGGTTATTTGATGTGTTTTTAGTTTTGATCATGTAGGGCACATAGACTACTTTAGACAAACCCAAGGATACAAAACTAAAGAGAAAAATAAACAAACACAATAAATCCAAGATAATTGAAGTGGGTAGGTATTACATACTTAGATATTTGGTAAGCTAGGTAATAAATTCTAAGTTAGGATTAAATTACCAAGTCAAAATTTATAGAAAATAGGGTAACCAAAAAGCCAAGGTTACTAAATGACTAAAAAAATCAAAAAAGTAAACCTTAAGTAAGAAAGGTAAACAAACTAAGTCAAACTAAGTATATAATTAAAAATGGTAATGAAACATCAATGTGAAATCATCAATAATCCTTACTTGAACAAATATGGGAAATAAATCATAAAAAAACATTGATGAGTGAATAGTAACAATCCTTACTACACCATGGAAGAATATTTTAAATAACTACGCCATAGAGTCTGGGCAAAGCATAAATCTCTGAAAAAGAAATGTGTACTTCTTCAATACTCCCAATGATCTTAAACAAAAAATCATTGGCATCCTTGAATGTGCTAAAGCTATCCTACCTGTTATCTATTTGGGCCTTCCCCTCATGGTCAAAGAAGTATCTCCTAGTTTTTGGAATGAAATTTCAGAAAGAACGTAGAAGAAACTTCTTGGTTGGAAAGGGAAACTTCTTAGCGGTGCTAGAAAACTACAGCCGCTTTGGGCCTCTCTTCAAGGGATTCCTACCTACTTCCTATCTCACTTTAAAATACCTACATATTTTTTTGATAAATTGGAATAGATTCAAAGAAAATTCTTATGGACAGGACTGGAAGATAAACAGAGAATGTCTTTGGTCAGATGGGAAAAAGTGCATCTTCCAAAATCTCATCGTGGCCTCAATATTAGATCTATCAGGAACATGAACAAATCCCTTCTCTCCAAAATCAACTGGAACTTGATGCATAAAAATAATGATTAGGGGGAAATAATGTATGCCAACTATATGCATAGTATTAATGGTTCTAACTTTATTCAATAGGTATGCTTACCCCAAGGATCTGTGATATGGAATAAAATGCTAAAAAGTAGAAGCCTTCTTAAGCAAGGAATTATATGGAAATTGGGAAATGGCTGGCATATTAAATTCTAGAATGAAATTTGGGTAAAGGATAAGGCTCTCATCACACAAGGAAATTACGAAGAGATTGCTGATATTGTTACTCAGTTTTTTGGTGATAAAGTTAGTGATTACTTGGATAATAACAATGGCATAAGGAGCTGGAAAAATCTATCAGATTGTTGTGTTCATTGGCTTGAGCTCTTCCCTATAGTTCTAGAGATTCAAAATTTGATTTAGGGGACCAGAATCCCTCTCTTCTCACATGAAGATGAACAGTACTGGTGGATAGATAAGAATGGATGGTTCTCTACCAAGTCTTCTTATCAATTGCTGATTCCTAAGGCTCAGAATAAAGAGATATGGAAAAAGGTTTGGAACTATAAACTTATACCAAAAATCAACATGTTTTGGTGGGTTGCTGCTCATAACAAAATCTTAACCCAAGAAAACATTTAGAAGAGAGAGTTTACCCTGGTCAACAGATGCTATTTGTGTTATTTAAAAGAGGAAATAGTTTCTCACCTTTTCATACACTATGATTTTGCCTGGGAACTTTGGGGCATAATCCTAAATAATTTTGGTATTGAGTGGGTCTATAACTTTGACCTTAAGGAAGTCATCTTCAGCTGAAATCCTACCTTTTCTCATCCCTGGCTCATGGAATTATGGAATCAAACTCTACCCTATTTGAGTTGGATTTTATGGAAAGAGTGCAACTATAGAATTTTCAAGGATACTACTAGAAATGCTTCTTAGGTGTTTCATTCTTTTGTTAAGACTCTTTTGGAAAGTGTCACCATTGCTCATATCCATACTGTGGAGAAACCCCTAACTTAAGAATAAGAACAAATTGTGGCTAAATGGAAGGTTCTAAACCATATTCTTGCTTATAATAATTCCAAAATTCTACAGAGACTTAATACTAAATGGATTCCCCCAAAGCCTAACTAGATGAAACTTAACTTTGATGGAGCCTCCAAGTCTGATGGTAAAGCCAGTGGAGGAGGGATTATAAGAAATGACAAAGGGTGGATGATTGTTGTCTATGCTAGTGGAATAGGCTACTAGAGTAACAACTATGTTGAAGCAATGGCCCTCTTATAGGGGATAAAATTGGCTATATCCCTAGGTATAAGGAATTTGAATATCTAAGGGGATTCTAAAATGGTCATCGATGCAGTTAATAAAGCATTGAATGTGGGCATTAAGTTAAAATATATCATTAGGGATATTCAATTTCTTCTATAGAAGCTTACCAGAGTTGATATTTCACATATTTGTAGAGAGATAAATAGTGTTGTTGATGCCTGTGCCAATCTCGGCCAATAATTTTCAAATTGGCAATGTTGGCACCAAATAAATCATATCCCTATAAACATTAGGGATATTATCCAAAATGAAATGACTTGTTAAGGATGAGTCAGACTTATGAGAAGGATAGCTCTATTATTCGGTCCATTTCAAGGGTGTCGACATGGATCTTAGAGCTTGGTGCCTATTGTACTCTTTTGATAATCATTTCCAATTTATTGTACCAATGTATTAAGGTGAAAATGGACTTCATTATGGAGATTGTTGGGAAATGATTTTTAAGCATGGGAGAAATAAATATCATCTCGACATGATACCCTAAATTATGTGCTACCTCATTATCATTATGCATATTTAGGAACAAGGGCTTGAAGCCACTTCAACTACAAAGGTTAAAATTGGAAATTATCCTGGTCTAGTTTGTAAATCCAAAATGGGGGGCGACATAATTCAAACAGAACTAGTCTCTTGTCATGAGTTTAAAGATAACCTATTGTTCTAGCTTTACTGTAAAGAGGGTGAGATTAGTCCCTACCTAGAGAGGCTCAATCGAGGTCTTGGTTAAACTAGTGAGTCACTATTAAAGGAATTAGCTTTGAGATTTCTAAAAAGGTGATAGCTATGGCTATAGGCATGTCCACATATGGGATAAAGCTACAAAGGAAAACAAAAATCATGGACCTCTCCAGCCAGAAGCTATTTCTGGGAGAAGGTGAAGAACTTAATCCTTACCAAGGAGGATTTGATAGAGCTAAATTACTTGAGCCATGAGACAGAGTGTGATTCATCCTCATGAAGGATTTCATGCTAGAAGGATGATTCACCAAGTTCTATAATTATCATCTCCTCCTTTTAAATCATTTTAGGTGTAATTCTCTCATCAATTTTCCCGTTTATCTATTTTCCTCCCTAGAACATTTTATCCTTAGGGTGAGAGCAAAATTGGCAAAAAAACTTGATATGAATCCTATCCCCCTCCATCAGGGCCTCATTTTGTATTTATATAATTTCCACCATGCCCTTGAGTCATCCAAGACTATTAGAATTGATATCAGGGATATTTATTCTAACCCTTTGGCTGGTGATGTTATTGATGAGCCCTGTCTTTCCCCTGTCTCTACCAAAACTAAACAAGTCTCCTTTTCTACTCCTGAGGAGACCCTCGTTGATGCCCCTGGCTCCTTTGTGAGCACAAAGGGCAAGAAAAGGAAGTTTTATGCTGGTGAAGAGAGTATTGGGGGGACCACTATGGGGACCCATAAAAATCTTGGTTGAACCACTGGGGGTCAAGGTGGTAAATCCCATATGTCCACTAAGGTTAGTAAGGAGGGCCACTCTTCAAGAGTTTAACGATTGGGGCAGATTACTGGCAAACCCACTCCCAAGGGTAGGCTTATTGACTATTCAGAGAGTGCCTCAAAAGAAGCCACCTAGGAGGAAGAGTACAAGGAATTAGAAGTTTAAGAAATCTCTAAGGATACTGAAGGTAAGTAAGATATAAGAGAATTTGAGGCTACTGTAGAAGTTGGTGCTGACATTGTAGAAAATGTTGACAAAGAGGGGAAAATGTATGTGGAAGAAGATGACAAGGAAACAAAAACTAATATTGATTTGAAAGATGAAATTTCTACCTTGAAGGGTTACATCCAGAATTTGGAGCAAAACTTTACCACTAGGCTCCAAAATTCTATTCTCCTGAATATGTTTATGTTGTAGGAATTGGGTAATACTGCTTCTATTGTCAATGCAAATAACATTGAGAAACTGAATGACCTCATCAAATCTATGGTTATGTAAGGAGATATTTTTCTATCTCTCATTTTTCATATTCTTATTTTATTTTAGTTTGTTGTGTCTATTGGTTCACTGTTAGTGTCATTCCTATCGTAAAGCATCTTTTATGTTGATTACCTTCATGGTTCCTCTACTTCTATAAGGGTTCAGCCCCTGGTCTGCTGCCTTATATAATCAAAAACAATCCTTGCTAAATCATCAATGGAAAAAGTGCATAATAAGAAAAACAACATTGGTTAGTGAGAAGTAACAATACAACCTCACTAAACATTGGAAAAAGTAATAAAAATAGAAATGGATGCAGTTGTTTGGAAAAAAAATGAGAATGATAATGATGAAAAAATTATCAAGTAAATAAACCAAGGTGATTTTAAAAATGTAAAGTAATGGTGTAGAAAAATTAATATGTAGTCACTCAAGCATACCTTTTTATTCAAAAGATAGATAAAACCAAAACAAAGTAGTGTTAACATGTTTTGAAGATGTGAAGAAAAGGGAATATAGAAGTGGGAAAATAGATTTAGAATCAAAATTTCCTATCAAGGGGGGAAATGAAATGGGTGGTGGGGGAAATGAAGGAAAAATCAAGGGAGGAAAACTCTTTATCAAATTCAAGACACTTAGATTAGGTTTATCAAAATAAGAAGACTTTTGACATTAATGACTATGAAGAAATATTCCTAAACACATAAATATTGGGTCATCAAGTGAAGCATGAACACCATATTATGAAGGCTATATACTAGACTATCACACCCCAATGGATCTCAACTCTATCATGAGGCTAATTATGGAGTTTGATCTTCTAATAGAGATAAGATATGTGATATGAATCACATATTCTAATCTGATTTTAACTTTTAAATTTGTAATTTATCTTGTGATCATTCCCTTTTATTTTAAATTATTTATCTTTTAAATTTTGATGGCTTTTTATATTCCTCCTCCATACGTATTTAGATAACAAAAATTGAGTGCTAAAGATGACTATCATTTTAAAAATGGGACTTGGTCATTAAGAAAAAGAACTTAGAGATCATGGTATCTAAAAGTCTTGTTTATTCATTCGAAAGAAAAGTGTTATCTTGACTTTGACCTTGTTTTATCTAAAGTAGAATGAAAGGAATGGAAATCAAGGGGAAAGAAACATGAAATAATTGGAGTTAATTCAAATTACAAAAATGTTATGAAGGTGAAAATGGATACAATGATAGGAAAGTATGATTCCTTGTCTTAATAATGTATGGAAGTGTAGGGAAACATGATAACATAGTTTCTTATGCAAGTTTTATCTACAAATAGAAAAAAATTTAAGTTGAGAATATGGGATCACAAACTTGTAACTATTTCTTAACATTCTAGAAAAGGAAAACTTGGTTAAACAAAGGTGTTTTTGGAATAAAATGGTGATATTTATTAGGAGAGTTTGGTCATATCCATGGTCTTAGACTAAAACTCATAAAAGAGAAACCCAAGTGGGTGCAATAAAGCATGTTAAAATTAAAATGGTGGAAATGGTATTTATGTGGAGGGTTTGGTCCTAGCCATGGTCTTACACTACAAATCACAAAAGAGAAACCCAAGAGGGTGTAAAAATCATTGAAAAATAACAAACTTAATAGGAAAAATCAATGGAAATGGAAGGAATTAATGAAGAAAACTAGGTCTTATCCATGATATTACAATGAAACTTATAAAAAAAGGAAACCAAAGGACCAAGGGAGAGACCTAAGGTTTGTGTACATAGAAACTGTTATAGAGGGTGAGACCTATGTATAAATACCACAAAAAATGTTAGTAAGATGGCACATAGAAATATGATAAGAAGGAAAATATCTAGGAAAGGTATTTCTTCAAGAATTGTGCATTAGTGGGTTCTTTAAAAACATGAACTTCATTAGGTTTGATGTGATAGGTGTTATGACTAAGAATATCTTTTATTTAATAAGGGACCCACCATTTTTGGGTGTATTTTCCTTCTTTATCATGGGTATAGTATAATTTAAGGACTAGATAAACAAAATTAAAAGTTTAATATTTAACCTTTTTTGTTATGTTACTTGGTGATATGGGCCTTGTATTGACAATTATATTACAGAGAGGCTGGATGGTGTGTTTACTAATTGTGATGAGCAGGGTCAAAATGTCAACCCTGATAGGCAAAAAATTATTAAATAAGGTTTCTTAAATTCTTTAATAGCCATCTTGGCCTTGTGGTGTTATTAATATGGTATTTTAAGCCTTTTGTCAATGTTTAAGTTTGTTTTGATAATATTAATTTAAGTGTCATTTCGGTCTTGTCCTATTTAGACCCCTTTTATCATGTTTCAAGTTGACTCAAAGGGTGTCAAAGGGTTAGTGAGTTTTTTTGGGTCATGTATCATGCATACATGTTTTTTCATATCTTCTCTAGTTTATACAAGTGTCTTAAAAGGCTTCAAACATTCTTTCCTAGTGTGATAGCCTATTTGAGATGCCTTTTTATTCATTTTATGGATTCAAAATAAGGTTTTACAAGAAAATGATGAGTTTATAGTATAATTAATAGGTTCACACCTCATCTTATATAAATACATCCATTGGTAAGCTTGGTAGGCACCTATTAAATCATCTCAATTAGTTTCACAAGATGATTGGATAGTTTTCATAGTAGAATGAGAAGTTTTCAACAGGTCCATATAAACTTGTTAGGGAAAGATCACCTCCAAATTCTTATATGGTTTCCTCTCTCCCCATTAGGTTCAAATCTAGGTGTTAGAGGAGTCTTAAGGTGAAAAAAGTGTAAAAACCTATCTGAACCCTCAATTTCTTTTCTTGTCATCCATGGATAGTCATTTAGGTTTATGCTTGGTTTATACAGATGAGAGAATATGGTGATCTAAGATTATGGGTGGAGGAAAGGGGTATCATGACCTTTCAATCCTTGGCATTTGTTTCTATATTGATGGCCTATGATGTATGAACAAATGTTAATAAGTCAAGTATTCAAAATCATCTTCTACTTCTACACATGGTTAACTTTTAAAGGGGTTCATTTCATTTCTTGGCTTGGTTGATGAAATTATTATTTTCATATGCCTCCCATGGGTTCTCATAGTCCATATAACTTATTATCCACAATTAGTTCACATGTGTGAGGTCAAGGAAGAAATTAATATCCATTTTAGAGTATTTTTAGGTTGAAGTTAGTGGTTTCTTTATGTTTATCCATCACTAGTTCACATGTATGAGCTCAAGGGAGTAAGTAATATCTATTTTAGAGTAGTTGTAGGTTGCAGGTAGTGGTTTATTATTGTTTTAAGATCCTTAAATGCATGAATTTAGAATTAATTAATGTTTTAATATTAGATGGTGGTTTTATTTAAATCCATTCAAATATTCTCTGCCCTAAATACATAACTAAGTAATCAAATGACCACTTAAATCCCTCAAAGTCTTGTTTTCATGAGTATTGTTGCATACATAGTATAATCTCCATTGCATGTTTGGGGGAAGAGGTGGTTTTCATTGTGTATGTCTATTGGTTATCATAAAGGTATCATAAAAAATTCATTGTATTCACTCAATAAATAAAACCTATGTATATATTCATGTGCCTCACTTCTAATGCTAACAATTCATTTTCAATCCTAGAGAGAGACATGATCTCATTTGAGAACATATAAGCCTATTTAGGCAATTAGAGGAGAATTATCTATTGGGATGGAAAATTAGGAAAAATTAAATATTAGAGGATTAATAAATATCATGAGAAAATACTAAATATTGAGAGATTAAGATCAAGAATATTAGAACCACTTCAAAATGAAAATCAACAAGAATACCTATTGAACACATAGGGCTGTTTTGGTGAAAGTGAGTAAACACTAACAATAAGATGGTGGAATTTTGTGAATAAAATAATATAATTGAATGATATAATTCATGGTGTCTAGATATTTTTAATTTTTAATGTATTCAAAAGGCTAAATATGAAATGAGGAAAAAATTCCTAGGCCTAAAATAGGGATCTACATGCCTGACAGAAGATGGAGTACAAGTTGAGCAAGGATTTTTATTTTAGGGTGAAAAAAGGTATAAGAATAAAAATTAGAAACATTGAAACATGATGAAAAAAATTCAAAAATATTTTTGGAAGAACCATTCAAGGAGAAACCTAACCTCTCACCTTTCACACATAGTCAAGAATGCACAAATTGTCACCTATAGGTAGAATCTTGGGAAAGTAATGTGATTGGGTTATGAATACATATGAAAAAATGTTTAAAAGATATATTAAAGGGTTAAAATACTATTTATAGTATTTTTTCATTTAATTAAACCTCAAAATTCCAACCAAAAAAGGATAATGTATGTGTATTTCACTCAGATAGACCTAATTAATCACATACAGGTAGGGCCTTGATGAAGAGTGGAAGTGTGAGGAACCATGCATGAAAGTGAAGTGAAAGAGTGAAAAAAGGCCTCTTTAATTTTTTTATAAAATTTATCAGTCTCCATTAAATTCTTTGGTACTCTAAAGCAAATAAGATCCTTGATAGGCTAATTAGGCCTAAATAGGCATTCACATGCCTATACATGGAAATTAGAGATGAATTACATATAGGGAGTGTTTTGAGGATTTTAAATCACCATGGAAGGTAAGAGATAGTTTTATAAGGTATCCATGAATATTTTACTCAATAAAGTGAAGATAAATCCCAAGAACTATGCCATTAGGGTCAGACTGGTCTAGTGTCTCACAAACCCCAAGCATGGCTAATCTTCGAGGAGAGTCAAGGAGAGAGGTAATAAAATAAATTAAACCACCTATACACTTCATTTGGTGTGGAAAAAATATAAATGATAAATTTAGATATAAAACCAAACACTCTCACACCTCCTCAAGAAAGTATACCCTTTTTAAGCTCTCAAATTAGCCTAATAGTAAAAAATGGTCTCCTTCTTATGCTCAGATATATACAAAGATGTTTCATGGGAATTTTATATCATAAATGAATGTGAGGGGTTGTATAATTTATAATCCTATAATTATCTCCCAAGTTGAGGCTCCAACCTTTATGAATCATTGCTAAGAGCCTAAGCACCCAAGACCCTGTTTGAACCTTTCTAAGAGCTTGATAGGCAAGTTCATGAGAGATATAAATTCTATGGAATTGGGTTGGCCTAGAAAACACTTATATTAACTTATTCACTTAAATAAAACCTTCACCATGGATTTTTTAGGTATAGTCACATGTACAAATTCACTAAAACTATACTTTTATAGGGTTTTATCCAAAAAATAGGGTTTTAAGCATGTTGAATTGATGGAAACCATTAGGGAGGTTGGCATGGAGAGACCTACATATTTTTAGACATAAAGATCCACTTTTATGAATTTTAAATAATTAATATAACTTTAACTTCCTTTGATAATGCATAAGTGTTTGTGTGAGAGTGATGAAGTCACATAGAAAAGTTGGGATAATATGGTTAGACCACTTAAATCCCATGGGTCATATCACTAAAATGGTTTTATGTTTTGATATAATCCATTTAACTTATACTATAGGCTCTCATGGATATTTTACTACTATTATAATTCAAATAATAGGCAAGAAGTCAACAAGGTCATATGATGATGAGGATTAGTTGATTTATGTTTATACTTGTCATATTTAGGCAATCAAGATGACATTTTCAAAGAGAGTGAATGAGCTAATAAGATAATTAACTATAAAGAAACCTCTCCTACACCAACTCTCTTTGAAGTAATGATGGGATGAAGTAGCACACAATAAGAGAGTTACTAGGACTAATTCCACTCCAATATTTTTTTAACTATCTCATGAGAAATGACATGTATCCTTAAATCTCTCCAACATACCTCTTCTCTTCTTCTCCCTCTTTATCTATAAATATAGCCTCAATTGGTTTTGTATAATGAATAGATGCCAATTGTTTGCCTTTCAATTTTATCTTAAGTAGTTTATGATTTTGATGGTTGATGAGTGTTAATGGTAGTAAGTAGACTCCCTTCATTTGTCCCATTTCCTTACCTAGTTGAAAGTTGTTTTATTATTTTGGTAGGTCATTTGGAATGTATTAATGACCTTTCATTAGATGAGTGTGGAGATTGGTTCACTAGTGTTTTTTAGTAGACCTCTTAATCATTCCCTTTTGGTATTTATTTTGGTTTTCACCTCTATATTCAAACCCTTTTCCCTAAAGTCCTATTGTGAGTTGGTGTAGAAGGTTCAACATATATTCATGTTCATAGTGTAGGATAAGTATGTGAAGGATGTTTATATTATTGCATCACCTCCCATATCCGAGGTTTGTTTCATGCACCATTATATCCCTTTTAATGGATAGGTAAGTAGGTTTAGGAATTGAGCCTAGATGATGCATCAGGGGAGCTAACCCAGAAACTAGAGGTTCATCTCACTTAAGGCTACCCACACTAAGAGGTGATCCCATTGTATCATCTTGATGAGATAGGTCTGAAACACCTTTGCCTTAAGGGTAAAATCTGAATTGATAATAATTTTTTCCTTGCCTAGTGGGACAAAAATTCAAAGAGGTTGGAGAATTCACTATCATCATTCGGTGACCTCAATGATATGCAAACATTATCATTCTAGATTAACACTCAAGTCCATGCTAAGGGTCATCACAAAATATCCATCCAAGGGTAAGAATAACTTATGTTGATGGTCCTCTTGTGATATGTTTGAGCTATGATGTTTGATGGTTGGATATAGAAGAGATCTCTACTCTACACTTCTTTACCAACCTTATGTTGACCCATACTAGCATTACCATGAGTCTTATCAATCCTATATTGACCCTTATCAAAATTCCAATAAACCATATTAGTCTTATATTTATCCACTTTAGATTTATGATAAGTCTTATCCTCTACATGACTTTAGTTATCTATAAGTTTAGCCTTACTATCAACATCTTTAGTAGTCTTGTTATAAGGAGTACTATCCTTCTTTGCCTCCTTAATTACCCTTTCAAGTTACACCTAGTTCCCTTAATGCGTGAAATGAGATAAAAGTAATGAGTATAATCATTGAGAATGAGTTATTAGTCATGAAGGAGGAAAAAGCTTAATGAAACCACTCTTATAATCCTCTTACTACCCCATGTCAACCTTCTTAGACCACTAATCTCATGCCAAACCCAAACCAAGAAGAGAAGAAGTTTTAAAAGGTTAAAACAAGTAAATTCCCAAGATTTTAGAGTGCCTATTCACCCCTTAAACCTACTTAATAATGGTCCACAAAAACTTGTATTCTTAATCCACTAGTTGGACATTCATTCCCTCCCACCATATCCCTCATTTAAAAGGAACCTATCCTTTAGGAGGTAAATGAGAAAAGTCCAGATGTAATTATAGATGATGAATATGATTCAAATGATTTTAAGGAATACATTTTCATTGAGACACCCCTTGGTGAGGAGAAACACAAGCCACCTTTCAATGATGCAAGAGAAAATGAGCTTTAAGAATCTTAAGGTAAATCTGATATCTATGCCCAATAACAAATTTAAGAGAAATATAAAGTCCAAGTAGAATGCATTCCAATTGTCTAAGGAGAAGGTGATATTGGAAATTTCATTTATGACATGACAATTAATTTTTTTTTGAATGATAGTCCTAAGGAGTATGAAATTGACGTAATTGTTTAAATTTCAGTAGTTAAAAAACAAAGAGATAACCTTTAAAATGTTTTAGTTGACCATGAGGAGGTATGTGTTGATGTTGAGACTCCTAGTTTTATTGAAGATAAATAACTCATTATTTATTGCCAAGAAAATTTTATTGAGGAAAATGAGGTCATAGTAGTGAATGAAACACTAGAGAATGATCATGATCATATGGAAACTAATCAATAATATGATGGAATCCAATGGAAATAATATTTAAGGATTTGTAATGATTATGAGCCTCTTCAAGGACTTACACCTCCTATAGGGTAGATTGAGGATGATTTAGATTTTGAACTTGTCAATTTTCATTTAGAAGAGGAACAAGATTAAGATGATGAAGAGAGAATTGAATTAGTTGTTGTAGTAGTACCTCAAGTTCATAGTCCAAAATGTGAACCAATTGAAGATCTATTATTTCCTAGTGCACCTCAAGAGGCTCAGGGTACAACTCATGAAGACCTTGGTTACATTTTGTAGTCATGTTTGGACACTTGAAAATAGTTTGAAGACCTTGATAAGTCACTAATTCAGATAGATAAAAATGAAGACACAAACAAAGGCATACTAGATGGGTTATCAAGATAGTTGATACAAATAACCATGACCAACCAAGAGTAGCCTATTGATGAGGTAAAGATGGTGTTGTTTGTCCCAAGGAGACAATATTGGGATGAGTTTGACTTTGTCCTTGACTCAAACAATTAATCCATGAACAAGGAGATGAACTAATAAGGTCTATTTTTTTCTCAAGGAGACCATAAACATGTCAATATCTTAGTATGTGGGTGTAAGTTCTCATTATATATATAGTACCTGATTAGACTTCACTAAATATATGATAACATAAATTCATGGTGACATGGAGATCTAAGAAACTTCACCTTCGATCTAGGAGGAAGAATTTATATCTAGGTTAGTTGTTTATTGTAGGTTTTTTTGTCTTATTTCCATAAGTGTTCATCAACACAAGTGTGATGTGTTTTATTCTTTCTTTACACATGTTATCCTTGTTGTGTGAGTGGTGAGGTTGTTTAAAATACTTGAAGGTTTATATGGTGATAAGTCCAATTATAATCTCAATTAGAGTGTTCATCTCAGGTCATGATTATCATGTGTGATTCCTTGCCCAAAGGATGAGATAGTTGTTTCTCTTGACTAGCAGACAGGTCAACCCCTAAAAGTCACTAGTGATGCTGACTAATTTTGACTACCAAGGTCATAATGTCAAACTCTATAGGAAAAAATTTCCTACATAAGGTTTCATAACTTTTTTAATATCTATCTTGTCCTTGTGGTGTTCTTCAAATGATCTTTTAATACTTTTAGCATGGTTGAAGGTTGTTTTGAGGATATTAAGGTGTCATTTTGGCCTTTTCTTGGCTAGTCCCCCTTTGTCATGTTTCAATTTATCTCAAAGTGTGTCAAAGGTTTAGTGAGTCTTATTGGGTAACCTATCATGTTTCCAAGTTTTTTCATATGTTCCCTACTCTTTACAAGTGTCTCAAGAGGTATCAAAGATTATTTCCTAATGTTATAGCCTATTTGAGATGTTTTTTTAATTAATTTAATGGATTTTAAATAAGGGTTTGATAAAAAATGACAATTTTATAGTATAAATAAGAGGCTAAAACCTCATCCTATATATTTACATCCATCAACAACCTTCAGGTGCACTTGTCACATCATCTCAATCAGTTTCTCAAGCTGATTGGATAATTTTCATAGTAGAATGAGAAGTTTTCAATAGGTCCATACAAGATTGTCATGGAAATATCACCTATAGGTTATTATATATTTTCATATATCCAACTCAAGTTAAAATATATGTTTTTGAGGATTCTTAGGGCCAAAAAAGTGTAAAACCCTATCCCACTCCTCCATTGATCTTCTTGGTAGCCTTAGATAGCCATTTATGTATATGCTTGGTTCATAAAAGGAAAGAGAATGATGATATTATATTGTGTTCAGAGGAATGGGTTAGCATGGACTTAAAATAAATTTAATTGGTTTCCATATTTATGGCCCATGATTTATGAACAAACATTAAGAACATAGGCAGTCAAAGTTATCTTTTGCATCTACACAGGGTCAACTTTTGAAGGGTTTTAGTGAATTTATTGTGTTGGTTGATGAAATTGATATTTTAGTGTGACTACCATGGGTTATCATAGTCCATCCACATTTTTATCTACCAATATTTCACATGTGTGATCTCAAGGGAGGAAATAATATCCATTCTAGAGTAGTTGTAGGTAGTAGTTTCTTGATGTTTTAATAGCCTTAAATGCATGAGTTTAGAAGTTATTAATGGTTTTATGTTGGATGGTGAGTTTTTTAGAATTAATTAAAATATAATATACCCTAATCAAAAAAATTATTCATAAAATGAGCACTCAACTTCCTCAATGTCTCATTTTCATGAGTATGGTTGCCATACACATTATAATCTCCATTGCATGTTTGGGGAAGAAGGTGGTTTTCATTATGAATGTATATTGGGGATCATAAATGTATCCTAAAACATGAATGTTATTCATTAAACAATTATAAAATATGTATATCTTCATTTTCCTCACTTCTAATGCTAATAAAGCATTCTCAATCCTAGAGAGACATGCTCTCATTTGAGCACCTACAAGCCTATTTAGGCAATCAAAGGATCATTGGACATTGGGATATAAAATTAATAAAAAATGAATATAATAGGATTAATAAATATCAATATAAATTAATTAATATTGATAGAGTAGTATCAAGAGGATTAGACTCACTTCAAGATGAAACTCAACCATAATACCTATTAAACACACTAGACAGTGTTGATGAAAGTGAGTAAACACTAATTGTATGGTGGTGGAATGTTTTGAATATATTAATGGAATTTTATTATATAATTCATGGTGTATATATATTTTTAAATTTTTAATTTAATGAAGAGGCTAAACATGAAATGATGAAAAAATGCCTTGGCCTAAAATAGGGATCTATAGGCCTGATTGAAGATGGAGAACAAGTTGAGCAAGGAGTTAGATTTTAGGGTGAAAAAAATGTATAAGAGGAAAAATTATAATCATTAAAACATGATAAATAAATTAATAAATATTTTTTTAATAACCATTAAATAACAAACCTCACCTCTCACCTTTCACACATAGTCAATAATGTATAAATTGTCACCTACAGAAAGAGTCTTGGGAAAGTAAGGAAACTAAGTTATGAATGTACTTGATAAAAGGTTTAGAATTTTTGGGAAAGGGTTAACATCCTATGTATCATTTTTCACCACTTAATTAAATCATAAAATGAAAACTAAGAAAGGATGATGTATGTGTATTTTACTTAGGTAGACCTAATTAATCACATACATGTGGGGCCTTGATGAGGAGTGAAAGTGTGAGGAACCATGAATGGAATTGAAGTGAAAGAGTGGAAAAAGGTATATTAACTTATTTTATAAAATTTATCAGTCTCTATTGAATTCTTTGTTCCTTTTAATCAAATAAGACCCTTGATAGGCTAATTAGGCCTAGTAGGCCTAAACAAATAGTCACATGCCTATACACAAAAATTGGAGATGAATTGTAGATAATGAGAATTTTGAGGATTGGAAACCACTAGGGAAGGTAAGATATAGTGTTCCAAGGTATCCATTAATATTTGACTCAATAAAATGAAGAGACATCCCAAGAACTATGCCATTAGTGTCAGACTAGTCTAGTGTCTCATAAACCCTAAGCATGGCTAATTTTAGAGAAGAGTCAATGAGAGAGGTAAGAAAAGGAATTAAAACACATGTACACTTCATTTATGATTTCACATATCCGAAATATTCATTTGGATCTAAAACCAAACACTTTCACACCTCATCAAGCAAGTATACCCTTCTTGAGCTCTCAAATTATCCTAATAGTCAAAATTAGTCTCCTTATGCTTAGCTATGTATGAACTTGTTGCATGAGACTCTAAAATAATTAGGTAAGGTGGGGGGTGGTATAGTTTAGACTCTTATCATTATGTCCCAAGTTGAGTCTCTAACCTTTATGAATCATTGATAAGAGCCTAAGCACCCTAGACTCTACTTGAACCTTTCTAGGAGATTGATAGGCAAGTTCGTGAGAGATATACATTCTATGGCATTGGTTTGGCCTATCAGACACCTAGATGACTTTATTAACTTAAAGGATACCATCACCATGGATTTTTTAGGTATAAACACCTATATAGATTCACTATAAACTATATTTTTTCAATATTTTAATTAAAAAATAGTGTTTTGAGCATGTTAAGTTGATGGAAACCATTGGGGAGGTTGGTGTGGATATATTTACATATTATTAGACCTCAAGAATCTATTTTGTTCCATTGAAATCATCCATATAGTTCTAACTTCTTTCAATATTGCATAAGTTCCTGTGAGAGAGTGATTAAGTAACTTAAGAATGTTGGGATAATAGGGTAAGAAAACTTAAAATCCATGGGTCATATCACAAACATGGTTTTCTGTTATGAAATAATACCTTCAACTTATGATATAGGTTTTCATGGATATCCTACTACTATTCCAATGACTACCATCAAATAATTAGGCCTAATTGCCTAATAGGCCTATATGACCAATCCAGAAGATTTCTCATTAGGAAGAGCCAAATAGGTGAGATGTCAAATAGAGAATTCATAGAATAGACAAGGAGTTAACAAGGTCAGATGGGATTAGTGGGTTAATTTTAAATTTTTCATCTCTATGAAATCAAGAGGACAATTTAAAAGGGAGTTAATGAACCACTAAGATAATTATGTGCAAAGAAACCTCTCTTATGCCAACTCTCTTAGAGGTCATGATTAGATGAAATGACACATGTTAGGAGAGTTAATAAGACTAATTTCACTCCCCTTTTCTTGTTTTAACTATCTCATGAGAATTCACATGTGGATTTAACTCTCTCCAACATATATGTTCTCTTCTTCTACCTATTTCTCTATAAATAGAGCCTTAATTGTCTTTATATGTATCTTTTAATAGAGTATGGTGAAACCCTGACCTAATAAACACTTGTTTCTAATTTTGAAAAATGAATATATGTAGGCTTTTTTCCTTATTATTTTGTTACAAGTAGTGTATACTTTTGATGGTTTATGAGTGTTAGTGGTAGTAAGTAGACTCTATTCATTCATCTTGTTGGTTCCTAATTGTATGCCTATCTAACTTGGCCTTGCATAATTGAAGAAAATGGGAAAAAATGATGAGAAACCCACTAGAATGTTAATGTATCTAGGTAAGAGTTTGGCATCAAGGATGGACTAGACTAGAGAAAATGACTGAGAGGTACCTACAAAGGGTATGGTTAGCTCCTTGCTAGTTTTGTCTCTATCTGAACCAAGGTGAGAGAACCTATGGGGTAACTTTCTCACAAGGATATAATTTACAATTCAATCTCCATGGGTATTCTTGTCACAAGGGACAAATATGACCAAAGCTTAACTAAGTTTGCACACTTCACCCATGAAGGGTTGTCACACGAAATGCAAAAATGATCTATGCCATACATAAGCTACTAAAGATAGATGAAATTATGATTGAAATATTCATTCTAAATAATATTCAATAGTAAAAGGACTAAATAAAAAATTATGATGCTAGGATTTAAAGCACAAACTAAAAACACATTTCAAATATGTAATATCTTATGCATTTGAAAGGCAAGTAACACTTATAATATGCAATAAAGTGTGTTATTTGTAGGGTAGGATAGGGTAAGACAAGTTTATAGTTAATGATAAAATGGATGGTGCCATGCTGGTGGATTCCAAATAGTAAAGTATCTAGCATTATTTCATAATAATATTCCTTAGTAAAGATATAGAAAAAACTTCAAATGAAAGACAAAGATAAACACCAAATGATCCCTAAGAGACTAAGACATACAATAAAACCAAAATCTCAAATATTCTCTCCTACTAAATTCATGAACCCAAGGTTCCCTTAAAAGGTATTCAACAACACATTTTTGAATGTAATCATAAAAAAAGATTTATAACTAAGGTACATGTTCATAATGATAACTAGTAATGAACAAAGACCCACATATCTAATTAGAAATAAATGTAAAACTTGTTATTCCATTTCAATAGTAGAATATTATAAAGGACCATAAATATTTTATAGTGCCTTGAATATAAAAACTAATAACGTCAACACTTCAAAATGTTTCGATGGGGACAAGCATGGTGAGATTGATCTTTTGACAAGGGATACATAAATATGCTTTCAAATATTTCTAATGGTTGTACAAATGTAACCACATTAACAAGGGAGACAAAATATACACATAATAATTGATCCTAAAAAAATTATGTAGAACTGAGACTTGGAGAAAATGGATGCCTAAAAATGACCTATAATAACCAAAAACCAACAACAACCTTGAAAAAGAGGAAAAATCCATTATTTATACATTTTTCAATCTAGAAACATGGATCACAACTTTAAAAATTATATAAAAAGCCTTCAAGTCTACCAAGATACTTCCAAATGGAAAATATTCCATGCCACACTTGATATCTTCATCCACTCATAAGAAAAGAATAATTATTTTAACTTCCTTTGGAAGGAATGATGAATATTTGAAACAAAATTTGATCAAATAATTTGATCATTTGGATAATATTTACTTTCACATGAGCTCAAAATAAGGATATCATTTGAGGATCCAAATTGATTTTGTCTTGATGTAGAACTACCTGAAGATCCCCTTGATCACTCATTTGCATAGGTAGAGGGAGAAAATTATTTGAAAGACCAAACATATTTTGTCCTCATGTGTAAATTTTTTGTAAATGTTTTCCTATTACTCAATTATAAAGGATGGACACTTTTGGACATGCAATATCTTCTTTGTGCACACTAAAGGGATAGCCCATTACCTTCAATGATGGCTTGAGAGTTGATCTGGTTGCGACATGAAATAGAAAAAGATTTGTGATCATGTTTTGGAAATATTTTCTCTAGAATGGTAGTTATATGTTATTATATGTTTCTACTCATTTCCACACCCATGAAAAATCCATCAATTTTAACTTTAACCTAGACACTTGTCATTTCCTCATGCAATCCAAGTCCTTTGAAAAGTCTATCTTGGCTAGCACCATTGGATATTCCTTACCCAATCAAATGTGATCCATAGATATTTAAATGAGATGATTTGAGTTATAATTCATAACACATAGTTGTATCACTTGTCATGTCTACATTTTCCTATAGGATCCTTGACTTTTCAACCTTGGCCATGCATCATCAAATTTGGCTAGGGACATCAAACACACTCTATCAAATCATGATTTGATGGGTGGAGTATTATTAGATACTACCTCTTCCTTATACCTAAGGATATGCCACTTGGTAGCCTCACAATATTCCTATGTACTTTATAGACAATTGCTACTACATTGAGCATCCTCATACTACATGGAAGTAGATTGCTTGATCTTGGGTCCCATTAAATAGTCAACTATGATTTCACACCTTCAAATTTTTGGAACATGCTTAAACTTTAAAACATGCCTTATGAGCTTGATACATGTATCACTATGGTATTTTTATGTTCCTTTGACTATTCATATTTGATCATGCATCATTAGATCAAATCACTCCATACAAACACATACCATTGGACTTGCCTTCATTTGAAAACAAAAGACTAGTTCATAAGATCTAAAAGTGATGCTAGTATGACCATCATAGAATATTTGAATCCTAATGGATACTTGTCATGGATTAAAATTGAAACTTATGCACCTATCTTAGAGCATTTGAATTATAATGGCTAGTCCTTGCAGCTTAAAGTTGACATCTACATGCCTGTTAAAAGGTGTCTATGAGACCTTCACTTGCAATTATGAAATATTCCTTTGGGAACTTTATCCCATGGAAATTTTGATCAATGGGATATTTTTATTTGTAATTTATATTTGCTTTAGAACTTCTACCTTGGGATTTTATTTGGTACAATTATCCCACAATAATTGATTCTTTAACCTTTTGCCTTTGTTAGAATAATTATTTTGAACATTTTGTTCAAAATAATTCCCCCAAAAGAAATAGTCTCTTGCACTTTTTCAAAAGGAATTAGGCCTCTACAATTTCACCAAAATAAATGAAAATTATCTCATTTTTCCTTCATTAGGATAATTATTTTGGACATTTTATTCGAAACAATTTCCCCATAGAAATTGACCTTAGTACTTCTCCCTAAGAAATGCAATTATTTTGGGTTTTTTTTTTGGGAAAAATGTATGAAGTAAATAAGACCTCTACTCTATAGAAACTTTACTAAAATAACCTTTTGGGCACTTTGAACATACCCTTTGGAAATTTTTTTTGGGGCACCTACCCTACAAAATTGCCCTTCAGCCTTCTAGAGTGGCCCTTACATCTCTTGAAAGTACCTTTAGGATTTTTTGAGAGTGTCCTCCAAATCCTTTGAAAGTGCCCTTCAAGAATTTTGAAAGTGTAATTTTCCATTCATACTTATCCTTTGGACTTTTTTTAGATGCCCTTCAGGGATTTTATAAGGGAAAAATGCCTAAAGGAAATAATCCTTCAAAAAACTTTCAAAGGCAAAATGACCCTTCTATAAGTGTCCTTCAAGGAATTTTCAAGGGAAAAATACTTGAAGGAAATGACCCTTCAAAAATATTTTAAAGGCAAAATGCCTCTTTAAGACTTCTAGAATAACCTTTAGCTAAAGCAAATAAGTACTTAAAATTATTTTGGGTGTTTTGTGTGGGAAAAATGCTCGAAGGGCAATTTCCCTTCATACTCTTTATCGTGGACAAAAAGTCTAGAAAAAATAAGACTTGGCACCATTCTCCAAAACAAATATTTTCTTCAAGATTTTTGTGTGGTCAAAATGATCGAAGGGCAAGTTTCCTTTGGTATTTTTGTCTTAGATAAAAATTCCAAAATAAATGACCCAAGATAAATGAAACCACCATTCAAACCTTTTATAGAACAGTTATCCCGAAAGAGATAAGACATTGAATTCCTTCAAAAAATTTGTAGCGGACAAAATGTTTGATGGAAATAAGTCTTTGGACTTTTTGTCTAAGATAAAAATCCTAAAGACCTATTTCTATTGGACATTGTGTTTTTACAAAAAGCTTGGAAAGTCTAAGGGAAAAATACCTTCACCAACCAAAAACAAGATAAAATACTTAGCCAATTTTTACATGAACTTGACCTTTCAAAATAACATTTTGAAATAGAATTTGGGATAATGACTTAGACATTGATACTCAACTCAAGATGGACTTAGGCATTCTCAATTGACAAAGGCCCAATTTCTTCAATGCAATTTTGTGCACTAACATGTCCCATTTCCTTACCTAGTTGTAGGTTGGTTTATCATCTTTGTAGGTTATATGGAGTTTGCTCATCTCTTTACATTATATGAGTGTGGATATTGTTTCACTATCATATTTTATAAGACCTCTTAATCAACCTCTCTTGGTCCCTATTTTTTGTTCTCATCTTCAAATTAAAACATTTGTCCCTAGAGGCATATTGTGAGTTGGTGAAGTAGGTTCAACTTGTGTTCATGATCATAGTATAGGATAAGTAGGTGAAGGATGTTTATATTGGGGCATCACCTCCCATATCTCAGGTTTATTTCATGCATCCTTCTATCCCTTTTCATGGACAAGTAACTAGGTTTAGGAATTAAGCCTAGATGATGCATTAAGGGAGCTATCCCTTAAAATAGATATTCATCTCACTCAATAGGCTACCCACACCTAGAGGTGATCCCATTATATAAGTTGGATGGGGTAGGTCTAAAATATCTATGAAGCAAGGATGTAATCTAAACTAATAACATAGTGTTCATTGAGAAGATCAAGAGAATGTAGAAATACTTCACATAATTCTTAATTGGGAATGATACCATTAAGAGATTTACATCAAGAGGGAAGCTTGACTTATAATGGTAAGACAATCTCAGAACCATAGATTAGAAAAAAAAATATTTCCCTAGTGGTAGTATGAATTCCAGCATGATAGGCCTAAAGTGTAGGATATAAATGAATATTACAATCCATGTAGGTTTCATGGATGGTATTTTGGAGCATTTTATTGATAATTTTATTAGTGGCCTCAACTTGGCCATTTCATTATGGATGATAAGGTTTGGAAATTTTTTGGTATATTTTAAATTTACCACATAGATAATTCACATCCTTATTCTTGAAATTTATGTCATTATTGGAAATGATAATATAGGGAACTCAAAAATGATAAATGATTTATTTAAGGATAAATTTATAGATTATAACTCCTGTGACATTGACAAGAGGCTTGGTTTCTACCCATTTCATAAAATATATAATAGTTATGATGATAAAAACATGCCCATATTATGACCAAGATAATTTGTCAATGAGATCTAATCCTCACATATAAAGTGTCCAAATTGATTCCATAGTAAAACTTAGTTGGTGATGAATAGATTTGATCATCATGGAGTTATTAAGGGTTTCACTTTTTATCAAAGTTGATAGCATAATTTTCTAATTTAGGATAAAATTATTCTATATGTAGGAATTTGTATGTTGTATCATGTCCACTATAGTAACCATGGGAAATGACCCATGTGATTATTAAAGGAGGGGAGGAATCTCTTATTTCATTACATATTAGAGTAGGTTATATTATTTATTATGATAATAAAGGGTATTATAGTGAAAGGCATATTTAAAAGCTTATTTTGAATTATAGTCTTTTTGTGAGAATCCATGTCCAGAAGATAAGTTTGATGTTTGAATAATTCGATAATGTATTCATACCATAGGCATTATCAAATAGTGATAGCCTCAATGTGATAGATAAGAGAATCTTGTGGTTATATGTAATATGGGGAATTTCTTATTTTAATAAGAAATTATTAATAACTAAGGACTTGATGTGGATGAAATAAGGATGCTAAAGAAGCAAGATAGTCAATGATAGAGTTTTGATCCCTTGGATAGGATCAGTGGTAAAAGAGGTAAGCTTTTTGATGAGGGTGGAATCCATTTGATGATAAGTGATAAAATTCACGTTTAAATTGTTAGTCATTTTTAATCTGGCTTTAGATAAGTTTAGAGTCACCCAAAGTGTGTAGATATGGAAAATCTAAATCAATTGTTATTTTCATGCCTAAGATTAATGCTTTATATTCTACCATGTTATTAGTGACATAAAAGGTTATCCAAAATTCCAAAGGGATTATTTTACCATGAGGATTAGTTATAATAAAACCTTCCCCATATCCTTATAGACATTTGGTGCCATCAAAGTGAAGGGTCTAGTTGTCTTCATATAAATTGACAATGATTTTGGGAAGATCTTTGATAACTAATGTGTATTTAGTAGTATCAAAAATGACATAGGTATATTTTTTATCACTCACCTCTAAATTAGAAATGAAGTTATGTAATTAATATTTAAGATAAATAGAGTGATTGATACCTTAAATATAGAGAATGGTATCATCAAGGAGAATATCTTAAAGGTGATTTATATCTGGTATGGGTGTCACTACAAGTTGGTTGACAATGAATTTCCCTCTAACAATTTTTTTCATTATGATGTGAATGTCAGATTCCATTAAGATAACCATCAAATTCCAAATTCTATCTCTTGGAAGAAATGATTTGGAGAAAAAGTGATGAAGTCGGTCAGAATAAATAATGACATAGGTTGTTTGATAGAGTATGTAACGACAAATCTTTTTAGTTGAAAAATAGTTAACAAGGCAATCATATTATACTTTGGTATAACATTTTTTAATAATATATGAGGCCTAAAATAATATATTAAATAACATACTCTCTTCCAATATCATTTTTTTGGTCAAGCATTACCCTAATAGATATGGGAGTAGAAGTACACAAAATCAAGGGATGATCATTAAAGGTGGTTGAAGGGTAAGAATATGTATTAATGATTATTTAATGTTATAAAATGCCTTATAACAAGGATAAATCCATTATAAATAATTACCTTTATTAATAATGGAATTAATAGAGTATATGTGATAAGCCATTTTAGATATGAATCATCAGATTGCCCCAAGCTTGCCCAGGTAAGTATGAATTTATGAAATGGAGCAAGGAATAGGCATGATAACTATATAATTGATTTTAATTAGATAGACATAAATAAAATAAAGAGATATGAATAAACCTATAAATTTACTAGATATGATTCCAAAGACACACTTGTATGGGTTGATTCTAGCTTTGTGTTTGATTAATTTATCAAAGATGATGGATAGATTAGAGAGATAGGTTTTGATAATTTTTGATTTGGTAATGAGATAATCCACATAGGTTTAATAAATATGATGTATAATATCATGAAAAATTTGGGTCATAGCACATTGATAGGTAGCTTTACCTTTTTGAGGCCAAAGGGCATCTTAACAAAAAATAGGTTCCCCATTCCGTAATGAATGTTATCTTATGTTGGTATTTGGGGGTAATGTGAATTTGATTGTATACTAAAAAATAATCCATGAGGGACAAAATTTCGTGTCTATAAGTGGAATATATTATGGCTTCTATTGAACATAATGGACAATTGTCTTTAGGACAAGTGAGGTTGAGATTACAGAAGTGGATGTAAATGTAAATAACCTAGGTAGCTTTTTTGAGTGAAAACAACATCCATTTAAAATAGTCAATAGGTTTAATAAACTTGGCATATAATGGTTTGATCATTTATTTATGGCATAAGGTGGAAAATTCAAGGGGATTTTTTTTGTTTTTTTTGCTAAATGGTTTTGGTGTTGGGGTGTGTGGTTATATTGTGTACAGTGATACTAGGGTCGATACCTAATATGTACTCATATCACCAAGTGAAATTATTATAATATTTATCAAAGAATAGACAAAAATTATCATTATTAGTCTATGTGAGTTCACTATAAACTATTATAGTTTGAGGAAATGAGGGTGTGCCATATTCTATTCACATGGTTTCCTCAATAAGCATAACATTTCTATCTTGAAAATGATATGGTGCATTTGGAAGAGATGAAATGGTATTGATTTTGGGATAAATGATAGCAATCAAGGTTTTAAAAAGAGGTTTTTTTTTTAAATTTTAATTCCCATGTTTGTTATGTTATCGATGAAGTTGAGGTCCTCAGGGATGAAGTAACTCAAATATGGCTTAATCACTAGGTAATGTAGGTAAGTTCCATAATATTGCATGTCTACTTTAAGATCAATAATTTTAATACCGTGGAAATCATATTTAGAATTCATTTTGTGTACATCTATTTCCTTGTCATTGTAGGTGATCTCAGAGTAGGTAGAACTATGAAGGAAGGTTGATTGGATTCAATTGGATTGATTGCAGATGTATCTTTAAAATAATTTGTAGGAATGGGATTTGGTAGAGTGACTAGTGTGATAAGAGGTATATAAGGTTATATAAGTAATGAATTTGTGAGAGGTAATATTTTTTCAACAACACAAGAAGCATAAATAAGTGGAGAATTTACTAGAGGTACATGACCTTCATGCTCTAACTCAATATCTATGGAAATAGTGTGAACATGTCAGGTAAAATCATGTATTTTAGCTAAGTTTTATTGATAGTGTTGAATATATAAGTTTATTGATTGATATTGGGCCATAATGTAGTTATCATCATTGGTGGGAGAGATATTACATGCTTGTTTCTTTAAAAGAAAATTATAATGTGATACACCTAGATTGCTAAATTTACATCATGATATGGTTAAAGGGTATTGAAATAACTTAACCACTTCGTAATGATTATAAAATAAATTGTATTCTATATTAGATTTTTTATGTGAATTACATGGACAAGGTAAGTTGGTGATCTCATCAATAAGAGGTATGGTATGATCATGAGGTAACAAGGAAAGAGGAATCGAATCTGAAATGTAAATAAGTAGCTTGGTAGAATTACATGTGTTTTGAAAATCATTTGTCTCATCATCATCAAAATAGATTAGAGTGACCTGTAAGTCTAGATTCATATTGACCAATTCAAGGAAAGGTGAACTATTAATTTTTGGAATATTATGAATCTAATACTAAGATTTAGGATTGCGAAGCTGAATACTCCATGGGTGAGGATCAGCCTCACATTTAAACCATTTTTCATTATAAATAAAATTGATACATTGTCTACCAGAAGAGAAAATATCCATCATGGAATGAGTCCATAGGAATCCTAAGAGTATATTATATGATAATGGAAAGTTGAGAAACATAAGCTTAGTACATATAGTTTTTGGTCCAATAATAAAAGGGAGCCAAATATAACCAAACAACTTTTGATTGGTTTTGTCGAATACATGACATGTTAGATGATTTTTCTTGAGATGATATTTTTTATACTTGAGTTATTTAATGAGCCAAAGAGATGTCACATTACTTCCAAACCCTTCATCTACTAATATTTTATGAATAAGGGTGTTATTAATGGCTATTTTAATAAAGAGAGGTGGATCATTGATGTGAAGTATAATCTCATCATTGATCATGTCTTCTTCTAAGAACTCTATGAAAGGTTTTGAATAAGGCAAAATAGTTTGAATGGTATGAAATTTTATTAGTGGAAGCTCATAAGAAGGTTTTTTCTCTTCTAATAAAGATAGTTCTTCAATTTATTATAATTGTTACATTAGGAACTTATGATGATAGGGAGAAGCACAAACTAACTCCATGAGAGGTATTTTTCAAGGCATATATTTAAGCTCCTCTAATAAATTCCAATAAGTTTTATAAGAGCAAGAACCAAAATGATTCTTGAAAGGTAGAATATTATTAGTAGGAAGAGAGGTAGTTAAAGGTTCAGAGTGAGGAAGTGATTCCTCATTAGTTTCCGAAGGTAGGTTAGTGGTAGTAGTATCTTTGAGAAGTTTCTCTTTTAGTGATGGTTTATTTGGTTTTGTGATGGGATATTTATGGGTGGGTTTTCATAAATAATTTACCTTATCCACATTCATATATTGGGAATTGGTATAGTATTTATCATAATCAATGTCAATCACATAAATACATTTATTTTATTTTTGAGTGTTGGATGTACATAAACTTTTTGGATGTTAGATGACAAAGATTTGAAAAATTATTTCTTTTGAGAAGAATTAACATACTCATGATAATGGATTTTGATCATGTCATCATGATTGGATGAATCTCCTAACATAAAATAAATGAAAAAAAATTTAATCCCATTCAATGTTTCATGGGAATGACGTATATCAACATGAAACCAACAATGTGTGTTAAGATCATACTATTCAAGGGGATTATTAGGATATGTGACTGGTTTAGAAGGAATTAAAATTTGTTTCATTTGTTGAATGATTAGTTGTTTATGTGAAGGTTGGGTATTTTCTATTTTTTCTACTCCTAGTTTTGGTTGAAGAGAATTGCCAGTGATTAAATTGGTTGAATGTTAGAAAGACCCTTTGATGTTTTTAGTGTTAGTTTAAAACAATTTAATTAGAAATTATTGATGATTAGCTTGGTCAAAAGCATTTTTTAAAGTTTGTAGAGAAAATTTTTCAACCTTTTATTAAAGGTAAGGGTTTAAGGATGTAATGAAAAGTTTAAATAAGTTGTCATTAGTCATGTTGTGATCAGATTTATGAGCTGAAGATTTCCATTGTTTGATAAAATCATGAGTTGATTCGGTATTTGATTTATTAGCATTGATGAAATGGATAAGATAATTTTTGGGAAGATCATTATGTTGAAATTACTTAACTAAAATATTGACTAAATCCTCAAGCTGCTATATATATTTTGGGGAAGTTCGTTATACCATTCTAATACATCATAGATGAAGGTTTTAACTAAAATTTTGATAGTGGCAAAGGTATTAGTTTGGATATAATCTTTATAAATATTACAAATGATTTTAGAAAAAAAATTGGGGTCTTTAGTCCCATCATTTATAATAGTTGGGGATATATTACTAACATAAATAGATATAATGAAAGGGGATAAAGGTTCATTTTGAATGTGTTAAAGCATTTTATTATGCATAATAAGTTAGATAATGACATTTCCTATGATATATTTAAGAGGTGGAGTAATAAAATTTTGATTAGTTTGGGGAATAAGCATAGGAGGTTGATTATCCATGTTTATCAAATGATGTTGTAGTTTCATCATTTGAGAGGTATTATATGTTTGCATGATGTTCATTTATTTCACTATTTATGCAAGAATTTGAGTTATATAAATTGGTGGATAGGTGTTGGGAAGAAGATTCCCTAAATTTATATTGTGGAGGGGGGATTTACCAAGTGTTGGATTGGTAAGAGGTGGGTTTTTATCATTAATAAGGTTTCTTGTGGGTTTATTTTTTAAGCTTATGTCAATTGCCCCTAAATATCATAAGATGTTTGAAGGTGAGAATTATCTTGATAAGTATGGAATAGATATAATCCATCAACCTCATCTATTGGCATGATATAAACCATAATATAATCAAAATATGAGGGATGGGAAAAGGTGATCCAAGAGTGAAGATCCTCTTAGGTAGCCAAGGTAGGAAGAAAATAATATCCCATATAATGTCTAAATAGATTTAGGTTTTCCAAAAAGATTTTGATAGGGGATTTAATGATGTTTGAGGGAAAAATATAAAATCATGAAGTAAAGAATAAAAACAAGGATAAAGTCACCCAAACACATAATAGTATCATCCAATAGGTACAAATTCAACTTGATCGATGAAGTCAGTAGGAAAAACCAACAAAATAAGATGTAAAAGATAGTTAAATTAATCAACTCTATATTTTAGATGATAAAACTAAAATAGAATATAAAGATACATATTCATATGGGTTGACTTTGTAATATTTATGGAAAAACTAAATAGGCTAAAAATATACACAATCAGATAGTTCAACTATGTAATCAAAAGGGAGAAAATGAATAGGATGAAAATATACAGAATTGTATACATTGAATGTGTACTAAATGTAAATAAGACTTAAATTATGTAAGAGATCATGTCAATAGGGATGAAAATATTCTAAAAATATGGATTTTTTTTAATATAATAGCTAAGAAAATAAAATGAAAAACACAAGAAATTAGATTAACATGGCTAATCTAATTGGAACACACAACATAAGCCTTGCACTAACACTGGCTAGTAAAAGTTTTGAAATACAAAATAAAATGATCAAAGAGTAAGAAACACAACTTGAATGTAAATTATTAATAATTAGTCATTCTTGAATGTTATTAAGTTATTATAAATTTATAAATTAATGTCATAGAGAGTTGACTATAATAAGGAATTAAAAATAAATATATGGATAGTTTTAGGTAGTTTAGACTAAAATAGATATGTATTGGTGATGGTAATATCTTGGTAATAGGGTCTTCTCCCCACTTTATAATCCCACAATGATAATGTTGTTAGGTCCTTTACCAATATATACCATCAACCATGTGTCTTCATCTGACCATATAACCAATTTAACTTCCCCCTTAGTGATGAAATCCAAGTAGATAGACATTGGGAAGAAAATGTTTAATTTTTTTAGTGTAAAGTGATTTGGATGTGTGAAAAAGAGAAAAATAGTGTGACTAAATCAATAAATTAAAAAAACACCTAATTAGTATATGTTTGTTACTCTAAGCATGCAAGAAACTAAAATGGAAAGTGAATTAATTACAAGGAAAATAGGTTAATCTATTTTAATGGGAAGAGTACAGAGTCGATTCCAGTGGCATTTTATGTAAATAATATAAAACAAAGTTAATAGGGTCTCTATTATTTTATGGAATCAAGATATAGAAGAACATAGTTGAACATGTCAATTGTGTCTTAGAGAGAGAAGATAGACTACAAAATTATGTTGATCTAGTTGACCTAGTTCATTTTAGGGTTAAAGATTTATAGACTGCAAACTATGAAAAATAATAATGTAAATGAAAAATAGAATTGACAGATAACGTAAGAATGAACCTTGGTAGTTTTTAATATTCTTAGTTTGTAAATTTTATGTTGTGTTGCTCAATTACTAATTTCAATATTCTATGAATAGAGTTGACTAGGTCAATAGAATTTGAAAAACCTATGTGCTGAAAAATAAGCTATGAACAAAGTCAACTAGTTTGACTATGTCTATAAACTTGCAATATAAAAAGGATAAATGAACATATATTTAAAGGATTTGACTTTGTATGTAATTTTATAACTAAATAATAATACTATGTCAAGCTAATCCATATATTCCCATGTATTAGGAGAAGACCTGTATAGAAAGAATAGTGTCATTTTGGAGAGATTATATGTTAAACCTATGCACAAAATATCAGACTATATTGATAGGTTCAATATAGTATTGAAAAACTAAAAATATATAATATCATAATAAAATGATTATGTGAAATAAAACCTACAAGGGTTTGATTAATGTTAAGTTCATCATAATGTATAAAAATAAAATGCAATTGACCTATTAATCAAACCTAGCTCAAAGAAGATAATCACACTTACACTTCTGCTTGTTGATACATTTAGACATTTGGTGTCATAACCAAGATGGATCCACTAGACCTAACCAAGTAGTATCTTATCAAAATAACATCAATGGAGAGGGTTTCAAATCCTCTAGTCAAGGAACATCATGCAACAACTTTAGATAGGTCCTATGTTTTCATATTCACAAAGTATATATATATAGTGTATTTTGAATGTATTTATAGCCTAGTGCTATTTAAAACATAGGGCATAAAATGGGGGTAATAAACATGAAAGTAAACATGCATTTAGTAATTATAATTATAATTATAATTATATATATATATATATATATATATATATATATATATATATATATATAACCCTAATGCATGGAGAGATAAATACATTCAAAATCCACTACTTATACTATTTCTATATACTAAAATAGAGGAGTGAAGTTAGAGATACTTACCTTGAAGATGAATTCATTGAAACTTAATCTATACCTTGGATAGATTATATTCATAATAGGTTATTGTTTATTATTTAAGAAGATAAGGATGGATAATATAATATATCCAAGGACCTTGAAACTCAAGATTTCACAAGACAAAGTTATTCCCTCCAAGTGTAAAAACCTAAGCATTAACTCCTCAAGTAAAATGGTGGAAGAGTAGATTGTAAAGAAGAAAAAATGAATAATTAACTCTTGTCTCTCTATAAGAAATAGAAAAATGAATGTGTATATATATATTTGTATCTAAATTTAATCCTTTTCAAAAGTTTAGCCAATAAGGTCATCCCAATTTGAACTTGTATCATTAATTTATAAAATCAAGTTAGGTCCTGGCTTGGGTTAGCTAAGGTTGACCTACACCTATAACATGGTAGTATTAATTTTAATATAGGGTCATCCCAAGATGACATTGTTTGGTAAATTTTAAAAAAGAGTTTTTTCCTTGGGTATGGGAAAAATAAGGCAACAAATTTCTTTGAGGAGTGTGTAATGGAGGTGTCAAAGCTTAGGGAAGTGTATAGGACAAGGCTTTGTAGATTATAAGTGGTGGTATAGGGGATAAAATTATTTTGAAACACTAATGGTTTACCCATCCCTTTCCTAGTGCACCCTATAAATCATGCACTTAGAGATATTAAGACTTGATGGGTTCCTACAAAAAATAAAGCATCAATAGTTGATAAAGTTTGAAAATATTATGTGTATACAGGCTAAAGTAGTTACATTGAAGGAGGATAATGAACTAAAATATGAATCTCTTTAGAGATATTATTACAAGGTTTGGTGTCTTATTTACTATATTTTATGATAATGTTTAAGTCTTTGTAGACACATAAATTAGTGAATGGATATTCAAGCATGTCATCTATCTTAAAAGTTCTTCAAATGATTACCCTTAAGGTAATGGCTTGGCTAAATCTACAAAAAATAACCTAATAAGTATTATAAAGAGGAATATAAAATATAATTAAATTTTTTGGCTTAACAAACTCAAGACAACCCTTTGGGATGATAGAATCACACCTAAGAGATCCATTAGGAACTCTCCCTTCATGTTAGTATATGGGAGAGAAGAAAATCTTCCTTTTTCATTGCAGTTACATTCTCTTGAGCTTGCACAATAACTAGAAATGTTATAAAATGATAAAATGATAGTAACATTAGTTGACTTGATGGAGCTCTAAGAGGTAAGATTATAAGAAATGCATACCCTTGAGGCTCATCAAGGCCAAGTGAAGAGAAATTTTTAAAAGAAGACTATTGATAGAACCTTTAAGGAAGGAAATTTAGTTTTAAAGTGGGGTGAATATAGAGATAAGACTATAATACATACAAATTTTTATTCCATTTAGAGTGTCACATACATTATCACCAACCATAAGCAAGTAAATGATTTCTAGCTCTCAAGGCTAAATGGAGAAGTATTACCTATCCTATTCAATTATATACACTTCAAACCCTAATTTTGAGGTCATTTTCAAACCTTGTACATATTATTATATTTGTTTTTATTTCCTCTAAGTGGTGTTTTCACATTGTTTGTTATTATCTACTTTTTTTGTGTGTTTTGAGGCACATTATTTGTTTAGAGGTTGGCCAAACATGTTTTAGTCATGGTTGCACTTTTAGATTGAGTATTTTCAAAACCATAGTGAATCTTATTCCCAATAGACATGAATTAGTATATTGGATCTTTTATTAGTTTTCAAGTAGCCCATAGAGGTTACCAAAATATTTAAATTTCAATTCCCCTTGATCTCACATCATCTCACAAGATAGAAACTAGATTTTTGAGCCAATATTAGTTACATATGAGCTAGTTATGCCTTCATGATTGATCTACTTAGGCGAAGATCAATAATTTCATGAGTTATTTGAGTTTTTTCATACATTTTCATGTTACAATAAATTATTATAAGTATTTATAAGGTCATAAAGTCATATTAGCCCTTATCAAGGCTTGATTGATAGATAAAGGTATTAAAAAGTGATTTTTAATGTAAAAATATATCAAAAAGGTCTTCAAATCATTCACTAAGTCATTAAAAGTGTTGAAAAATTCAAAACAAGGACATTAAAATAATTTTAAAGTATTTAGACTCCTTCAAGTCCTCTAAGTCCATACTCCTTGATTAAATGATATCTTTGACTTTGTTTTTCCCTCCTCTCTTGCCTCAAGGATTTTCTCAAGTTTCCAATCTAAAGAGCTTATCCAAGGCCATGATCAATCTTGTTGTACCACCATTATCCTTATTATCTTTATGTGTTCTTGGTAACTTTCCCTAGCTGCTAAAAAGATTCATAATAAAGTTCATGGTTTCCAAGAAAATTAATGTCCTTGCAATTAGGCTTATAAAAATATATTTTACAACCACCATGGTAATGACCAAAATGAAAGTATATAGGAGGAATCCTATGTTATCCTAATAAATTCTAATTATCACTACCTCCATCTAAGTCAATAATGAAAAATTATCACAATTTGATCACTTTTACAATGTAGTCAAAATCCTAATAGTCATTAAGTGATTATTTTATCCAAAACCAAGTCAAATGTCAAAACTTTTCATCAAATTCTTGTGACCCCATCATGGGACAATAAGATCATATTTATAACCAAAGAGGTCATGTATTTAAATTATGATGGCTAAAAAATATTAGGGAATCAATATATTTTCTAAGTATTATTTATGAGCCAAGACACTAATGTTATGCTCAAATTAGTAAAACATGTTAAAGCATCACAAAATCTCATAATATTTAAAAAAACTATTCTAAGAAAAATTTATAGCTCTTTTTATCAAACCATTAAATTTAATGGTACTAATTTAATTATTAAAATTCATACAAACATAAATATCATAATTGATGATAAGCCAATGATGTCCATTGAATAAGCACATATACATATTACACACACCACTAGGTTAACACAATATAATACATCATAATGGGGATGGTGGATAGGTGAATTCATCTCTTTTATTGACCTTATTCTCATTTACCTTTAGAATGTTGGTTTTATAGTTTGGTGATTATTCCAAGCCCAAACCTAACTCAATCTCTCAACTATAAACTAAAATCACATAGTCACACCAATAATACCATTTATAAATGATAATCACAAAAAATCATAACTAAACATAATATAATCAACTAAAATATAAAATAAAATAATGAAATGTTAATCTCTTAAGATAATACAACTTGAATCATATGCTAAATCTCTTAAACAATAAAATGGCTCATTAGAAAAGTATAACGGGTTAAATATTTAAATTCTATCTATGTGGGAATAAAAGGAGGTGTCATATCTGGGTATACACAAACATATGAGGATAGTACTACCTAAAAAAATTTTCATCTTTACATTTGGAAATTTTATCACTCAAGTGATTCCATTAGACCAAAACTTTCTAAATGTATATTTTTCACATGGTAATGTTTTGATGGGCTAGAATCTTGATTGGGTCTAGTTGAATCATCTCCATCTTTAACACTTGAATATTATTCCAATATAGAATATGAGATAGTGCTCTATAAAAATTTGGATTTATATAAAACCCTAGATGACAACACTACTATGAAAAATTAGGAGAATAATATAACAATAATATAATTCATGGATTTGTAACTATTGTATTTTATAAAATTACTAAAAATAGAAAAAGTGTAATGAGAAATAAATACTTAGTTGAAAACTATACTGCAGGAGGAATCAAAGATAGAAACTCATTGTGTAGGGAGATCTAATGACTAGAATTAGGAATTATGAGCTATATCTATACCTAGACAACATCTATAGGAAGAGGAAACTATAAGGGTGACACTCATGTCCCATATGGGGTTTTCTAATCCACATACAATGAGAAAATCAAGGTTTTTGTGTTCTTTATGTATTCACATGTATAGTCTATATCTGGTGTGGGAGATTGCAATCAATTAAAGAGATCACTATATGAATATAAATAGTAAAAAGGGGCCAAGAGTTTAATTTGGGTTTGACCTCAACACCCTAAATGTTGAGTGTTAACTATATACCAATACTCTAAAGAGGGATCAAACTTCATGTAGTTATATCATGCTATGGTGGAGTGTGAATAAATGGTGTAACATCATAGATGGTGGTATAATAATTATGTGATTAAATGATTTAACTATTACTTATGACCTATAAAATTATGTTCATACTTGAGCTCTAAGCTACTATAGTTGTATGTAATTAAAATCTTGAGAGATAGGTGTTTTGCTTTTAATGTTCAAATATGATTTTAGTGTTTTTAGATGTGGAAGCCTCCTTATGAAAAAAATTAAATATTTTTAGGTATTAATATATTTTAAATAACTTTTATGGGTCTCATTAAGGATATAGGTCAACCTTCCTATAGCTTTGGTTAAATTAGTCATTATTTGGATGAAAGATAGGAGAGGGGGAAAGGAAACTAGAGTGATGCACTATAGTCCCCTATGGTGATCTTTCCAAATTAGTTATTTCATCATATTGAGTGTTAGGTAGGACCTAAAATATGTATAAGTTGATAATAATAGTGATTAGTACATTTTGGGGTCATATATCAACTTAAAAGAGTGTGTAAGGTGGTCAAAAGTGATCGAAAGGGCCCTATGATAAGTCTAGAGCTAAGTATGTAAAATAGGGGTCATAAGTGAATGGTTTTAGATTAAATTTTAATTTTTGTGTCTCTAAATTCCTCACCCCTCCCCCCATTTTATTCTATTAATGCAACAAAATATAAATTAATAAAGAAAAAGGAAAATTGTGCTTACCTAAACTTACTTATGGAAAGGAGTCTTGGATGTAGGCCATAATGTTGAATTGTTCTCCATGTAAAACCTACAATGAAACATATTCAATATCAATATTTAATTAATATTAATATCAAAAAGTGAAATATAATGAAATAGAGAGTAACAAGGAATGAATACACCTAGTTGGGTACTGAACCATTGTGATTTTATGTTGTAAAAATTGGTGTAAATTTGGTGACTATGGTGGTTTACACACTTATAGTTTAATTAACATTGAATAGTTTAGATTAGAATATACATTCCCCAATCCTTATAGAAAATTGGGTGTAATTAATAACTCAATATGGTTTTTAACTCCAGCATTTCCTACCTAGATTAGTTAAGTAATTTACAATCCATTTATGAATCACAATAGGCATTTTTAGTGTAAATGGTGTAAAAAGTGGTTCAAATAGTGAATCAACCACTGCATATGGAATAAGGTTCAATTTTAGTGTAAAATTGGAATAAAAAATAGTGAAAATACTTAGTATAATCTGGAGTCTAGTGTATATAATATGAAGAATGACATGAATTATCATTTCATCTACAATATTTGTGCAAAATTAAGCAGTGAGAAAATAATGTGCCATACACA
This sequence comes from Torreya grandis, assembly GCA_037957365.1. NCBI lineage: Eukaryota > Viridiplantae > Streptophyta > Pinopsida > Cupressales > Taxaceae > Torreya > Torreya grandis. Next base: position 287,472 of record JARHVA010006442.1, on the reverse strand, counting down.
TGCCCCCATCTGGTGCATATAGATTATGAGATGGAGTAAAACATTTATGATTCCAATAAAAACTCTATGTGCTAACTTGGAACATGACATTTATGATTTCCCCCAAACTCAATAGGTCTAAGATAAAATTGAGTAATCCTAGAAAATGAGACTCTTAAACTGATGAGTACTATTATGAGTAAATTAAGGTTTGTAAAATTTTTGGAAATGCATATTTTTTAGGCATTTGGAATTTTTTTTTTGGAAAGACACTAGATCAATTCTCTCCTATCTAATTTGGCACTCCTATCTAAAGTGACTTTATATGTATTTTTTAAGTTTGAAACTATGTCAACTATGTAATCTCTATTAAATCCTATCTATATACTGATATGGGAATTCTAGTCTCTAAGACAACCCTCTATTAATTCCCCCTCTTTTGAGGTGATTTGTTAAGTATGTGAAAGAACTTAACTCAAAATAAAAATTTATGAAATAGGTTTTTGTGATGTAAAATTGGAAATATGAGTAACATGGAAAAAAAGGAAAAAACATGGCATCATCATGTATGTAAATTGAACAGAGTAATAATGTAATATTCATATAGAAACAAAAATTCACATTAAGTGTGTTTAGGTAGATGTGATAATGAAACACACAGATAATTGATAAACTAAGTAAATAATGCTTATTATAACTAATCGGGTAGGAATGAAAGATATCCATCATGGCATTATAAGTCTTGGGTAGATGCATGATTTATTTCTTGGAATATAAATCTAATCAAAGAAGCAAATAAGGTGTCATCATCATGACACAAACAATCAAAGAGTACATGCACAACACACATAACAAACAACAAAAGGCTAGTGAGCCATATAAAATGGACATGTTAAAATTATAGTAAATCAAATAGAAAGCACATAAAAGGACATATTTTAATTCCATCACATGCATAGAAGTAAACAAAGGAGAATTAAATCCACATATAAGGACATGTTAAAATATCTGAACACATAAATGGAAGACACATAAAAGGACATGTTCAAATGTTATCACATACACACAATCAAATACATGAAGGATTAAATCCACTAATAAATGACATGTTCAAATGTAATAAAATAAAATATAAAATGCATACAATAAATCCTAGAAAGTAATATAAAATCATACATTATTAAGTAACTTCATTAACAAAAGCTAAGTTATAAACTGAGTATATGTAGTAACTGAGCTAGACAGTAGCATATCATAATGTTGGTGAATGAACAACATTAAAATATGTAATTCTATGTAAATATATGAGATGTAAGATAATGTGGGGAAATAAGGATAAAAACTATGTGTATAATGATTTGAATGAGCTAATTAAAAAATATATAGGTTGTATGAATCCTAAGTGCAATATATAACTCAATGATGACAATCTAAGCTCACCATAATAATAACATGGTGAGGGAAACTATATCAATGCACTACTATCTTCCATAATTCTCATATTTAAATTTGGTTTTTGAGTGTGTAATAGTGAAAGTATATGCAACTAACTCTAGGCCATATATTATGTGTAATCTACAAGCAATCATGTACACAACAATAAATCTTGAATTTAACAAAATAATGGTGATATATTTCAAATTAAGAGTATCATTTAGTTATGTGGGTTTATCAATATGTTTTATAAAAAAAAATATTTATAGAAAACCCTAGATGATGCCACTACTATGCAAAACTAGGAGAATAATATAAAAATAATAGCATTCAGTGATTTGGAACTACTATATTTTGGAAACTTACTAAAATATACTTTTATAATTAAAAACAAATATTTAGCTAAAAACTAAATTTTTGGGAGGAATCAAAGACTAAAATTTTAAGGGAAATATAATGAATATAATCATGAATTAGGAGTTGGATCTATACCTAGACAATAGTTTTAGGAATAGGAAAATATAAGGGTAGCACTTATGTCCCATATTTTTCACTCCTATTCACTTAAAATGAGGAAATTATGGTTTTTGGGTTCTTTGTGTCTTCATATATATAACATATACTAGTGTGGGAGCTTGTGAATAATTGTAGAAACCACTGCATGACTAATTTTCCTTAAAAACCCATAAATCCTTGACATTTGAATATTAATTCAAATTAATGGGAAAATGGATCAGTGGTTAAAGTTGGGTGAAACCTCATAACCCCATGTGTTGAGTTATACCTACATACCAATACTCCAAAGAGGGATCAAACTTATTGTAGTTATCTATGTTATGATGGTATGTGAATATCTTTTACAATATTCTAGATATTGATGCAATAATAATGTGATTAAGGACCTTAACTATTACTTGTGACCTAGAAAATTATGTTCATACTTGAGCTCTAGGCTAATATGGTTGTATGAAATTAGAATCTATAGAAATATGTGTTTTGATCTCAACATGCAATTATGACTCTAGTGAATTTCCATGTGGAAGCCTCCTTTTGTAAAATGGTTTGAAAAGTGTTTATATATTCATATATTTTAAATTACTTTGAATGGGGCTCATTGGGGACATAGGCAAACCTCCTTATATATTTTGATCTTGAAAATTAGATATTATTTAGTGGGAAGATAGGAGAAGAGGTAAGGACACTATAGCAGTGCACTATAGTCACCTAGGGTGATCATGTATAATGGGTGATTTAATAATATTTCTTATTTAATTAGGTAAATAACCTAGTCTTACAAGGACTAGGAATTAGATTATAAACAAAGTGAAAAAAATTAAAACAAGACCCATGGGTTGAGATCCAAATAATAAAATAATAGTACTAGCATCTAAGTATCCATGTAGAGGATAAAAATAAAATGAAATAAAAAGGAGAAGATATTCCAAGAGGGGGGATCCATATGTAAGTACATTTAAAACCTCTTTGTCCTTATCCTTCTTAATTTGTCTATTATTTGTGATTTTATCCCTAATTTTGTTGCTTAGGCATTCTACATCCTCTTTAGGTAGGATCATTTTGGGTCTCTTTTACAATTGTTCCTTCATAAGGGTATTCTTGGTGGGGTTTTTTTTGAGATATTTTGGGAAGAAGTCTTCACCTTCTTGATAAGTTGATTCTGGATAGTACCTTTATCCTTTTATAATTGAGAGAAAGACTGAATCATTTTGGAGACTTTCTTATTCATGTAATTCCAATCCTAGATTAAACCTTCCAAATGCATCCCTACCTCATGTAATTTTTTATTAAATCCTTAAAACTGATCCTTATTGGTCTTAATTACCTCTACCAAGGGGGTATTGACTTTACCTTCTATCTTCACTAATTTTCCTTTCCCTAATAGAAGTCGTTTAGGCTTGAAGATAGACAATTTCAAGGGAGGATCCTTGGTAGAGCTCTTAGAATTGGGAGTAATATCGGAAAATCTAGGTATCATGTGATAAGATCCTAAGGTAAGATCTTCCTAGAGAGAGTCCTCTTCAATGAAATAACCCTCTAGTGGGACATCTTTACCTTGAAGGCTCTCACTATGTTTTACCATTAGGATAATGAGTCCTTGGTGGATGATAAGAATGGCTTCACTGATCTATTATGTGAGTGAAATACACTTAAGGATTTTAGAAGGAAATATGGTAACATAATTTTGAAACCTTAAAAATGGTTCAACAAGATGAAGTGTGTGAAAAAATGAGAGTATACTTACCTTCGAGTGTGATAAAATTTATTATCTATAAGCAAACTTTAGGAGAGTGTCACAGAAGATCAAAATAGGGGAATCCCTTTTTTCCATTTTACTGATCTTGTGGGTTCAAAAAAACCTCTACAAGAGTTCCTACTTTTATATTTGATATTTTAAGGCTTTAGTCCCTAAATATGACATTATTATAGCTTCACCTATCAAATCCTCTATTATATAAATTCTAATGCCTCTTAATTCCATAATCCTCTTGTTCCATTCCACTACAACTTAATTTGATATGTTAGCATCATGATCAGTGACCCTTATCATGAATTTGGTGAGGCCCCATCTACATAGCTTCCTCCAAACATTTTTCATGATCTGAACCTCTAAACAAGATGTCAATTCTAGCATGTTCCTGTCACCTCCCATATTCACTATAGCATAAAATATATAACCAAAAATGGAATTTATTGAGCCCCGATAAGACTTAGAGCCAAAATCTTGAAAAAAAATTAAAGTGCAAGATTTCTCCCACCATTAATTATTGACTCTCCACATGGATAAATGATGATCAATTATGATTTTTGAATGCCCTTACTTAAGTTTTAATATCCACACATGTGACAACCACATCATTGTCCTATCCATAAGTGAATTCATTTTGAATTGCTAACATGAAATTTTTAGGGATGTGGCATCCAACATGCTAGGTAGATAAAAGAGGGATACCAGCTATGATATTAGTGAGTAGGTTTGACACCTAATTTAATAATATTAAGTGTTAGGTACGACCTAAAATATTTATAAGGTTTATAATAATAGGGATGAGTATATTTATGAGTTTATAAGAGTGTGAAAGGTGGTCAAAAGTGATCAAAATGGACCCTAAGATAGGTCTAGAGCTAAGTGTGTAAAAAAATGGTCACAAGTGTATGGTTGAACCTTAATAATTTATGTGTCTATAGATAGATATGAATTATATTTAATTAATAAATAAACATGAGACACATCATGTATTTTATAAATATAATGAATAAGAGTTAAGAGGTAGGCAACATGAATGATCTTTTCACTATATCGAATGGACTAGTAAAATGTTGAGTTAATTTATATGCCTTATCATATTTATAGATATCTTATGAGGTCTAACCCTCAAAAATATTTTTTCCATTGCTTAAAATTCACTTGGTTAACTTTTTATATTAGTATATCTATTTTTTATATCTAAGGTAGTTTTCATCCTTTAATGAATAAGATCCATTCACTCATCATACTCATGCAAGGTCTCAAGACCTAAAAAATATTTGAATCATCCCAACAAAGAGGAGTACTATAATTTCACCCATAAAAGGATTAAAAAGGTTCAATTTTAATAATATAATGGTAAGTTTTATTATATGAAAATTCAACCACATGGAGGTAATCATTACATTTAGATTGTTGGTATATTACATACATTCTCAACACAACTTCCACCAAATTATTTAACCTCTTACTTTGTCCTTTTGTTTCCAGATTATATACTAAAATAATGTTTAGTTTTATTCCAAAAATAATATATAAGGTTTTACATAACCTTAAAGTAATGATTTATCCATGTCAGAGATAATAACTTGCAAAACTATGAAGGCAAATAATTTTCTTCACAAACATTTTGGCAAGAGAGTGAGAATTGTCATTAAGATTACTTAAAATAAATTGAGCAACCTTAAAAATTTTAACAATTACCACTAATATTGTGTCAAGTCTACCTTGAGACTTAGGTAGTCTAAAGATAAAATCCATGTAAATTACAACCCACTTGTTTTATGGTACCACATGAGGGTACAAAAAACCTCCTGGATGGCAAAGTTAAGATTTGTAATGTTAACATTCCAAGAATTTTGATACAAAATTAGCCAAATATTTAATTTTACTATTATAAAATTATAATATTTTTAGTTCATGCATAATTTTAGTGACACCTAGATGAGAAAAATGTGGTGCAATTTACACTTCTTCTATCACTTATTCCCTTAAATTTATAGAGTTAGAAATTAAAAAAATTATGTTGATACTCAAAAGTCCATTTGATTCTAAGAAATATCTAGTATCAAATTTAGACACTATTTATTTGGCTATCATAAAATATATTTTTATGAATTCAAGGTCTATTATTTGTTGATTCAAAACATAATTTTTTTAATTTGACCTCAAAACAAAGGTAACAGTCAAATATGTTATTTAGTTGAGAGCATCAACTAATTTATTTTAATTTTCATTAACATAGACAATATCAAAATATTAATTATTAATAAATTCCAAAAATTTTCATTAATTTACATTTAATTCATATTGATAAAAATTTCACAAGGTCATGATGGTTAGATTATACCTTAAAATGTTTCCTAGATAAACAATGTAGCCATTCCTTAAAAGTGTGAATCATAATTTCCAATTCAATATCATGAATTGTATCATTATACTCATGGGTTTTGAGTTTTTATGATTCATATGAAACCAATTTACCATCTTATGTCAAAATAATCCTAATTCCCACTTTACAAATATCAACCCATATTTTGTAGTTTTCATTTGGTACCAAAATAATAAGGATAGGAGTAAAAGTTAACATCTCCTTAAAATTTTGAAAGGCTTCCTCACATTGAGTAGTCCATACAAACTTATTATCCTTATTTTTCAAATAAATTATGGGGATAAAAATCTTTGAAAATTTATCAACAAACCTATGAAAGTACCCAGCCAATCCCATGAAGCTAATCACTTCATGAACATTTTTAGGAATGAACCACTGCCTAATAGCTTTAATCTTAGTAGGGTTTACTAAAAGACATTCCTTAGAGATAATGTGCCCTAAGTAATGAATATTTCTTTGGTATAATGAGATATACTAAAGATTACCAAATAATGTATGTTGTCCTAGTCTTTACAAGGACAAATTTAAGTGATTTTAATGTTATACTTCATTTTTATAGCAGACTATAATGACATCCCTAAAAACCAACTCAATAAGATGAAGGAAATCCTTGAAAATGATATTCATCAAGTTCATAAAATAATTAAGGGTATTTTTTAATCCTAATGTAATGACAATAAATAAATATTGTCCATACCTTGTTCTAAAAGTTATCTTATGTATTTATTCATCTTTGATGCATAGTTAGTGATACCCTGATCAAAGATCTATCGTAGAAAACACAATTTCCCATTTCATTTAATTGAAAATATTATAAATTCATGGAATATGATAGTTTTTATGGATATTAACCTTATTAATCATTCTATAGTCAATGTAAAGTCTCAACATACCATACTTATTCTTGAAAAAGACAACCAAGGATCCCCATGGTGATACACTTAGCTTAATTAGCCATTTTTCCATAAAATCTTGTAGTCTTACTTTGTGATCCTATATATATACCATGTTCATCCAATCTGGGGCCTTATATGTGATTGAAAATCATGGAATTATATCTACATAAAAATAAAACTCCTTTTGAGGAGGTAATCCTAATTTTTTTTTAGGAATACATCCTCAAATTATCTCAGGATAAGATAGTCTTGTTTATAAAGTTTCCTTTATGTCGATAGTTAATTTAATTTCATAGTATAAAGTTTACAACCATTTTTTACTGGAGTTTTCATCTTATGAAATAATATCTCTAGTTATGGGCCTCATGATTTTGTATATCTCCACATGATTGCCAACATCATCGAGACATTGAACCCTCTTATTGAAATAGTTGAGCTTTGTTTGGTGTTACTGTATCTAGACCATGCCTAAAAATAGGTCATAATATGTTAGTGGTGATAAGAATAGGTTTAATTAAGTCTTAAAGACTCCTATATCATGAATGGTAAAGAACATGTGCTCCTGGAAGGGAGGTCATAGGGTCAAATCTTGCAAGGGGTAAGGATTGCATGCCTCGTATTCATAGCACAGTAAGGTGCCTCCCCAAAATGGGAGTACGAGGTGGTCCCATATGCTAGACATGCCATGTAGACCATAACCGAGGCATTAATTGGCATCGTGGACCTTAAAAACTATATTATTATTATTATTATTAATTTACTCCAAAAATTCTAAAATAGCCACTCTTTTCCCTATGTCAAACTCTACATCCCATTATTCTATTAATCTAAAGGGTTTAATTTTATACTTAAAATTAAATGAAGGTGAAATGAAACTATTAGTTTCAATAGAATAAATTAAAAATCTACTGAAAAATTAAATATTATATATTTAATCTTTATTGGAGTAGATGGTAGGTCTACATTATTTTTATCAACAAAAATACATACTCAATAATTTTTAGGTTGATTTCCCTTTAACTAGGGACAATCCTTACTATAATGGTTATCATCGAATTACCAAAATTCAATATATATTCATGAAGGTAAATAAACTATATTATATCCAATGACTAGGCCATGGAATTTACCTTATTTCTAGTTACGTTTCCATTATTTTTCCTTAAAAAAATATAAGGCATACAACCTTTATTTGTATTTTGGATCTTACAAAATTGTTTTTTTTTCACAAAGTAATTCTACTCAATTTTCTTAAAATCATTGCTCACAAGAGGGATGGATGAATTAGGCTTGGTTTGAATCCTAATGTTCTAATACTCTTATATTTCCTTTAGGAAATACCTATTTATTTTTCATTTTTATGATGTGTATATTAAATTAAAAAATCTAAAGTGTAATAATTTTTCATGTTAACATCATAAATTAACACCTCACACAATCCTGATTTGAATTTAGTCACTTTGGTATCTTCACCATGAATGTAATTTACATAACATAATACATTGGGAAATGTTTTCTCATTTTTTAGAATAGTTATAGTTCCTTACTTCAATAGTTGAAACTCAATAATATTTTGATCCTTGCAGCTTCCATTCAAGTATCTTTTCTTAAATTATCTCTCAAAGGTATCCTAAGATATGGTCATTGGGTCATAACCCTTAATATCATAAAAATGGTTCCACCACAATAAAGCACCACCCATCAATTGGTAGGATCTTATACATGTCTTCATATTATATCCTATATTATGTAAGTATTTTTATAGATTCACAAACTATGCCTTATCAACATCTCTAGTTTCCCCAGAAGAATAGGTATTAGGTAGGATTTTCTTAAGCTCCTTAAATATTAGGTCCAAAAAATTATAATGCTTTGGGTTCTCACCCATTTATTGATCCTCCTATACATCTTCATGTAGAACTTATTATTATAATCTCTCAATATTTTAAAAATATTTGGCCATATGCCTCCATTTATACTTGGATGTTGTGAAGCACACCTAAAATGTCATTTAGGATAACATTCTACCCAACATGGTTATTGTTATCAATCAAGAGTGATACCCTTGTGAGAATGTGTGCCTCTTCCCACTCCTATTGAAATAATGGAACCTATCCAAAGTGTGGGTGACTTTGAGTTGGAAATAATCTCAAGATAGATGGTTGGTTTCCTTGATGCACTCACTAAATGTGATTCTAATCCTACTTACTATTGATTTTTTGACTAAAGGAAAGCGTGAAGGGATAATATTTGTAGTGGAATTGACATGAAATCTTGAAAGAAAGGTGATTCACCAATGTTTTTGAAAATTTTTCTTACAATTGACACTCTTAGAAAGGAAATTATCCTTCACACATTCACTCCACTTTAGGTATATGGAATCTACAATAGTGTTTCACACAAATACCCCAACAATACTCACTCTTATGATGGAAGGAATGAAAACTTATTGAATTCACTTCCAATTTTTGACTAATATTGAACCTATACACTTAATATGAGCTATATAAACTCAAATATTCTATAAAATAGTATAAAAACTAGACATTAACATAGAAAAGATACTATTTCACTATGTTATATAAATGGAAATCACATATAAACTTCACAAAAAAACATAAAAATGGAGGAAAAAAACTTATTATTTCTTCAAAAGGTGTAGTAAATTTTTTTTACAGCCTTTTAACATAGCCAAAATCAAAAAGTGATATGTTATTTCTAGAAAAGAAGATACAAATAGAAAAGAGTAGGAGAGAGGAGACAAAGCAAACCCAAAATAGGGGTGACTCACTTTATCTACACACCCTTCAAATCCTATGTATTTTTTCCTATATTTTATCTCCTCTTTCCTTAAAATAATAGATTATAAATTAATTTTAACTTTTTTTTTAATATTTAATAAGTTTTGAGCATTGATTGGTGAAGTTTAGCCATTTGAAGTGCATATATCCTTGCTTACATACCCTATATACTAGTTTATATGTCTTCCTTGATGAATAAGTATTATTAAATGAAAATAGGTCCTAAATTATTCATAAATTCATCCATTTGATAATTATATTCATCAATTTATGAGGTATTTGTACTTTTATAAGGCTATTAGAATTTTCTTAATGCATCTTTAACTTTGTCTACTTGACTTCCCATAGGAGAGAGGAAAGGTTTCCAAGGATAGTTAATGACTCCTTCAACCACTTGAATGTTTCTTGAAACTTAATATTTAATATTTATTTCTCTAAAAGTATCTTATAAGGTAGGTCCACCCTGAAAATCTTTTTGAATAGCTTCTATGTATTGACTTGGTTGTTTGATCACTTGAACTCCTCTTGAATCATGGTGTAGAAAGGTGAAAACATAGATTTAAATTAAATGAAGGAATTTTATTCCATTTATAGCCTCTAAAAATCATATTATACCTAAAACGTGTCACTTGAATCCATCAAATAGTCTAAAATATTTTATTTTGCACCTTTAGCTCACTTTTCTCCCTATTCCTTATAACCCTCAAAATAGGTAAACCTCATTGTGTGTAAATTTTTTTTCAAGGTAATAGAGAAATAATTACATTTTTTAGGACCAATTATCTCCTCACATCTCCATGCCAAGTTTCAAGACCTAAATTTGAGTGGAAGTGTCCTTTTTCTTCTATTCTCTCTCCTCAACTAGGCATCAATTAGGCCTCCTTGCCTAGAAATTGAGTTTTGGCTCAAACTCACACCCACACATGTGAAAATTATTGGAAGTGTTTGATTCAATTTCCCCATTCCAATAAAATTCTCCACGTAAAATTTAATTTTTTGAGATTTTGTATGGATGTGTGAACCATGAAATGGCCAAAAACCCTAGTATAGGTGTTTGTATAGGATTGAGAGGTGTTTGAAGTGTTTTTCATAAAATTTTATGGTTTTTATGATTTAAATAGGTTATTTTATGTCTTAAAAAAACATTTTAACAACTCATTATCCTGAGGATAAGCCTTTTTAAGGACTTTATAGGCCTATAATTTCTCTTTTTATCCTGCAAAATTGAGTTTTCTTCACATTTTTACCAAGTTACCAAATTAAAAAGATAATATAAATATTTATGAGGAATAAAGAGTTGTTTATAATGTTTAATAACCTTTATTTAGTATCAATTGACCTCTTTACCTAATTAATATACTAAATCATATCTTGTTTCTTAACATAAACACCTACAACCATGCTTTATGAGTAATTCCATACAACTGTACTTTCAAATATACCACCAATTGGTATGTTTTGATTATAATGAGACATATATATTTGAAAAAAGTAATTTTGAATTTAAATTACTCCATTTTAGTGAATTATAAACATCTATTCTCTCGTCAAGTTCTTTAGGAGGGTTTAACAAGGGTTTAAGGGGATTACCATCTTAACGATGGTTTATAAAGAATGAGGGGTTAATCCCAAAAATAATGCCACTAATTTTGAGTCTAAATCTGTCCAAAACTATTAATATGATAGTGACATCCCATGAATCTATTTTTTACAAATCCAAGAAAAATAAAATTCCTCTTGGGATAGGTAGACTTTGTATGAGGATCGATAAACATTTTGTTAGGCCTCAAAACCTCAAATTTTATTTTAAATGGATATAAAATCCTATAGTAGGTCTGATAAAACCTATATCATGTATATAAACTAATATAAATGTGAATTAACCTCCACATAAGGATCTATAACTTGATTAGATGCTATGAGGGTTTGTGAATCATAAGACTAATTTGACCCTAATAGCCTTTCTTTGATAAATTTTTCCTTATTTCCTATGTTGGAGATTTTTAAAGTCTCTATCCAGGCCATAAAAAACTTGAAAACCTATTTAATCTTCATATCCAACTCTACACTCTATAACTTCCTTCAAGTTTCATACAAAGACCTATATGGTACTAATGAGGTCTCTTATTTGTATTCTTTAGAGTTTTCTATTTTAGATTATTCTAATCTTGAAACACTTATGTATTCATATTTTAATCTTCCCTAGTGCCTTAAGATATCCATTTACTACCAATTTTATATTCTCACTTCAATAAATACACATCATATCCAAACTCCTAAAGGTATGTTGATAGCTCTTCCTAGGTCTTTTTAGACTTCACTTACCTAACATCATGATCATTCACCCATATTGAATAAATTCATTATTCATTGAGTGTGTCATGTACATATGATTATAATAAAGTTTCACATAGGAAAGGATTTATTTAAGATACCTAACAACACCTCATTCATGTAATGTTTTGATCATCATTTATTCAATAGTGAGGACCTATAGGTCAATAGACTTGTAGGTCTTCATGCACCTTTATATGAACCATTCAACACATTTTTATTATAATATATATTAATATAAATGGTATAATAATTATTTTATAACATCTTAAAACATTATCATATTCATTTAAACTCAACACTCAATACCCATTTTGCACATTTTATTGAGAGTAAAGTCCTCTTCTCAATTAAGCCTGTAGGTAAGTATACAAGATAGATTTTTAGAATACAACACTTATAGCCTTGGTGTTTGATTAATTAAGACTCATAAAAAAATTATATTATTTAATTAATAGTGTTAAAATTCCCTTATCATACATTCTTTCTTCCATATATCCATAATTTAGTTACTATAAGTGATTATAACTTGACTTAGGCTTTTGCAATTTGACAATTATGCCATTTCCATGATTTATCTCTCACACATGATAACATCATTGGTTCAAAGAATTAATCTAAAGTGTGAATATATATCCTAGATAGTTTAAAGGTCAAACAAGTGAAATTTATTTATACATAGGTCATTAACAACCATCAAACACCATATTTAAGGTTTGAAAGGGCTAAAAGTGCATATTGTTCTTAGGGATTGTTCATAAATAAGAGAACCTAATTCTCTCCCTTAATAACATAAAATTAATGTATATATAAACTCCACCATAACCAAAGAATAATATAACCCATGAAAATTTTTAATAGAGTTCTAAGTAACTTTATGCTCTCTTGAACTATTCTTGAGGCAAAAAATAAGGTTGAGTTCTAATATGTCTTAAATATTGTTTATACAATCATGGGTCTTAAATAAATAATTAGTGTTATAGGTTTAGGGTAGTGGATCCCCATAAACACCTATAATATTCACCTTACCCCATGCATCTCCTTAGATGACTACTGAGCTTCAAAATATGACCTCTCAGATAAGCAAAGTGAGTGTTTATACTTAGAAAAATCTTTTTTTCCTTATTTGGGTATAAAAGGACTTGAACCTACATGCCTTTGTTTTCAATAATTATCATAATATTTAAGACACCTAAGATCATGTATTTAAGTACCTTATTCTCTATTTTTAGATGCCATTATAACTAAGACCTAGCAATTTTGCGTGTAGCTCATCCATTAAGGGATTTGGGCCTATATGTGGTATTTTATAGTGCCTTCACTACAATATTAAATGAAAAAAAACTCCCTTATATCCTATTACCTCCTTGATTCATTTATTTAACCCTGAACACATTTATAACATCTATAAAATGTCATAAGTGGATAATTGAAGGACTTAGTTAGGCCTATAGTAGACCTGTAGGTTTGCATATTAACTTAAAGACAACATATATGAACACCATACCACTATCTTATCCTCTATTAGGCTCAAATGAACAATGATGAAGGCATTTTTAATAATGTATCATTGTTTATATAAAACTTTCTTAATTATTGAATTTAAAATGTTGTTAGACATTCAGTGAGAATCCTCACAATCCTCCTTAACACTATTTAATAGTCTAACTAAAAATAAGTTAAGCCAATAGTCAAAAAAATATGCAAGGTTTGATATTTTTTGTGTATATTTTTTTGAAAAATGGAGTATCATATTAACATTACCATCATTTTTATAGTATCACTTTCAACCAATAAATAATGAAATCTCCCTCATTAATGCTCACACAGTCTAAACCAAAGAATGACCACAATGAAATAGCTTAAAAAGATAATCAAAAAATTATAAATTATATAAAAATGATAAAAATTCATTAAAAAACTTATATTAATCTCCTTATGGGCTTGAGAATGTCTACAATTGAAATATCACTTATAACTACTCATGAAATGCATAATGTTTTCTCTACTTCAATTTTGTGACTCATATAATTCTTAGAGATGGTCTAAAAGATATTATATAATTAAATATGGGTTGAATAATATTTTTTTGAGCTTATATGTAATGAACATACCCTCCATCAAACATAACACATGTTTACACTCTCTTTAAATAAATTGTAACTTATTTTGAATAAGAGTTTTGCTAATATTGAGGGTCACACATGCCAATTATTTATTTGAAATTTTTTTGAGAAGGATAATAAATCTATAAAATACCTCATTATATCATCCAACTAACAGATTATATTACTTATGCTTTAAAATCATTGAAAACCATTGACTGTGGGGAATGAATAGGTATTTTGACTACCTAGATTTATTAACAATGGTTCATAGAGGTAAGGAGCTCAATATTATAAATAATGATATGAATATCAAGATAATAAGTACCTCTAACATCCACCAAATGAATTCCACCCAACTCTCTCTGCTTTGCACACTAATAAAAAACTTGTGACCTTCTTCTAGCTGCCAAGAAAGATGATGGGAGAGATAAGTAGGTTTTTTACATTTTTTCACCTTTAACTCCCTAAAAATAATTAATTTTACCTTGGGGAGGATGGATAAAGTCTTGGAGGTACTTTAAAGTCAAACATTCCTTGGAACACTACACAGATTCTTCAAAAGATGCCTTTTAAGCACTAAAACTACCATAATCACTTACAAAAACTGATGAAAATGCTTGAAAAGGTGTTTATAATATATTTACATGTTTTAAAATATTTATAACATTATTTTCCAACCTTATTTTTACCCTATATTTTCATTATCTTGAAAAACCTCTTTGGAATCCATCAAATGATCTAAAATGTAAACAACTAGGTTACGATGTTAGTCAATAATATCACCAACATGTTTGATATTTGGTGAAGCATGAAATGACCTTGAAACATGCTATGAAACATATAAAAACACCCTAGACTCCTTTCATCACTTTAAAATCACTAAAATAGTTCATGGAGTGACTAAACATGCACATAGCTATGATGAACAAAAGCTTGAACTTATCAAATTTACCTTAAAATATACTAACCAAGGTTTTAAGTGACCATTATAAAGCCATAAAAATAACAAAAAAATTATTATTTATGTTAAAAAAGCATGATTAACATATTTTAAAATTATATGGGTGATAGTTTGACCTAGGAGGTTAAACTTATCAACATTTGGTGACTCAATTGGGAAGCATGCCTATTATGTTTATGAACCAGTAATTTTACATCTCTTTTAGAATCATGAAGTCTCTCTCTCTCACTCTAAAATAAACATTCTCAAACCTTGACCAATGAGTAAAAATCATGATTCAATACAATATAATTGTCTTCCTTCTAAAAAATAAGGAAAGTAAAATAAAGCATATGAAAACTAATGTGTTAGGACAACACTTGGAGAAAAAAAAATAACTATGTATAAAAGAACTTATATCTTATAATTAATTAAAATAAACATTCTCAAACCTTGACCAATGAGTAAAAATCATGATTCAATACAATATAATTGTCTTCCTTCTAAAAAATAAGGAAAGTAAAATAAAACATATGAAAACTAATGTGTTAGGACAACACTTGGAGAAAAACAAAAAAAATAACTATGTATAAAAGAACTTATATCTTATAATTGATGTTTTAGATGTATATCATTGACTACGATTGGAATATCTTCACCATCCATATTGACAATGTGGAAGGCATTGTGGGATTTGTAGCTAGATATTATATAAGGGCCACTCCAAAATGAGTCAAACTTGGTGTGCCTTCTTGGTTTAGGTCTATCCTCATCCCACCTGAGAACCAAGTTACCTTCCTTGAAAATATTTTAAGATGTTCACCTATCAAAGGTTGTCTTCAATTGTGCTTGATATAATTCTATAGCCAACATGGACTAATTTTTGACATATTCCAGCTCTATAAGCTCAACATACCTCGCATCCATAGGTTTATTCTCTAATAACTCTAATTGATACATTAGTTCCAAAGAAGGGAGATCAACTAAAAATGGTTACCTTGCTTCTCTTTCATAGACAAGCTTGTATGGTGATTTAGATATAGACCTTTTGAACGTAATTCTATCAACCCATATAACTAACTTAATTTTAAAATGCCATGTCCTCTAAGTATCTTAAATGTTCCTCCTTATTATATTTAATAGGTTCTTATTATTGGACTCAACAAGGCCATTGAATTATGGGTAATATATTGATGAAGTGCTAAGGTATACACCATGATGGATATCCCATTGACTGATCCTAGCTCCCAAAAATGACATGGAATTATCTAAAATGATAGTGAAGGGAACACCAAACATTGTAATAAAACCTTCATATAAATCTAACACACTAGATTCATTCTCTTCCTTTTAATATACTACTTCCATCCATCTGGTGAAGTAATCCTTGGCAATAAGGATCCACTTATGGACCAAGATTGAAGGTGGATTGATGAGGCCAATGAATTCCACACATCATTATACAAAGTGATGATCCAAAAAAATAGGTTAAAGAGGCAAGGAAACAAGTCTTTCTTTTCCTATAAATATTACACATTTCTTGCACTTTATTATACAAGCATGGTAATATCTAAAAATTTCTAGCTAAAAATATCCACCCTTTATGATATTAATGGTTGTTGTACTTGATGAGAAGTGGCCTCCACCTTTTCCATCATGAAATTCGACAAGTAATTTTTCAACCTATCTTGGCTCTATGCACCTCAACAACATGCTATTGATATCCTTTTTGAAAATAACTCCCTCAACTAGGAGAAAAGGAATGGACTATAATATGAAATACCTTCTCCTTGATGCATTCAAATTTTTAGATAAATACCATTTTGAAGGTACCTTAACATATTTTATAACCATCTTGATGATTATGTATGACCAACTATAATTTATTCATAATTTAGTACTAGAACTTTCTCTTTGTTCTCCTACAAGTTTTAGTCTAACTGATCACACTATCATTTTCCTCTAATTATCTTAGTCACCTTTATCTCAAAATCATACTCCATCACTCTTTTAATCCAACCTACCCTCTTCTCACTTATGTCCTTTTTCAACAATAAATCCTTGATATTAGGATGAGAAACCATTCGATAGATTTTGTTGTTAGATAGCAAGTGTCTAAATTTATTGAGACATCTGATTATTGAAAGTACATGTTTCTCTACATAGGTGTACCTTATCTCATATTACTTCAATCATTGAGTGAATAATCTTATGGGTTAATCCAAGGCTTGGTGAATTTGTTCCTTTAGTATACCTAAAATTATGTCCACATTAGTATATGAATAGAAGATAAAATACCTTAAAAAATTAGGATTAATGAGTGTAAGATCACTAGTTATTGCTTATTTGATCTCTTTAAAATTCTTCATTCCCTCCTTGGTCCAAGTGAAGCTCTAATTTTTCTTAAGCATTGATATAAGTGGATTTGACAAAGTTACAAAATCATATACATATCTTATTATGAAATTTATTTTACCAAGAAAACTTATTGTTGCCTTATTATGTTTAGTCAAGGATAATAAAAGTATGGAATATAACCTTTTAGGATCAATGCTCAAACCATGTTTAGACATAACATGTCTAATTAGCTTACCTTCGTGCACTAAAAACACACATTTCTTTGGGTTAAGTGACAACCCATATTGTATACATATCTCAAACACATCCTTAAGATGAAGCATGTTCTCACTTATATTCTTTGAAAATAAAGTTACATCATCTAAATATCCTAGAACAAACCTATTGATTAAACCTTGAAATGCCATATCCATGTCTCTTTGGAATGTTACTCCATCATTGGAAAATTTGAATGGAATTTTCCTATAAGAAAAAGTGCCCCATTTGGTAGTGAAGGTTGTCTTAAATTTATCTTCATCCTTTACAAGTATCTAATTATATCCAATATAACCATCTGATAATGAAAACCTTTCTAAACTAGCTACTAGTTTTAATATTTATTCCATTGATGTAAATGGATAATGATCTTTAATTGAAGCCTTGTCTAAGTCATGAAAATCCACACAAATCTTGATTTCTCCATTTTTCTTCATCATAGGAACAAATTTTTCCACCCAAGTAGAATGCTTGATGGATAAAATGATGGTTGATTCAATTAGCTTATGACATGCAATTCACATCAAGGGCTCAAGATTAGGATTTATTGGTATTTAAATTTGTCTTAAAGGTTTTGTATTATGCTCTCACTCAATGGTGTGTTGAGATAATATTGGATCAAACCCTTTCAAATCATTATAATTCCATGTAAATACATCAAAAAATTCTCTACATATATCAACAAATGACTCTTTTTGAGATGGAGAACAAACTTTACCAAGTTTTAGAGTATTTCCATCTATTATCTCAATATTAGCATAGTGTTCTTCTTTGGTGGATAATGAAGACTTCTCTCTCCTCACCTCATCATCTCTACTGAAGATGTTCTCAAACATGACAAGACTTTGGGCATCTTTTTGGATTTAAGTTGAATAATTTTATCACCATAATGTTGCAAGAGATTTGATGGATTTATAGAAGACAATTCAACCTTCTCTTACAAGAAGCAAATAATCTAGTTATCATTTTCAAAAACTTGTCATTTCTCATGATTGTTAGGAATAGAAGGCCTCACCATAATCTTGATATGTGATAGATTTTTGTCATTTCTTACACCGTCTGGAATGTTGAGTTGAGCTCCTATGGCATCCAATCTATCTATATGCTCATTTCTCTCTAGGCACTGATCAGATGTCAAAATCATCAAAGTCCTTAAGGAGATCCCAAAATCTATGTTTATAATACCTTAGTAGAAAATTATTACATATATTCATCCCTCTCACTTGGTGAACCACAAGTTCATTATCACCAAAATATTATAAGGGGCCGATTCCTATCTTCTTAGCCCATTTAAATCATAGACTATAGATTCATACTTTGCCACATTATTAGAATATCCAAACTAAAAAATTATATAAGAATAATACCTTTGTTTAGTGTGTTATATTATAATCATTCCATCCCTACTACCATGCTTGTTCTTTGAACAATCAAAGTAGAGATGCCAAAGATCAACATTTGATTCATCTTCATTGACTATAGTTTAAATTTGTGCATCATTCTCATGAAGATAATAGACACCAAGTTCTTCTTCTTATATAATTTTTAAGGATAATTTTCATGCAAGTCAAAGGACCATTTATCAATAAATAAATTAGAAACTCCTTCAAGAGGTGAGTTAGCATCTACTTCACTAGCTTGTTCTACCTCATCAGAGATGACACAATTTATATTCACAACACTTGGAATGTATGGTTAAAAATGAAAGCATGCAATAGGTTCAGAGTGAATTGTGACCTTGGTTCCATACCTTGTTCTGATCACAAGATAATTCCAATTATTTGAGAGGTAACCACCTATCTTTGATGTGAAATCTCATGATAAACACATGGTAAATATAGAGGAAGGTCCACCACCACTATCATACTAAATGGTTACATTTACGTAAGTATGTAGTGTTAATTTTAGGTTATTGATCATGCCAATAGTATTTTTTTGGGAGCCATCAATATGAAAGACACATTTAGTGTTTGGCTCATACACCAAACCCAACTTTACTACATTTTCTTAGGCATCATTGTACTACTAGTTTCACTATCAACCATACAATTGTGGATTAAGGTGTTTCTAAAAATTAAAGAGAGATATAAAGGTGTTTTATTCATTTTACCTCATATTTGTTAAATTTTACCTCTTTATGTACCCATTTTAATTTTTGTTTCATTAGATGATATGAATTGGTCAAAACCACACTCCTTCTCAACTAGTTTTGTAGACAACTTAACGGATGAAATCTCTTAAATAAACATGTCTTTTTGTCTTCAAATTGCCAAATAATCCCAAATACTCATGTTAATATTATCCTTCTTCACGTGATCAACTATACTTAAAGGAGATGCACCCATATTTAGTTGAACCCTTAAATAAACTAGACGATCTTGAACTTGAGGTTCTTAGTGAGTTTTGCCAACTTCCATGTTAGAATTTTTATGAGGTGATGGGATAAAAAATTGATTATTAGAACCTTTAGGAACAATAAAAGGAATGCTTTGAACATGACACCTTTAATCTTTAATTATCATATTTAATATTCATATCAAGTTGGTTACAAGACATGTTAAGGTACCTTCAAGATGGTATTTATCCACCAAACTTAATTTCATTAGGGATAAGGTATTTCAAATTAAAATCCATTCTTTTTCTCCTTGTTGATGGAGTGATTTTCAAAAAGTATATCAATGGCATGTTGTTGAGGTACATAAATCCAATCCATCTTGTTGTTTTACTTGAGAAATTCTATGATGGAAAAGTTCAAGGTCACTCCTCAGCATGGACAACATTGCTTAAGATCATGAAGTGTGGGTATTATTGGCTAAACATTTTTAGAGATTACCATGCTTAGATAAGAAAGTGAAATGTTTACAATAAAAGAAAGACTTGTTGCCTTAACTATTCAACTTATTCAGATGAATCATCCCTTTATCTAATGGGGTGTGGACTTCATTGGCCTCATAGATCCACCTTCAAGATTGGGCCATAAGTGGATCCTTACTGCAATGAATTACTTCACCAAATGGAGGAAAGTGGTAGCTTTAAAGGAAGTAAATGAATCGTGTGTGTTAGATTTATATGAAGGTTTACTTAAAAGGTTTGAAATTCCCTCCACTATAATTATAAACATTACCATGGCATTTGTGGGAGATAGGATCAGTCAATGAGTTGTCCAACATGGTGTATACCTCATCACATCATCAAATTATTACCCACAAGGCAATGGCCTTGTTGAGTCCACCAATAAGAACCTATTAAAGATAATAAAGTGGACCATTGGATATAATTAGAGGACATGGTATTTTAGACTTAAATCAGCTCTATGGGATGATAGAATTACCTTTAAAAGGTTTATAGCTTATTAACCATATAAACTTATCTATTGAAGAGAAACAAGGTTACCAATTTCACTTGAGCTACCTATTTTAGAACTAATACATTAATTAGAGTTTTTAGAGAATGAACCTATGAAGGTGAGGTATTTTGAGCTTATGGATCTATAATAATTCATAAATTATTCCATATTAGCCATGGAAATGCATCAAGCACAAGTGAAGAGAACCTTTGATAGAGGAGAATCTTGAAGGAGTTTCAAAGAAGGTGACTTGGTTCTAAAGTGGGATGAGAATATAGCTAAAACAAGAAGAAAAACTAAGTTTGACTTACTTTAGAGTGAAATTACATAATATATAGCTAAAAATCCCATAATTCCTTCTAAATTACCAAGATGGATGGTGAAGAGCTTCCAATCCTAATCAATGAGATATATCTAAAACATTTTGACAAGAGATAAGTTATTTTGTAGACAGTTTGTTTTTTTTACTCCAAGTGTTGTCCTAGAACATTATTTTTCTTATGTTTTTTTTCATTAAGTGCTTATCTAACATGTGTATTGTTGGTTAATTTCCCTTGTTTCTTGTGTCTTCCTTTCATTATTTATGGAAGGAAAATAGTTGTCTTATCTTGAATCAGGAGTTGAAGTCATTGGAAGGTCTAATTATGTTTATTTTAGAGTGATAAGGAGAATTATTGAGTCCAAAAGGGATAAATTTATTGATTCATAAGCATAGTAGGCATGATTCCCAACTAAGTCACTAAAATGTTGACAAGTATGACCTTTCAAGTCAAACTATCACCCATATAATTTGAGACTTTGAGCATCATGCTTGTTTACCCTAATTAATCCTTTTTTTGGTCTTGTTATGTATTTTTAATGGTCACTTAAAACCTTTTTTTATCATATATTAAGGTAAATTTGATAATTTTATGGTTTTTTTCATCATAGCTATGTACATGTCTAGTCACTCCCTGACCTATTTCAGTGAGTTTCAAGTGATGAAAGGAGTCTAAGGTATTTTTATAGGTTTCATAGAATGTGTCAAGGTCATGTAATGATTAAAAAAATATTAAATGGGTTGAATTTTATTGTTAATTTAACATTTCAAGGCCAAATACCAAATCATATAATTTGAAAATTTTCATGACATTTATATAAGCCCCTACATATTGGTCTACTATGTGTATTTTGCCCAAAAAGAGAGTTTTTTCCTTTAAATATTAAATATAGATTAAAAATTCCAAAAAAATATTTATAATTCCTTTAAACACATTCATATATATTAAATTACCTTAGAAAGTTTAATGCTTTGAAAATAACTCTTCATGTAAGCTAAAGCATAGAAAAAGCCTTCATGAGCTCACATATGCCAAATTTGGCTCCATAAAGATGTAAACGACTTATTTTTTGTTTTTATCTTGATTATTACTAATATTATTCATTACCTTTCCATAAATTAGTGATTTAAGGATTTAAGTTTTAAAAATATGCAAAGAAAAAGCTATTTTTATGAGTTTTCATGTAGGAGTATGCAATTATATGACCTTTTCCATACAGTTGAGGTCAAGGAACTGAATATGAAGACATAAAAAATTTTATATAATAAATTATAGGCAAGAGGGCATCATATAGGCCAAAAATTATTTTCCTTATTTCACCTTGCTTCTTTGCACATAATGAGAGCCCTTCAGGTTTGCAGATAGTACAGCCATGAGAAAGAAAATCAAGGTTTGAAATTTTGGTTAGAGGAAGAGGTCTAAGAGAGATTCCATATATGAAAATTGGTTATAATTTTATTTATATCTCCTTTATGAACAATCCTTTTCAATTAAATTCACTCACTATGTCTTCTTCATCCATCCAAGAATGCAATCAATTTTTTTGAGGTTTTTCCTCATCAAGGCATCATGACAAAAAAAATCAACTTTGTGGAGTTTTTTAGGAGCATGAGACACTTTTCCATGGAATTATTAATTTTATTTCCACATTTTTTAGGGTCATATGAATATCAAAATGGCATATAATGCAAATCGATAGTATGCAGGTAGTACAAAGATATTGTATGGTTCATGAGAGAGAAATAATATCAAGATTTGTTGGATTCTTATTTGTACAAGTATCCTTCATGTTATTGTGCTTCTCATTCAATATTCTCAAATTTTACTAAAATAATACATATAAATGAAACCATTAATGTGATCTCAACATCTTCATGTAGTCATAGTTTAGCAAAATTTAAGGTTTCTTAGCATTTGTTAAGGTTTTAGCAGACTCGTAGGTTTTCATTTTAGCACCATATGCTTGTTCAAAGGCCTCCAAACTATTATATATTGTTTAACATGGATTATTATTATTTAATACCCTTAATATGGCATTGAAATACACTTTTCATTTTATTTTCACCTCCATTATGTTTCATTCCATTTCACTATCTTCTCACTACCTTTAACTATTGTAAAGCTCCATCTCCACCTCAAGTCAATGTTTCTCATCATCCATTACCATCATATCACCTTACACTCACCTAAATATCAAGGATTAACTCTTAAGATATATTCAAGGGCACTAGGAAGCATCATGTTCATGAGGTTATGGTATGAAAACCTTAAAATCCTACTAAAATAGTGAATAACATCCACCTACAACCATGAAAAATCCACTCAAGGATGAGCTTGATGAGAGAACTATTTTGAAGAGGCTAGGAAGCATGTTTATTAAATGAAGGAGGTTTAACCATATAATAAATATGATTAGAGTAAAGGAAATGATTATCAATACTATTTTGTGACATTTTCAAGGTATAATTTTGACACAATGCATACAAAGGAGCCATATATCATCACCTACAACCATGATAAATGGGATACACCATGTGTAAGGTGACTTAACCTTCAAACCTAAATGAATAATATAAATGAATGGATCTTAAAAACTCATATTTAACATTATGATTAATTCAAGGTCTTATCAATGGGATCATTGGGTTGATCTAGGGTCAAGATCCTCAAAGAAAGTTAACCCACAATCATGTTTAAAAACCACACTGTGATAAGCCCAAGAGTGGGAAAAGCAATGAGTGAATAATTTAAGAGAGTTTAACCTTAAAGTGATGTTATTAAAACTAATGGATATAATTTCATGAATTTATGAGGATTAATGGAAATATCTTAACCTATTCAATCTCTCCAAGCATCTTAACTATTTATCATAGTCTATACAAGAGCCTATTTTGATGCACAACCAATTTTATGATGGAAGAAAAACCTATATTCAATAAGGTGTAATAATTAATAGTGAGAATTTAGTGTTTTAAGGTGATTAATATAAAAATTATATCATAGGCACAAATTTTTAAATATCAAACTCAGACATGTTCTCATGAAATGACCACCTATAATAGGGTTAAAATGCTCTTGAAGCAGGAACATACTATGTCAAACTAAGATTGTGAGGTGTTATAATGTTATTAAAGTTTAATATGTTTTTTTCCATGTTTTAAGAGTCTATTGAAAATGTGTCAAAATTTATTTTTATATTTTAAATTAAAATGACATAATAACATAGTCATTCACCTCATGAATGTTCTCCTACAGCCTTCTCAAAAGCATAGGCCTATCTCCAAGTTGAAAGAGTATTCAAGCACAATATATGATATATTATCATAATAAATGAAGGACTCATAATTAAAATGAATATATAAAATAATAAATACTATGTAAAGGTTACCCAAGCAAGGTATAGTCAAGGTCAAACTTTGGAATCACCACTTATAACCATAATAGAGGGTAAATTACATTGTTGCATTCATATGCCCTAGAGACATAGTTCAAGTTACTTTCCATTTAAGGGTAATATTTTTAACTATTACCTATATTCAAATGAAAAATTTAAATCTCAAAACCTTCACCAAAGTAATGAAAATTACTACCAACTCAAGAAGTACAACACAGAGGCCTATGTACGGATTAAGACTATGTAAGAGCCTAAAAGCACCCTTAAAGAGAAAATACACCAAAGAAGGATATGAGAGGAATTTTAAAAATAAATTTTAAGGTCTAAAATTACCATAGCATGTTGAAATTTACCTCATAAACTTACATCTTCTCTAATCACCACCTACAGTAGTATGATAGAGTTAGTCACTTTGAGTTTTCCTTGAAGATACATGGTGTTTTATGGGATATATAAGACTAAGTTGACAAATAAATAAAAATAAATTAAATATTTTTTTTCATATAATAATAAAATACATGTTTGTCATATTCAAACTCAAATACAAAAGTGATACAATAACTCAATCCCTTAACATGAAAACACAATCTTGCTTACACACATAGTCAATGCCAAATGGACAATTTTGAGAGATTTTGAGGTTTTTAAGGCATTTATAAGTCTAATAAAGACTCCAAATTTGGTAAAAATTATATTTATAACTTATTTAATATTCAAATTACATCATATATGTCACATTAATAGTTAAAATAGGCACTATTTTGTCACAGACCTCATATAGTCTATTGATAGTTAGAATTGAAGCCATGATGGCTATTTAAATTATAAATAATTAAACATAGGGTTTTAAAATCATGATAAGGGTTTTATAAGTAAAATAATTTTCTTAAATAATTATTATAAGCTTTATTTCAAATTATAGAGAGATAAACACAAGACCAATGATTTTACAAGCTTGATTATCAAGAAACCCTAGGCTAGAGGGATCAAGGCATACAAAACTTAAGGAAACCATGAGACTTTGACCAAATAATTTAATCACTCTTAGAACATGTTTTATGCATTTAAAATCCATAATCTATATTAATGAATGAGAAATATCCTCTCAAGCCTCAAAATAACCCACACATAGTCTAAACAAGTCATTTTTATAAGTAGTCTTAAGAGACCATGAAGAGCAAAGTTGAAGTTTGATCATTTGAAGATGAGAATATAGGTTATATCAGGTAATAAATAATTATAATTATGGTTTTTCAGCCCACATATCATCCTATAGGTGAATCAAACCTCTAACACTCAGATTTGGCCAATTAGGTTGAGAAACTAGTTTTAGGCCTATAAGACCTATATCACCTTGAGGCACTTGTAAAATATATAAATAAAAGGTGAATTAATTATAATGTTAACATAATATATGATATATTTAAATAAAATAAAGACAATTAAAAATTCAAGTTGGCCCTTGGGAACTAATTCAAACTACTACTGTTAAGACACTCATTTGAACCACCTATTTTAATGCTCATATCTTTCACCATAGGAGTTTGACCAAAATATATTAGCATGATTTAAGGACCCGTATTTAATTATAATCCATGAAGTATTGATGTTTGTTAAGGATTTGAGTTTTATAAACCATCAATAAGAGTACAAACATGTATATAATGCATTCAAAACCTTACAAGAAAACTTCTCTATGTACATATCTTTGCACACTCTTTACATGGGAACCTAAGATATATGGACTAAATATCCATTACAATAAGTTTTGGTTTGGAGGTTAATACTTTAGGAACCATCATCAAGAAGGTTCACCTCTAAAACACTCCCAAACCCTCTTGTATACTAGTTTTGACAAAAGTGAAGTTTGTTGCATCTAAACACCCATGAAACACCTAATAACCACTTGAATCATGAATTAAACTTAGAGAACCTGCTAGCAATGGTATAATGATGTACAAAACTAAACAAACATGGTATAAAAAAATGTTTTTAAGGAAAAAGTACATAAAATAGAAGTACAAGGTAGGTTAATGGATTTCAATCATTGTAAATTATTATTTGGAACTTTTTATTCATTCTTAAATAATCAAACACTCAAAATAATGACTTAAAATACCTATGTGAGCTTCTTCAAATCAGCTAGTTTGTAGATGTGATGGACAAGGTGACCTAGTCAACTAGTTTGACCAATTTATATATTTTCCTTACCCAAAAAGACCTATTTCATGATATGGAAGGTTTATTCAATAATAATACTCAATCTTTCATAGTTTCTTAGAGTTTAATACAAGGTTTTCATGGATATCAAGTATAGGTAGTTAGGTTATTAGGCCTAATTGGCCTAGTAGACCTATTTGGTCAATCAAGTGGAGTGAATATGGTATAGAATATTATTGATGAGATATAATATGGAGTTATCATGAATTATAAATGATATTTGAGTGTAAATAAATACATAATATGTCTATTTAATGAGTTAATTTGTCTCTAAATGCTAATCACATGCATACTTTTCCCTTCAGTACCAATCTTGAGTTAACTGATCCTTAACTAAATAAATGTTCCAAGTATTAAATCATGAAAAATGCATTCACTTATCTTGATCTCATGTTAATAGAAATTATATAACTAAGTTATGGCATATCATGCTACAAGATTTATTTGAACAAGTCAACTTTGGTCCACCACCTTATTTCCAATGCAAAAAGGAGCATGCAAGAGCAAGGTAACAAGTTGTAACTAAATTTAACTTGAGTTTCTCATATATTACTCTTTATTATCTCTTATATATCATTATCCCAACTTATTCTCTTCTCATATTCTACATATTTACGTTTTAAGGCTTATTTTTAGGATCCCTCTCTTGGGCATGATGAAACTCTACCAAGATTGAGCTTTGTAAACTCTTGAGTGAATAAAATGACTTTTTTTAGATTCCTTGATATAGGTTTAGTGTGATTATGTTAGTTTTATTTTCACATGTGGTATTATTCTCTCCCTTGGTATATTTTAATCTCACCTAGTTACTATTATGTCATCTTATGAAAGTCATATATAATGTTTCATGTTGAGTAACTAAGATAATTGTGGAAATATTGACTGGTTAGTACCTTAAATCAAGATTACCATCATTTCCCTCATGATTTTTTCACTTTGTGGAATTTTTATGTGAACTAATATCACATAGGATTCCTTTGGAGTTATAAAACCCCAATGATTTACATTTCTTATTAGAGTTAGTTGGAGTTCAATTTGAGTGGATGAACTAGCAATATAGGTTTATCATCATTAGTAGTATAGGTTTTCCATTTTATCAATATTTCTAACTCTTTTCATCCAAAATAAAATAGGTTTTATCAAGCAGAGCATAATTGATATATCAAAGGAGCTAGCCTCATAATCTATAAGTTTGGTCTAAGTACATGTATCCCATATCCTATAGACCAATCTAATGTTAGTCCAAGTTTGAAGGAGATCTGAGCAATCAACTTTAGTAGGGTGAAACTTAGGTTACTACCAATTATGGCACATATAGTGGGACATAGATCCATCCATTGGGGTATTCATTTGTAGAATATTTTTATTTATAAGCAATTTAAAACACTCATATGGTCCTCATATCTAAGGTAAAGGTCAAATTTTATTCATAAATTCATTGATTTTCATGTGTCTTGTGGTGAATGATGGCAATATATGGGGATGAATTATATCACATAACTCTTTATCAATAGCCCTATGATCCATCCCAATTACAATATAATCCATATCCATCTCATTGTGACCCCTATAAGCCCTATATTCACCCTGATCAACAATATGAGATCACTTATCAGGCCTATCATATTTTTGAACCTCATTCAATTCTGTGGCATCCTACTTATCAATCTAATCAATCATGGAAATCTCATGACATTCTTTATTAGCTCAACCAAGTTCCAAGTCAATCCATATCAAGCTTCAAACAAACCTTGTTTGGATATGAGAAACAAATGGTGAGAATAGACACTCAAAAGATATATATATATATATATATATATATATATATATATATATATAGGAGATCCTTGAGCATGATATTGAGATCATGAGATATTCATTACAACAGGTTAAAGAAGTGTGTGCATCTTTTATAAGATAAGGCCATTCAAAATTTAGTGGAGATATACTTGACATAGGTGGTCTAATTATAAGAAGTGAATAAAATTTGGTAGTCCATGAGAGACACCAAGTTCACCATAACCACCATGTTTCATCCATTTCACATCAGCCCTCCATTTAATTAACCTTTTATATTTATGAATATAAAACAAACATATATCATATCCCTCAAGATTCCATTCAGATCTTTCCAAATTTTCCTACTTGGAATTATATCCAAGAGAGACCTCAAAAGGTAAAAGAAGTGTGTTTCAAGGAGGCTGAGTTACATGTTTCATAAAAAATCATACAAGATCCTTCATCTTTTGATGAATAGGGAGATATCTTTAGTAAGTTAGTTCATGAATTTGAGGCTCACCTAGACAAACATGTTGAGTTTACAAGATGACATATTTAATAGTTAATAGTAGATATAAAATCAATAAAATATTAGTATCAAGTGTCTCTATTCATAACCAAAGCTACAATAGGTGCAATATAATTGGTCCCTCAACCCAAGTTCATGACTTGGAAACAAGTGCAATAGTCAAGGGAGAAATAAGAGAAGTCAAGCATAAGTCAAGATGTTAAAGTCAAGAGAAAGCCAAAATTCATTCATCCTCCACCCCTCCTTCATAAAGAGACCAATGCCTTCCTCTCATGTAAGTTTATTCAAGGACAAATACATTAGAGAGCAGAGGTGATGGTGGTCAGAGTTGAGTAGCCCCATGAGTAGAATCAAATATCCATGATAACTACTTTGTATTTATCTCATCTTCTTGAGTATTTTTAGAGAACCACCATGAAAATTCGTGAGAAGGATCCTCTCCTTTTTGAGGTAAATTAATAATGTTTAGTTGAGGTGATAGGTGATGATAAATGTTTTTGGTTGAGCATGAAGAGGACATCACCATTGAGACACTTGTTGGCAAGGATACCCATGACTTAGCCTTTCATAATGCCAAAGAAGCTGAGATGAATGATGAGCTACAAGTACAATATGATACATAAGAATAAGAGATTTAATTTGAGCAATAAGAGGTTTTTTAACAATAAATCCTTGGTCACATGGTAGTTTTCCTACATCAAGATGTTTCTCAAGAACTTGTAGTAGTTATCATAGATAAGTATAGGCTAACCAAAGAAGATAAGTTTAAAGGTGACAATGATGACCTTTGGAAACAATATATGAATGTTTTAAAAGATTACCAAGATATTAAAAGTCTAACACTTCTTATGGAACATGTTGAATAATAATCAGACACTGATCCTATCAAAAAAATTCCACAAGAAGAGAAAGTACATGATGATGAAAATAATTAAGAAGTGTTTTCTAAGGTAGTACCTCAAGTTGATGCTCCTAAAGACAAACCAAATTAATAAATATTGTCCTTTATCATTCCTAAAGAGGTTAAATATGTCAATCATGAAGGCCTTGATGAGTCACCATTCCATGTGAAGCAAAGTGAAAGCATCAATCAAGACATGGTAGATCATTGGCAGCCCATGAACGAGGTAGAATTTTCATTATTCATGTAAAGTAAAAGGATATGAGATGATTATGATTTGGTATTGTAATCACATATACAATCCATGAACCTAATAATGGAACTAGAAGTCCTAACTAATTCCTTAAAAGGCCATGAATGTGTTAATGTTCCTAGTTAAAAGAAGGAGCTATCATGATGTGGCAGTCAGACTTCAAGGTTCCATGATTGACAATCAAGTTTTTCATTTGACCCTAGATGAAAGTTTTAACTTTAAGTTATTTATTTTAGGTTGTTTGTTTATTTCAATAAATGAATAACACAAAGTAGTAGTATGATACCTTATTGTTATATTTGTCTTATTTTGTTATTTCCTTAGGTTAGGTGTGTTTGAATATTATATTTAGGTGTGTTGTGTTTTTATATTTTTATTATTGTTATTTTACTTAGAGATAGGTGTTCAAAGTAAAAAATATGTTTGGTACTCTAAGAGAGTCATCAAGTCATGTTATCATGTTTCAAATCATCATAGTAATGAAAGTTGAGTGAGTTATTTTAACCAGCAAGTTGTTCAACCCATATGAGTCATAAAAAATGTTGGTAATATGGCTTTTTAAGGCCAAATACTAAACCATATAATTTAAAAAAAAATATGACACACATATATAAGCCTATATATGATGGTCTACTATGTGTATATTGCCTAAAAAGAGAGCTTTTGGCCTTTAAATGTTAAATATGGAGTCAAAAGGCCAAAAAAAAAATTATAATGCATTTAAACACATTCATATTTATTTAATTACCTTATTCATAAAGTTTTATTCTTTGAAAATAACTCTGCATACAAGCTAAAGCATAGAAAAGGCCTCTATGAACTCACATGTACCAAATTTGGATCCATAAAGATGTCAAAGAATCATTTATTATTTTAATCTCCCTCATGACTCATAATTTTCCTTTAATTTCCCTAAATTTTTGCTTCAAGGCTTGAATTTTTGAAAATATGCAAAGAAAAGGCTATTTTTATGAGTTTTCATGCAAGAGTACAAAATTATACGACCTTTTCCATATAGCTGAGGTCAAGAACTTGAATATGAATAAATAGAAGGTGTTTGATAATAAATTAAATTAAAAATGACATCATATATGCCTAAAAATATTTCCCTCCTTTCACCTTTCTTCTTTTCACATAGTGAGAGCCCTTCAAGTTTGTAGATGGTACAACCATGAGAGAGAAAATCAAGGTCTAAAATTTTGGTCAAAAAAAGGGGTCTAATAGATATTCTATCTATGGAAATTGGTTATTATTTTATCTCTCTCCTTAATGAACCATAATTTTTAAGTCAAGGCACTCACTATGTAATCAATTATTTGAGGTTTCTCCTCATCTGGGCATCATGATAGAAAAATTCAAGTTTTTGGAGTTTCTCAAGAGCATGATCCACTATTCCATGGAATTATTCAATTATTTTCCATAGGTGTGATGGCTATATGGATATAAAAAGTATATATAATGCAAATCTATAATATGTAGGTAGTAAAGAGAGATTGTATGGTTCATGAGAGAGAAATAATATCAATATTTGTTGGATTCTTAATTGCATAATTCTCCTTGATGTTCTTGTGTTTCTAATTCAAGATTCTCAAATATTCCTAAACTAATCCATAAATTTTCTTCCAAAATCTTCATGTAGTCATATTTTAGAAAATTCTAAGGTTTATTAGCATTTATGAAGGTTTTAGCAAACTCCTAGGTTTCCATTTTAGTGCCATATGCTTGTTCATAGGCCTCCAAACTATTATATCTTTTTTAACATAGATTATTCTTTCTAAAGACCTTAAATATGGTCTCGAAATACACTTATCATGTTGTTTTCACGTATATTATGTTTCATTCCATTTCACTATCTTCTCATTGCCTTTCACTATTTTAAAACTCCATCTTCACCTCCATTTAATGTTTTTCATCATCCGTTGCCATCATATAACCTTCCAATCACCTCCATCTCAAAGATTCACTATCAAGAGAGAGTCAAGGGAAAAAATAAGCATCATGATCATGAGGTTATGGTATTAAAACATTAAAATCATGTTAAAATAGTGAACATCCACCTACAGCCATGACAAATCCATTTAAGGATGTGGTTCATGGGAGAATTATTTTGAAGAGACTAAGAAGCATGTTTATCAAATGAAGGAGGTTGAACCATGTCATAAAATTTATTAAATTGAAGAAGAGGCTTATAAATAATGGTTTGTGACATTCTCAAGTTATATTTTTGGCACAGTCCATATAAAGGAGCCCTATATCATCACCTACAACCATGCTAAAGGGGATAGACCAAGTGCAAGGTGAATTAACATTCAAACCTAAAGGAAGATTCTAAATGAATGGATCTTGATAAATCATATTTGATACTAGGATTTTTTCAAGTTCTTATCAACATGATCATTGGGTTGATCTAGGGTCAATATCCTCAAAGAAAGATAACCTACAATCATGTTTTCAAAACACACAGTCATAAGCCCAAGAAGTAGGCAAAGCAATGAGTGAAGAATTTTTAAGAGTTTGACCTTCAAATGAGCCTATTTAAACTAATGGATATCATTACATGAATTTATGAGGCTTCATGGAAATATTGTAACCTATTAAATCTCTCTAATCATCCATAAACTCTATCACAATATATATAAGAGCCTACTTTGATGCACAATCAAGTTTATGATGGAAGAAAAGCCTATTTTCAAGAAGGTGGATAAATGAATGATGATAAGATATTGTTTTAAGGTGAAGAATATAAAAATTAGATCAAATTAAAACTTTTTTAAATATAAAATTTAGACATTTTCTCATGAAATGACCACCTATAATAGGGTTAAAAATCTCTTGAAGAAGGCACATACTATGTCAAACTAAGACTGTGAGGTGTTTTCATGTTATTTAGGTTCAATAAGGTTTATGCCATGTTTTAAGAGTATATTTTAATGGTGTGAATATTTATTTTAATCTATGAAGCTTATATGACATAATAACATAGTCATTCACCTCATGAATGTTCACCTACAACCTTCTCAAAAGGATAGACCTATCTCCAAGTTGTAAGAGTATTCAAGAACAGTCTATGATAGAGTCTCATGATAAATGAAGGATTAATAAGGAAAATGAATATATTAAATCATAAATACTATGGATATTTTACCCAATCAAGGTACATTCAAGGTCAAACTTTAGAATCACCACCTACAACCATTCTAGAGGGTAAATTGCATTGATACATTCATATGCCCTAAAGATATAGTTCACTATTTTCCATCCAAGGTTAATCTTGTGAATTAATACCTATATTAAAATTACAAATTTACATTTACAAACCTTCATCAAAGTCATGAAAATTACTAATAACTCAACAAGTATAACACATAGGCCTATGTATAAATTAGGACTATGTAAGAGCCTAAAATCACCCTTGAAGAGAAAATACACCAAATAAGGAGGTGAGAGGAAGGTTTAAAATTAATTATAATGTATAAAATTGAAAAATAATGGTGAAATAAACCTCATAAACTTTCATATTTTCAATCACCACCTACAGTAGTATGATAGAGGTAGTCACTTTGAGGTTTCCTTGAGGATACATGGTGTTTGATGGGATATATAAGACTAAGTTAAAATGAATAAAAATAATTACAAGAGGGATTTTAATATAATAATAAAATCCTTTTTTATCATATTCAAACTCAAAGACAAATGTGATATAAGAACTCAATCCTTTAACATGAAAACACAGTCCTATCTACACACAGTCAATGCCAAATAGACAATTTTGAGAGATTTTAAGGTTTTTGAGGCATATACAGGTCTAATGAAGGCTCAAAATTTGGTTATAATTATATTTAAAACTTTTTTAATTTTATTATTCCACATGATATGTCACAATAAAAATTCAAATAGGCACTATTTTGTCACAAACTTCATACAGTCTATTGATAGTCAGAGTTGAGGCCATAATGCCTATTTGAGGTCTAAATCATTAGACAAAGGGTTTTAACATCATAAAAATGGTTTTATATGTAAAATAATGTGTTTAAATAATTATTCCAATCTATAATTTAGATGATAGAGGGTTGAACACAATACCAAGGGTTTTATTAGCTTGTTTGCCAAGAAACCATAAGCTAGAGGGATTAAGGCATACAAAACTTAAGGAGACCCTGAGACTTTGAAAAAAGAGTTTTATCATTATTATAATTTTTTATAGGGTTTAAAAATCCTTAATATCTATTAATTATGGATAAATATCCTCTCAATCCTTAAAATATCCCACATAGATAGTCTAAAAAAGTAATTCTTATAGGCAGTCTTAAGAGACCATGAAGAACAAATTTGAAGTTTGATAATTTGAAGATGATAATATAGTTTGTATCAGGTAAAAATGAATTATAATTATGTTTTTTCATCCCCTATATCATCCTAAAGGCACCTTAGACTACCAACACTTAGATTTTCCTAATGAGGTCTACAAACTAGTTTTAGGCCTTGAAGGCTTATATCACCTCGAGGCACTTGAAAACTCTGTCAAGCAAAGGTGAATTCATGATAATATGTAAGGGTATGTTTCAGGGTATATAGGATATATTTATATAAAATAAATAAAATTAAAAGGTCAATTTTATCCTTGGGAACTAATTCAAATGATTACAGTCAAGACATTCATTCAAACCACCTATTTCAATGTTCATATCTTTCACCATAGGAGGATTTTAAACAAAAAATCTTATAATTATTTGAGTACTGATATTTAATTTTATTAAATTAATTATTGAGTTTATTTGAGTATTTGAGGTTTATGGACCATCACTAAGAGTACAAACATGTCTAGAATTCATTCAAAACCCTACAAGTAAACTTCTCTATGTATATATATTTACACACTCTTATCATGGGAATCAAATATTCTCAATAAATTTTAAGGGGTTTATAGGATAAATATCCATGGAAATAATATTTATTTTGTATGTCCATACTTTAGGAACCATTTTTAAGAAGGTTCATCTCCAAAACCCTCTTAGACCCTCCTACAGACTAGTTTTGAGAAAAGTAAAGTTTGTTGCATCCAAAAACTAATGAATCACCTAATAACCACTTGAATCATGAATTAAACTTATATAGGTTCTTATAAATGGTACCATGATGTATGAAAATATACAGATGTATAATAAAATAGAGTTTTTAAAGGAAAAGTACATAAAATAGAGGTACAAGGCAATTCAATGGATGTCAATAATTGGATATGCTTGTTTTTCACTTTTTATTCATCCAAAAATCATCAAAAACTAAAAACCATTCCTTAAAACACCTCTATAAGCTTCTTCAAATTAACCAGTCTAAAGATGTGATGGACAAGGTGACCTAGTCAACTAGTTTGACTAATTTGTAGATGTTTATTTCCTAAAAGGACCTATTTAATGATATGGAAGGTTTACTCAAGAATAATACTCACTCTTTCATATGCTCTTATATTTTCATATATTTTTTTTCATGGCTATCAAGTATACGTAGTTAGGCTACTAGGCCTAATTAGCCTAGTAGATCTATTTTTCAATCAAGTGGAGTGAATATGGTGTAGAATATTATTGATGAGAGATAATATGGACTTATCACACTTTATAACTGATCTTTGAATTTAAATAAATTCATAAGAGGACAAAATAATAAGTTAACTGGTCTCTAAGTATCAATAACATGCATATGTTTCCCTTTAGTGCCAATCATGAGTTGATTGATCCTTAACTAAATGCATGTTCCAAGTCTTAAATCATGAATAATTATTTAAATTATAGTTATCTCATGTTAATATTAATTATCTAACCAAGTTATGGTATAGCATGTTATAATAAGAGTTTGAACAAGTCAACTATGGCCCACCACCTTGTTTCCAATGCAAAAAGGAGGATGTAAGAGAAATAGACATAGAGAGATGTATTTAGGACTATTGGTAGAAATTTTTAATTGAATTTGAATTTATTTTCTCATATATAACTCTTTATTCTCTCATGTACACCATTATCTTGACTTATTCTCTTCTTATGTTGTATATATTTAGGCTTTTATGCCTATTTCTAGGGTCCCTCTCTTGGGCATGATGAAACTCTACCAAGATTGAGATTTGTAACCTATTGAGTGAATAAAATTACTAGTTTTATATTCCTTGATATATTTTTAGTGTGATTATGTTATTTTAATTTACATGTGGTAGTATTTTCTCCCTTGATAGGTCCTAATCTCACCTAGTTACTAGTATGACATCTTATGCAGGTCATATATAGTGTTTGATGTTGACTAACCAATATAATAGTAGAAATATTAAATATTTATTGCATTAAATTATGCCTACCCTCATTTCCTTTATTATTTTATCACTTGATGGAATCTTTATGTGAAATATTGTTTCATAGGAGTCCTTTGGAGTTGTAATATCCTGGTGATTTGCATTAATTATTAATGCTAGTTGGAGTTTAATTTGAGTGGATGAACTATAAATATATGTGTTTCACCATAATTATCATAGGTTTTAGGTTTTTTTATGATTACTACAAGGTGACCAATATTTTTGATGAGGTTTCATGTGTGTTAGATTGACAATGATAAAGTGTGTTTCAATGTTCTTACATAGTTCTTTAGTGTTTGACTTAATAAGTTAAGTGATGGATGATATTGATGATATGGAATTGTTTTAATGACCATATAGTATGTTATAATTGATTATATTGATTATTGAAGTGAATATAATTCATCAAAATATTCATATGAATGTCTAAGGTCATGTTATCATCTTGACAGATAACACTGAGTAAGTAGATTGATGATGTTATATTTCACGTGTGTGGAGGTTTTAGGAGAATTTTTATATATTTATGGATTCAAATATGTTATTATATCATATGTTTAAAATTTAAAGTCATTATTTTGATCATATAAAAACATATTATGGTGAAAATTTGTCCTTCAAGGTAGAGTTCTACTAAGTTCCCATACTTGGCCAAATTTGTAAGAAGAGATCTATAGTGAGCATTTAATTAGATCATAGATCTAATGGTGAGAATTTAATATAAAAATATAATGATATAATGGAGTTAATTGAGTCAAATATTCTATATTTAATGTAGGGTTTCCAAGTTTTAGAAGTCCATTGGAGTCAAATAATCAATATGATTAGAAGGCACGTGCTGGTGACAAGTGTCACAATCTCAAAAAAAGTGATAGTATATAAATGGTGAGAGTTTTATCATGAAGTTAGAGATTAAAAAAACACATTAATTAAATAATTAAAAGTATACACATATTACAAGATGAAATTTCAAGTGGCATAAATGCATTGACTTAACGGTACAAGGTGTGTAGAAGGCATGCAAAGTTACCAAGTGGCACAATCACGGGAGCTCAGATCAAAGATATATAGTGAGTGTTGAAAGATAAATATTATTTTACTCCCAAGGATATAAATTATTCATATTTTTTAAAATTTATCAATAATAAAGAGATGAGGTCAAAGTGTCCAAAGTTTAACAGTGATTGTTGGTATTTGAATTTAACAAAGGAAAAATTAGTGCTTAGTATTATGCTTATATCTTTCAATCTAGGAAAAATTTGATGATGCAGTAAAAATAAAAGTTTTATATGAATTATAGGCACATAAATTGAATCTATTTATAATATTTTTATATTTATATATTAAAATATATTGAGCTCCAAAGTTTACTATGTGTTTGATCATGTTTTTCAAGTGACTAGAGAAGGATAATTGAGTTGTTCTTAATATTATTTTGATGTTTTAAGATGATATAAATATTTTAGAGTGTCATATAATAAATAATTAACATATTTATTTTTTAGTTTTTAAAAATCCATATTTATTGTGAAAAATCGCCTATAAGTTGATTGTGTTTGTTGAATGTGCTGGTAGTTTGAGTGACCATCTTATAGGGGTAAGTTAAAGGTGTTATGAGTAGATTTGAGCAAACAAATAAATATAAATATGTAAAGTATAAACTATTTATGATAAGGTATTTTATGTCATATTATTCCCCTAATCAGATATGGAGAGTCAAAATAGTATAACTTTATTCTTGACTATGTGTGACTAGTTTGAGTGGTCATTTTGAAAGAGTAAATTTAAGTGCTTAGAGATTGTACTGAAGTGTCTAAAGAACATAGAGGTGTTTAATATGTCCTAAAAGGTTAACCAATGTTATATAATCATATTTATATGTGAAATAATTGAGTGTTTTATTAATAAGTTTGAGAGTGTGTTTTTTGTGTATGAAGGCCTAAAAAGCAAGGAAACCTAATTGGTAGGCTCGAGTGTTGATTTGGTGTTGCAGATGGAATAGACCCATATGGGAGTAATAAAGGGGATTTTTTAAACATATTTGTTGTGTTATATGAATTTTTAAAGGATTACTTTTTTCTAATTATTCTCACATATAAATTCCAAATTATTTTAGGTCTCACAAAGACCTAATGGTGGCTTAGGGCTAATGAGGTAATGGCCAACTTATGAAGAAAGTGGTTCTCACATGTAACATGTGTATGTAAATATGTTAATATGGTTAAAATATTTAAATCATATTGTTTTACCAAGATGGGTTAAAGGAATAAAGTGGTATAAGTACAAGGTCAAATTGGACTAATTGAGCTATTTGTGTGTGTGTGGATTCAAACAAAGGAGAGAGCCTTTGAAGAGAAGGTGAAAGCTAGTGATGACCAATATAGGTTTAATAAGATCAATAATGCTTGTCTAATCAATTTGATGTAGGAGGAAACATAGGTCATTTGATCTAATGATCCTAGAAGAGGTAGTTTGATAAAGTTAGCCCTAGAGGTAGCTTGAGAGATATTAGAGGTGAAGAGTGTAGACAAAGGTGGCCATCATCAGTTTAAAAGTAGAAATACGTGTTAAAGGTGATATATTTAGGTATATAATTGAGTTCTTGGTTTCCTAGGGGGCTAGTTCTTACTTGTAAGGTAAATATTGCTAAAGGTCTAGTCATTTTGGGTGCTCAATGAGATAGGGCTAGTCACTCCTTATGGGATTGGTGTTTCACTAAAATAAGGGATGTGTGTTACTTGATAAATTGGTTCTAGTATAAATGTTGGATATTATTATTATAGGATTGCATTCCATCTTTCAAGTTTCATTTGGTTTTATCCCCCAAGAGGGTTTCCCATATATATGATGTGTTTATGTGAGGTATGATCTTATGTATGCTTTAGATGTATGTGATTTCATGTTTATGTTTCTTGATCAAGTTGATGTATGATGAATCGTTAAAGATTTTGTAATTAAATTTGATTACATTTCATCACTAATTCACCCCCCTCTTAGTGATTAACCTCTAATAATTGGCATCAGTGCAAGACCTTATGTGTAAGTTTAACCACTTGAAGGTGATCCAAGGTATAATAATGTCTAAGTAGTTGAGGAAATAAAATATTGAGTTAAGCTAAATGGTAAAAAAAATTAAATAATAGATTATTCATATTGAGACTGGGAAAATTAATTATAATTCTAAGGATGATGAGCATGAGATGAGGTGTGAGGATCTCAACGAACAATTCATGAAACATAGTGAAAAGATAATTTATCTTCAAACCAAGTTTGAGAGATTAAGTGAAATAGTCAAAGAAGACAAGCTGACCATACAAGATCTTGAGGATCAATTAAGTGTTACCAAGATCAATTTGAGTTCAAAAGAGGAAGAATGCAAACATATCAATACTCAGTTAAAAGAGACAAATGGAAAGTTGAGTTCATATCAAGGTGAACATGATGAGTTGAAATCTTGTTGAAGCCAACATATCCCAATTTATTTTGAAAATTAGGACCCTTAAGAAGCCCTGAAGATTAAACATTAAAATTTAGCATGATAAGATCATTTGTAGAATTTGAAGATCATCCACTTTAACAAAAGCAAACTTACTTTGTTATGGTTTTCTTTAATTTTGACTAATAGTGCTAAGAAATGGTCTTTATGG
Organism: Torreya grandis; assembly: GCA_037957365.1. Lineage (NCBI taxonomy): Eukaryota > Viridiplantae > Streptophyta > Pinopsida > Cupressales > Taxaceae > Torreya > Torreya grandis. Next base: position 246,989 of record JARHVA010006442.1, on the reverse strand, counting down.
ATTTTAGTTGTAAGTTTTGTGATGTTTTCTCTTGATAAATTCATGTTCCAAAACCTTGGTAAAACCCTCAGTTCAAATTTGAATAGTGGCTAGAACCTTTTAAAAATCCATTTTTGGACCTAAGTATAAATTTCTTGTTTTAAGCTTAGTCATGTTTTTTAACATGACTAATAATTAGCCTAAAATGCTTGGTCTCCTTTGTTAATTTCTCCTTTAAAATTATTTGTGTGCCTAGCTAATATCCATTCTACAAGGTCCTTTTAATATTTCCTAGCTTAGCCTAATGTTTTAATCCTAAGGCCTTGATGTATTTATTAATAAAAATAGGGAACTTAGTCTTAACACCTTAGCCTAAGTATTTTATATCACCATGGTCCTAACTTAACTTCCTTGCATCTTCTAAGATCCAAAGACCCTCACTTTGTCATGGTATTTAATCTGACAGAGTGAGAAAGGCTTGAGCATAGACTTAAAATACATGCAACTCAGATGATCTAATGGCTCACACTTCCTCGTGACCTTTTGATCAAATGATGTGAATAAATTCTGACATAATCTTACACAAAGACCCTTGGACCAATCACGTTCAAGCTCTTATACCATTATCAATGGCTTTGACTTCATTTCAAAGACTTGATCTAATAGAGCAAAGCATAATTGAAAGGTCAAAGGATTAAAAAAGGTCTGAATGATCGATATGTGACACCTTTACATTTGAGGACTAAAAGAAAAGGGGCCCACCTAATAAAAATAACCAATTATGAGTAAGCTCCTAGATCATGATCCTATGGCTCTCACTTCATCATGGATCTTGATCAAATAGAGTGCATTAGGTACAAGATCCTAGGAAGCCTTATGGAGGTGCCAAGTGGCATTCTTAAATTAGGTTGTAGTAATTTAATGAGCTTAAATTTTACATTCAATTTGACATTCATGAGGATGTATTTAACATCCATATGATCGTCAACTTCAAACCCATTAAATTCAAAGTTTCACAAGCTTAAAATTAATCTTCATGTGATTATCATTAGATGTTCAGAAATATATATTTGATGTCCATAAGACCATCAAATTTAGGCTAACTAATTATCCAAATCAGGATCAAAATACAATCCAAAATCTCACTAGAAAGCTCATCAATTGCTTTGCAAGCTAAAAGAAGCCCTTGGAAGATACACAAACATGGGAAACCTATAATATACAAATATGGAGATGATCTTTTGTTCTAAATATATGCAAAAATTAACCTAGTCTAAGTCTATAATCTAAGGTCCCTATTACATTTTTTCACAATGAACCTTAAACGATAGACTTATCTTATGTATTATTTTATAAAGTATTTACAACATAGAACTTAGACCAAATTCTTTTAGCTGAAATTTTTAATGTGTTTATTAATGTTATGACCATTATATCATGTTGATTCCTTTGAGAATATTTTATAAGGCTTGACATAAATATTTTAGACCAATGCATACATTTTGTTCATCAAACACAATGTAAACATTGGATTCAAACACTTAGCCATGGTCCCCTCTATATAATTTAGAAAACTTAGATGTAAATTGCTTAGAATAATATTTAATTCATGCTTAATAAATACATAATAAACCTTTAACTGAGGAGTTTAAGCTTGAGTCCCACTTTAATAATGTGTTAACTTAAAACTTGGGCATCTTTAAAGATCAACAACTCATGCTTCATCATCAGAGGATGATCTAATGATGTGAGGACCCAAAAGACTTTTTAATGAAGCCCTGAGAGCATATGAGCTCAACACATGGTGAAATCACATTTGAATGAAAGATAAAAGATGATCCAATAGTTTACACCTTATTGCAGTCTATGATCCAATGGCATGAAAGCCTTGATGACTTTTTAAAGGAATTTGGAAGGACCATAGAGGTGTTAAGTGGCATAAACACAAGGCACTAGTGTTAAAGAACTAATTAAAAGGTAAGTGTCTAGATCATAATCAATAGCTCACACTAATCAAGGATTTCAATCCAATAGAGATAAATAAAAAGGGAATTTTTAAATGCCAATGGCTAGTGCTCAAAATAAATTTATGAAAAATGCCACGAAAGGTCCAGATCGATGCCACATAGGTACTATGCAAGTAGAAAAAGAAAAAATGGGATTTATTATGGGATAAAAAATGCAAAGGTATAAAGGCACAGGTGATAATAAAATCCAAAGCACATATGAGCTAGATTTTATATATATCCTACCATTAAATATCTAAAACCTTAAACCTTGCATAAAGGTGGCCCAAGCGAACTGAATTGGTTATAATTTGATATATAGAAAGCTTGATTGTGTTTTTGAGTGAAAAAGAGATACCACAAAGACTGATTTGTAATCTAGAGTGAAAAATTTATAGAAATAAAGACCATCATAGCTTATAGGTAGTAGCTAAAGGAGGAGACTAAAATCTACCTATCAATAGATAATGAGGGGAAAATATTCAAGGACACTGAATTAGATGATATGGCCCTAAATTTTCCAAGCATTAAGAATTAGTTTGAGCTCTTCTTTATGGTGGAGGAGTTGAATCCCATCACAAAGGAAGAGTAAAGAATTGCCATGGTGAGTCAGAGGCATTATGACTTGGTCACTATTCAGATGGTCAGCGTTCACTACATCACTATAAAACTTGAGGTATTATATTGCATAGACATCCTTGCTCCTATATTTGTTGATTTTATGGTATATAATGACTAGATAATGAAGAAGGGTAATTTTAAGAGGGTATTTTAGTTATAGATTTTGAAAAATACTATAATTTCCCAATCTCCCATATTGACTTTTCCAAAATCAAATAATGGACCAACAAACATGACCTAGACATCATCTTTAGACCCTGGTTACACCAAGGACCCCATATCTTCAAGGGCTTTGAGGGTAAGTTTCTAATAGTCCAATTTATAGAAGGCATCAAGGTAATAATGAACCTATTAAATCAAACCTTTGGATCCCCTTAAACCACTTATGTAGACAAAATATCGATTTATTATGTGCATGTCATGGTGGAAGAAAAACGCAACCCTCCAATTAGAGAATTGATCAGTGTCTTCCTTGTTAAGTAGTTCACTACCATTAAAAGGAAAACTACCAAATAATTATATATGATGTCATATTTTTTGGATTCCCTTATTGCCTCTATCAACTTGCTTAGCATAAATAATTGGTCTCCTAAGGGTCAAACTACCATTTCCCACCATTACTCCAAATTGCACATCTTTAAGTATTAAAAACATATGCAATTTATTTATGATTGTGTCCACGTAGCCATAGTGGAGGCTATTACAAGTGCTCCCATGCCTAGGATACATACACTAATCAAAAAGTATGTTGATATGATGGGATACATCTAGTTCTATCTAGACTGCATAGTCATCAGAATTGAGGGGATCATGTCTTAACCTTATAGATTACTAGTGTATGTTCCTAACAAGCTGGCTGAGTAAGAATTTACCTCCTAGCTCATCCTTGGCATTGATGGAATTTTCAAAGAAAAGAGGAAGGGTTTTCTCCACCCCTTCCCTCTAATTATTGGAAGAACTATACTTTAATACTGGAAATATGTTGATACCGTGTGTAAGCAGAGGGACTCATTTGGGTTTTAACTTGATGAACTCAAATTGTGGGACTCCAAGAATATAGTAATTAATCATTTTAAGGAGAATAATCTAGCTAAGCTTGAATACATGCATCAGCTTAGTGTTCATGGCACCATTTACATTATGTAAAAGAATTATGAAGAGGTGTTGGCTAAGATCAAAGGGAACAACATCAAACTTGTTTTTTGGACCATCTAGGACATCCCATGAATAACCCCAAGAAGAAAAATCACCACCTAAAGGGTAGATTGAGAAAGGATAGGATGAGTAAGGCCATAGTAATGAGAAATTGAGAGAGGAGAAATGGAAAGAGAAACCTAGAGAAGGGCCCTCATCTTCAACACAAACCCAAAGGCCACCTTCCCCTGTTAAACACATAGATATGATTGCCTTACATCCAAATGAGACACTTGAGGGTGCCCTCAAATAACTTACAGAGGCATATGACACCGACAAGGAAGAATAATATTTTGAAGAGGTCCAAGTCAAAGTAAGGGAGCTTAAGAAAGAGAAAGGGAAAGATATTGCTCTTGGCATGGTCTTAATAGATCCTAAGGAAAAGAGGAAAGAAAAAATGACATTGGTCCCTATTGGGCAAAAAAGACTAAGGTTGACTCTCACACATCCAACTAGTGAGATCAACCTATTTAGTGATGAATTCCCCATACATAGACCAGCCATCCCTGATTAGTTTATTTATGGTAAATTTAAAAATATTCCTTCTCTCTCTCACTCATGGGCACTCATAGAAGTTGCCAATATTGAAATACATGACGACCTTAAGCCATGGATTAGGGATATGGTAAAAGAATAGGAAGAAAGGATAATTGTTATCCCTCTAGGAATAGAGAATAAGAAAATGGATGCTTTGGGAACATTAAGAAATAATAGTGTAGAGGTCTTAGAGCCTCTAAAATTTACAAGATCATCCACCACTGTGTAGTTTAATCTAGAGACAATTGGATTGAAAAGGGTCACCACTAGGAAGGCTATGGTGGGCACTAAGGAATTCATCTTCCAAAAGGTGGATCCATTTGTGGGTCTAACCCTAATGAAAGGAAAATAACTCGATGAGGCTATTATACATGAAGAGGATGCTGAGATATTAATTGAGGCTGTTATACATGAAGAGAATTTGAATAGGATTTTAGTAGATGATAAAGGATTGATCATCAGAATTGAGTAGATCTAGGGAATAATATTATTAAATCTTACCAAGACCACTACACTTGAAATCATTGATGATGTTGAACCTAAACACAAGGTCACTTTGGTCATGCAGGTAATTAGGAGTAAGGGCTAGGGCTAGTTTGGAAGGGACAACAAAAGAATTTTAGACATGATTTTCATAGCTAAAGAGAAAATTATAGAGGCAAGGAGCATAAAGGAAGCCATGGCCTAAGATGATAGAGACTTAGATGACCTATTTGATCAGGAAGAATTCTACCTATTGAATATATTTTTGGACATGGATCTCATTAAGGACCAACACTAGAAAGCAATAGAGCTTATGCAAAATCAACAAGGAGACCTTTTAGTAATGGTCCCACCCATCAACTAATATTACTTTTGTATAAACATTGTAATATATAGAATAGGAATATTATTTTTTAAGGAATATTCTAATATATTAGCATATTTCCACTAGGTCAGTCTAATTTTGTAGAACAAGTGTATTTTAGGAATTTTAAGGATAATTGTCCTTATCTTTTTTACACCTATATATTGTAACTGACTGATGCACTACCTTGTCTTTATATAAAAGGCATGTATCACCATCTTGTAAAGAGAGAGAATTATTTAGAAAATTTTTTACACTTAAAGTAATTAATATAATCAAGGAGTTATACAAATATTATCCACATTTGATATGTCAATTGCTAATATAGCTTTTTTCTCAATTGCTAGTTTTATTTCTTGAATTTGAATAGTTTTTTTAAATTTTGGGTTGCATTTTCTAATCATAGGGTTTATAATTTGTGCATATTCTAGATTATCTAGAGGATCTTAGGTTTTGATTCATTTCATTTTGATTTATATTTAGATGTGAAAATTCTATTTGAATACAGTAGTAGATGTTTAAAAGTAGACCCGGTTCTTACTTTTGATTATTTACATTATCCTTTAATGTTTGTCTGGGATATAGTGAAATCCAAGCTTAGGATATTTTGCATTATATATTGGTTCAAATGCATACTCAATTGAAATTTATGCTTTGTCATGATATTTAAAACTAAAGATGGTAATCACTCACTCTCTTTTCTACCTTACCATTCTCTTTGCTCTTTTTTTACACCATATCACATTAGTTTAAATCTCCTTATAAATATCCACTTATATTAGTTTGTAGCTTAGGTCTAGGTAATAATTCACTAAACCTTAACATATATTTTTTGTAATTCACAAAGAATGGATATTGATGGATCCCAACCATCACTCATTATAAGTTTGTGGAACACCAATACATATCTATGCCACTATTTCACCATAGGTGACATCAAGTTACCACAACCTACTACTCATGCTCTAAATTCCTTGAGTTCTAAAATGTAAGTGTTATTTGAACACTAGTAAAACTTGTGGTATACTTAGAGGCATCAAAAATTCCAATCTTGATTCTATAAAGATTATTGAAGAGTAAACATGAAGATTGAAGGATAACATGGTTAAAGAAGCTAAGAGGGATAAGGAGACTATCCAAATTGTCAAAATTTAGTTAGAGGCTACAAGTTCAAGTATGAGAGCTAAAGATAATGAGAGTGTTCAATATAAGAAAATGCTAGACTAATTGAAGGATGAGCATGAGAAATTTATTGTCAAGATAGGAAAGATTGAAAAAGAACAAAAGAGATCAGAACAAGGCAAAGAGGATGGTAGCATGAAAGACAACAAGTCAAATTAGGTCAAGGGTAATATAAAGAAACCAATCAAATAACTAAATGCTTCAAGGTATGAAAATTATTTTATGGTCCATTATTTTGTTTTTCATCTTGTTAGTCATAGGGAAAAGGACTATGCAAGAAGAAGCAATTATTCAAAACAAGATCACTTTCATATTAAAGAAAAATCTATGGAAGATATTAATTAATACAGTTGTCATGACATGGAAAATATTGCTTGATTATACCCTAGAATGCATGGGAAAAGACTAACCTAAGTATGCTGACTAAGAAAATAAATCTTGAGAATAATGAACCTAAGAGACAAGATGGTATGTTTTTTGAGATAATAATATTCTTTGAGTAAAATGTATGAATGATATTGTTCGTTTTAGATGTCATAGAGATGGTCACATTGCTAGGTATTAAAAGAGTAAGTTGAATGAGTTATAAAAGTAATATAAGGTATATGTATCCATTAGTGTGAAAAGAAGAGGATAAAAATTATTATGGAAACCTAAGCCTATTAGGAGAGATCAGATTGAGACTAAAGATGGGTTTTTTACCATGATAGACATGAAGGATAGTCAAGAATTTCTATTGTCTACATTAGTTGACATGTGTGAGACAAATAATGAAGCTAAGTATATATTCATAGTCAATTTGGTGATGAGGTAGGACTATAATTAAAATGAGAGTATGGAGATATGGGATTCTCTTGAGTTTTTATACTTTTATTCTGACTATGTCAAAGGGGTGTCTCTCTCTAAGCTTTAAGGAGACACTTTACAGAAAGAAGAATCATGGTGGATGCTAGTTAAATTTTGGTTGGTTTAGAATCTCAAGGTAATAAAAGGTATGCAAAATGTTAGGGGGAGTCTGTATCATCTCTCGTACATGGTCCTTTCATATTATTGTTCCTTGAAGTCTTTTCAGGTCTGCAGGATCAGGAATTGACCCCACTTTGTCATTGTGTCAAAGGGAGAAAAAATTAATGAAGAGAAAGATGGAGTCTAAGAATAAGATTTGTATTGGTGTTGACATAAATGAAAAATGGGTATATTTTTGTAGGTTTGTATATGATTTCTCCAAGGTGACCAAGATTTTTGATGAAGTGTCATGTGTGTTAGATTGACAATGACAATGTGTGTTTCAACGTGCTTCAATATTCCTAAATAGTTCTTTAGTATTTGACTTAATAAGGAAATTAATGGATGATATTGATGATATGTATATGTTTAAGTCATCGTATGGGATGTTATGCATTCTTAGAGTGCTTATGGAAGTGAATGAAATTCATCAGAATAGTCATATGAATGTCTAAGGTTAGGTTATCATATTGATAGATAAGATTGAGTGAGCATATTGATGACATAATATTTCACATGTGTGAAGGTTTTAGGATAATTTTGATATATGTATGGATTACCCTATGTTATTATATCATATTTTTAAAATTTTAGGTCATGAGGTTGAGCGTAGTAAAAGTTATTAAGGTGCAAACTTGGCCTTCCAAGCAGAGTTTTACTAAGTTCCCATAGCCAAATTTACAAGAAGAGATCTATGGTGAGTATTTAATCAGATCAAAAATTTAATGGTGAGCATTTAATATAAATATATAATGATATAATGGAGTTTATTGAGTCAAATAGTTAAGATTTCACATGGGGATGCCAAGTGGCAGAAGTTTATTGAAGTAAACTAGTCAATATGCTCAGAAGGCATGAGTTGGTGACAAGTGTCACAATCTTGGAAAATTTAATAGTGGATAAATGGTGAGAATTTGATCATGTATTTATAGATAAATGGAATGGATTAATTCAATAATTCAAAGGTGCTCAGATTACATGCAGAACTACCAAGTGGCACAAATGCACTGACTAAATAGTATAAGATGTGTAGAAGGCACATAAAACTGCCAAGTGACACAACTGTGGGAGTTTAGATTAAAGATCAATGGTGAGTATTGAAAGATAAATATTAGGATACTCCCAAGGAGAAAAATGGTGCATATTTTTTAAAATTTCATAGGAAGAAAGAGATGAGTTCAAAGTGTTTGAAGTTTAACAGTGACCATGGAAACTTGAATTTAACAAAAGAAAAACTAGTGCTTAGTATTTTTCATATATATTTTTATCTAAAATGAATTAGATAATGTAGTAAAAATAAAATTTGTATAGGAATACAAGTATAATTTATTTTATCTAGTTAAAAGGTTTGAATGTTTTTAAAATCAAATATATTTAGCCTCAAATTTTACTATGCATTTGATCATGTTCTTCAAGTGACCTAAGAAGTATAATTGAGTTATTCTTAATAGTATTTTGATTTTTTAAGATGATATAAATATTGGATAGTATTTAATACTAAATAATTATCATATATATGTATTTATAATGTTTTAAAAATCTATATTTAGTGTGAACAATTGCCTAGAAGTTAATTGTGTTTGTTGAATACACTGGCGATTTGAGTGACCATCTTGTAGAGGTATGTGAAGGTGTTCTAAGTAGATTTGAGCAAAAAAATAAATATGAATATGTCAATAAAGTATAAAATATTTATGATAATTTATTTTATGTCATATTATTCCATTGATTAGATATGGATAGTCAAAATATTATAATTGTATTTTTGACTATGTGTAACCAATCTGAGTGGTCATTTTGAAAGAGTTGATCTAAGTGTTTAGTGATTTATTGAAGTTTATAAAGAACATAGAGGTGTTTAAAAGTTTATAAAGAATTCACCCATGTGATATAACCATATATATATGTGAAATACTTGTGTATTTTCTTTATAAGTTTGAAATTGTGTTTTTATGTATGAAGGCTTGAAGAGCAAGGAAACCTAATTGGGAGGATCGTGTGTTGAGTTGGTATTAAAAATGGAATAGATCCATATAAGAGTAATAAAATGGATATTTTAAATATATTTTATGTTTTTGATTAATTGGTAAAGGATGAATGTGGTCTTATTAGTCTCATATGTAAAGGCCAAATTGTTTTAGTTCTCACCAAGACCTAATGGCAATTTGGGGCTAGTGAGGTAATGACCAACTTATGAAGAATATGGTTCTCACATGTAATGTGTGTATGAACCTATGTTAAGATGGTTCAAATATTTAAATAATATTTGCCAACCAAGATGGTTTAAATAATAAAGTGGTATAAGTATAAGCTCAAATTGGACTAATCGAGTTAGTTGTGTGTGTGTGGATTCAAGTGAAAGAGAGAGCCTTTGAAGAGATGGTAAAATTCAGTGAGGAAAAATAGAAGTGAAGGGGATAATTCATGATTTTATAATCAAGTTATTATAAGAATAAACATAGGTCATTGAACCTAATGAGCCTAGATGAGGTAGTTTGAGCAAGTTAGCCCTAGAGGTAGCTTGAGAGAGATTGGAGGTGAAGAGTGTAAACAAAAGTGGTCATCATTAGTTTAAAAGTAGAAATAGGTGTTCAAGGTGATCTATTAAATTATCTAAGTGGTTTATTGGTTTCCTAGTGGGGTATTTCCTCCTTGAAAGGTAAAGCTTGCTAAAGGTCTAGTTGTTATGGGTGCTCAACTAGAAAGGGGCAGCAACTCCTTGTAGGATTGGTGTCTCACTAAAGTAAGGGATGGGTGTTCCTTGATCAGTTAGTTCTAGTATAAATGTTGGATCTTATTATTATATGAATATATTCCATCTTGTAGGTTTTAGTGGGTTTTATCCCCTAAGATGGTTTCCTAGATATATGATGTGTTCATGTGATGTATGCTTTGGATGTATGTGCTATCATGTTTATGTTGCTTGATTAAGTTGATGTAGGATAGATGTTTAAATATTTGGGAATTTAATTGGATTATATTTTAACATTGATTCACCTCCCAATGATTTTACCTCTAACATTTTTCCCTTTCAATAATTTTTTTAACTATTTTCATCCCAAATCAAATAGGTTTTAGTAAGCTGAGTAGAAGTGATATATCAGAGGAGCTAGCCTCATAATCTAGAGGTTTGGTCTAAGTATAGGTATCCAAAATCCTATATAACAATACAATTTGAGTCTAAGTTTGAATGAGATCTGAGCAATCAAATTAAGTAGGTTACACTTTAGGTTGCTAAGAGTGATATTTTTGACCAACATAATAACCTAGTTAGTTGCATCTTAGATCATTTGATGGCTTCTAAAGTTTTTTTGGAAGGTAATGGAAATAAAAGGTCATAATAAGGTTTGAACACATCATTATATATTTTTTTAAACATGTAAATACCTTATGAACACCTTTTGCAGAAGTTTCATTAGTTTTCTTAAGTGATTATGGTAGATTTAGTGCTTAAAAGGCCTCTTTTAAAAGCATTTGTATTGTGTTATAAGGAATGGATGAATTTTAAGTACCTCAAGGAATTCATATATCCTCCCCAAGGTAAAAATCATGATTTAGAGGGAGATAATAGTGAAAAATGGAAAAAACCTACTTATCTTTCCCATCAACTTTCTTGGCAACCAAAAATAGGTCATTGATTTTCTCTTGGTGTGAAAAGAAGAGAGAGAGTTGGATGGAATTAATATGGTAGAAGTTATTTTACCTTATGAAATTCATAATCATGGCATTAGTTCTTATATTTAACTCCTCTCCTCTAGGAACCATTGTTAAGAAGTCTAGGTAGTTAAAATGTCTATTCATTTCCCATAGTCAATGGTTTTTATTGATTTTAGAGCATAATTAAGATAATGTGTTAGGTGGATGATGGGATGAGGTATTGAATAGATTTATTATACTTCTCATAAAAAAATTAAATAACTACTTGGCATATGTGACCCTCAATATGATCAAAACTCCTATTTAGAATAAGTTATAGTTTATTTGATGAGATTACAAACATGTGTTATATTTGATGGAGGGTATGTTCATTCCATATAAGCTCAAACAAATCTAAATCAACCTATATTTCATTATACCATCTCTTTTATACTATATCTAAGAATTATATGAGTCATGAACTTGAAGTAGAGAGAGCTTATGCATTTCAAGAGTAATCACAAGTGATATTTTAGTTGTAGACCTTATCAAGGCCATAAGGAGATGAATATAAGTTTTTTAATGAATTTTTATCATTTTTATCTAAGTTTTCATTGATCTGATTATCTTTAATTCATTTTCATTCACCATCTAAGTTATCTTTTTGAGTGAGTTCATTATGGTAGTTATTTGGCTTGGACTATGTGAGCATCAATGAGGGAGTTTTCATTGTTCAGTGGTAAAAATAGATACCATAAAAATTATGTAAAGGTTAATATGATATTTAATTTGGTGAAGCAATCCACACACCAAATATAAAACCTTTCATAGTCTTTTGACTATTAGCTTAAATTATTTTTAGTTGGACTGCTAAAGAGTGTTAAGGAGGACTATGAGGACTCTCATTCAATGCCTAATAACATTTTAGAATCAATCATGAAGAAAGGTTTATATAAAAAATGATACAATATTATAAATGCCTTCATCACGCTTTAGTTGAGATTAATAGAGGATAAGACAATCACATGGTGTTTATGAGGCAAAAAAGTTTCTCATAAAGTCTATCTTGCAATAATGAAGCTTAAACACCCTTAAAATACTCAATTATGAAAAATGAAACATGTAAATAGATTATCAATAACCTCAAGGTCATCACCAAATTATTGTAACACATTTACTCAAGAGATAAATCTCAATAACATCTCTGTAACTTGCTTACTCAGAACTACCAATTCACCTTAAAAACTAGTCATGATGGATTAGACATCCAATGCCTATGTAGACACTTGTCATGAATTATGATGCATAAAAAAGGTCCTATGAGATATATATAATATCCTTAGATAGAAAATTCATATGGTCTAATGAAAAATATTGGTCTTACAGACCAATTTATTGACCTTATATCTAATAGTCCTATCTAAACCACATAGGCCATTTTATGAGTAAGGATGCCTAATTAAAGCTTATTTGTGGAGAGATAATAGTAGAAAAAGGACACTTCAACTTAGAGTTAGGTCCTAAAACTTGGAATTGATATGTAAGATGATAATGGGTCCTCAAATATGTCATTATTTCTCTAATACCATTTGTATATTCTTCCACACAAGGATGTTTACCTATTTTGATGGCTATAATGAATAGGGAGAAAATGAAGCTAAAGGTGAAAAATTAGATCTTTTTAACTATTTTATGGATTCAATTGACTTGTTTTATCTCTAATATGATTTTGAGAGGCCATCCATGAGGAAAATTGATTTCTTCGAGGCAAAGATATTTTTTCACCTTTTTATGCCATGATGCAAGAGGAGGAGTTCAAGTGATCAAACAACCAAGTCAATACATAGAATATATTCAAAAATATTTTAAAGGTGATACATAGCTTCTAAACCACTTTGATGGAAATAAAAATTCAATATTTAGTTTTAATAAACATTCAAATGGTTGAAAGAGTCTTTAATTATCATAGGAAACCTTTCCTCTATCCTATCCCAAGTCAAGTAGACAAAGTTAGATGTTGTAAGATACTTATAATATCCATAGAGAAGTGGATAGACCTCATAAATTTATGATGACCTCATAAATTTATGAAGATAAGTATTCAAAGGATGAATTTATGAAGACTTGAAGAATTATTTTTATGGAATAAGAGTTATTCATCAAGGAAGACATACAAGATAGTATATAAGGTATGAAAGAAAGGATATAATCACTTAAAATGGTAAAAATTCACCAATAAATTCTCAATAATTATTCAATATTCCAAAAAAAATTCAAATTTCCTTCTATGCCATTCTTTTAAGGAAAGAGGAGAGAAAATCTAGAAAACACTACATAAGATTTGAAGGGTGTGAGGATAAAATGAGTCACCCTTATTTGGGGGTTGCTTTATCTCCCCTATACTCTTTTTTATTTGTAGCTTATTTTATAGTAATAAAATATCATTTTTTTATTTTTTATATTCTAAAAGGCCATCAAAAAAATTTACCCCACCTTTTGAAGAAACAAGAAGCTGAATTCCTCCATTTTCAAGTTTTTATCTAAAGTGTATGCGTGATTTCCATTGATATAACCTAGTGAAAAAGTATCTTTCATTTGTTAATTTATATTTTTTGTACCTTTTTACAATATATTTGAGTTTATATAGCTTGTATTAAGTGTTTAGGTTTAATCTCAGTCCAAAATTGGAAGTGAATTCAACAAGTTTTCATTCCTTTCATCTTAATAGTGAGTGTTGTTGGGTCTTTTGTGTGAAACGTTATTATAGAATCCATATACCTAAATTGGAGTGAATGTGTGTGGGATAATTTTATTTCTAATATTTTCAATTGTAAGTAAAAATGGTCACAAACATTACTGCATGACCTTTCTTTCAAGTTTTCATGTCCATTCCAGTGCAACCATTATCCCTTCACCCTTTCCCTTAATTAAAAAATAAATAGTAAGTAGGATTAGAATCAAATTCAGTGAGATAATCAAGGGAACCTACCCTCTATATAATTATCTCCAACTCAAATTAACCCATACTTTGTAGAGATTCCATTATTTTAGTAGGAATGGGAAGAGGCACACATTCTCACAAGGGTAACACTCTTGATTGAAAATAATTTTTGGAATACCTGGTGGGACCTATATTTCTTAGCATATCTGAAGTTTGGATCTATAAAAATACATTTATATTATTAGATACCATTCATCAATCTTGAACTAGAATATTCTTTGAATTTGTAGGATTCTTAACTACAAACTAGTATAAGTTTCATGGTAAAGGTTACCACAAGATCTTCAGGAAAAGGTATTCCTTTTGAACTTTTTGAGATACATTCTCATTATTATAAAATAATAATATTATTAATAACAAATTTTTATCATATGTTATTGTTTCATTCTCCAAAACAACTCATTATTAAAGATAATTTAATCCCCACTATCCAAATAGTTATTCCTAAGAACCAGGTGTTTATCTCTTTTAATAGAGTAAGCCCTATAAATATGGCTCAGTATGATGATATAATAGTTGTATCTCTAAAACAAATAGCTTATTTCTTAGTAAAATACCAAACCACACCTATTAAACATATTAAATATGTATCCAACCTATGTTTTATTCATAGTGTTGTCCAAGAGAACATTGTTATCTATCTAATTACTACATCCTTAAAAGGAAAGACATTACGGTGGTATAGAAACATTCCTCTAATATTTATTGATTCCTAGGATGGATTAGGTGTATCCTTTTATAGGTAATTTGAGGATAAATCAAATCACTTATCCTTGGTTGAGTATCTTACAACCATCAAGAGGGTTACCTATGAATTCATGACTAATTTTAACCTTAGGTTTCGAAATACATGGATTAGGTTACCTCTTATGATTAGGACATATATAGAGTATGTAATTTGTATTTTATAAGACATTTAAATTATAATATCTATGTCATTATTTAGTCTATGGGTGTCACTACACTTCTAGATGCATATGAAGTAGTCATTAGAGTGGAAAATAGATTGATTCAAGATAGAAAGTTGCCATCTAGACCTCCTATGCCCATTTCTAAATAAACTTAGACAATTATAGCACCTCAAGATCCACAAATAGCTCTAATTCTGGCCCTAAAACATAAATTACATCCCTTCCTAGTAAGTCAAGTGAGATTGGAGAACTCAAGGGGATGTTCCAATCCTTTGGAAATGAAATAGTATAGTTGAAAAGGTAATAATAACAAGATAATAGGCCTTAAAAATAACCTAATAAACTCACTTATTATCCTTTTAGAGATAATAACCTCCTCATCAAAGATTTAGAGAACAAAGACATTCATATTAAGCTTAAGGAGCTATCACGCAAGCCAAGCCTTATGTTACAGTTGACCCAAATCTTATTTTTTCATCCAAGGCCATTATACGTGTACCAAAATAAAATAACATGATTATATAATTATGTTGGAATCCATCTAATTCAAATTATATGTAGAATCAAGCTTTGGTATCTCAAACTATGATGGTTCCTCAAATGACCCAAGAAGAAGCTTCTCTTCAAGAAAGTCAACATAGTGAGGATATGAAAAAATAAGGAAAAGTTCATAATAGACAAAGGTATCCTGATTCAACATTTATAAACTTCCAAATTGATGATCATTTGGATTTGAATTAGGCTAGTAAATCTAGTACTTCAAACAATGTGGTTGTAACTATCACTAGATCCAAGAAAAGGGCCATTGATGAGACTCAATAGGTGGGTCATGTTCCAAATGATAATTCAATTATTCATAAATGTGTAAATAATTAGTTTTTTGTCTTATCACCTCATAAAAATTAGAATATGGAAGTTGGGAAAACTTACCAAGTACCTCAAGTGAAATATCATCTAGTTACTTTAAGGGTGTAGCTAAAGATGGGTGGATCTCATTTTAGTATAGTTGATCACATGAAGAAGGATAATATCAACATGAGCATGTGGGATTATTTGGAAATATAGGGAAAAAAATACATGTTTATTAAATAACTTTAATCCCTTAAGTTTTCTACAAAACCAACTAAGATGGAGAGTGTGGTTTTGACCAATTCAGATCAGCCAATGGAAAAACAAGTACATTAGGTACATAAAGAGGTAAAAGTGAAAAAATATGAGGTAAAAATAAATAAAACACTTCATTTTTATATCTATTTAATTGTTGACAACACCTTAGTCTATAAATGTATGGTTGATAGTGGATCTAGTAGTACAATGATGCTTAAGCAAATTACAGACAAGTTGGGTTTAGTGTATGAGCCAAACACTAAAGTGTCTTCCATATTGATGGATCCCAAAAAAAGACTATTGGCATCATCAAAAACCTAAAATTAACTATACATGATTTCCCAAATATAACCATTTAGTAGGATGTAGTGGTGGTGGACCTTCCTCCATATTTTACCATGTGTTTATCACAAGATTTGACATCAAATATATGTGATTACCTCTCAGCTTATTGGAATTATCTCATGTTTATAACAATATTTGGAACCAAGGTCATAATTAAATCTAAACCTATTTCATGCTTTCATTTGGAACCATAATTTCCAAGTGTTGTGATTACAAATTATGTCATCTCTAATGAGGTGGAACAAGCTAGTGAAGTATAAGCTAACTCACCTATTAAAGGAGTTCTTAGTTTATTTCTTGATGAATGGGACTCTAAATTACGTGAACATGATCCTTGAAAAATGATATAATAATAAGGTCTGAATGTATATTTTCTTCTTGATAATCATACACAAATTTTGGTTATAGTCAAGGAAGATGAATAAAAGGTTGATCTTTGGCAACTCTACTTTGATGGTTCAAGGAATAAATATGGTACTAGGGATGGAATTATGCTCATCTCACCCACTAAACAAAATTATTATTATGATATAAATGTTAAGTTTGTTTTCTCTAATAATTTAGCAGAGTATGAAGCTCTAGTCCATGGTTTAAAATGGATGAGGAAGATGGGAATCAACCTATTACAAGCTTTTAGTGATAGGGAACTTGCAGTTCTCCAAGTGAGAGGGATGAATGTATGTAATAATTATTTTATAAGATATTATAAACATAGAGTTTGGGATCTATTTTATAACTTTGATGATTTTAATATTTGAGCAATTTTTAGATAAGAAAATAAGTATGTAGATAGATTGGTTACCATAGGATCTCAGTTCAAAATTCTTGGCAATGTAAGGAATGACAAAAAATAGTCACATATCAATATCATATTGATGCCTTCTATTCTTGATAGTTATGAGAACTATCAAGTTCTTGAAGATGACAACTAGATTTTTCACTTCTTACAATAGGACACTGAATTCTCTTCTATAAATTAGTCAAATTTCTTTCGATAGTATGATGATCATATTATTCAACCTAATTCCAACAAGCTACCCAAAGCTCTTGTCATGTTTGAGAACATATTTAGTAGAGATGATAAGGTGAGGAGAGATAAGTATTCATTAATGAAACAAAGAAGAACACTATTTTAATATTGAGATATAATATGTAAAAACTCTCAAACTTGGTAAACTTTGTTCTCCATCTCAAAACGAGTCATTTGTTGATCTATGTATAAAAAATTGATGTCTTTGCATGGTATTATAGTGATTTGAAAGGTTTTGATATAATATTAGATAAAAACACCATTGACATAGAGTTTGTTACAAAAACTTTAAGACAAATGCAAATACCAATCAATCCTAAGATTGAGCAATTGATGAGAACTAAACTTTATAAGCTGATTGAATCAACCATCATTTTCCCCATCAATAATTCTACTTGGGTGGAAAACCTTAATCCCATGAGGAATAAAAATGGAGAAATAATAACTTTTGTGGATTTCCATGACTTAAACAAGGCTTCACTTAAATATCATTATTCATTGACATAAATGGAACAAATATTGCAATTAGTAGTTGGTTAGGAAGGGTTCTTATTATTAGATGGTTATAGTGGATATAAATAGATACTTATAAAGGAGGAAGATTAGTTTAATATAACCTTCACTACCAAGTGGGGCACTTTTTTATTAGGAAAATGCCATTTGTATTATCCAATGCTAGAGAAACATTCCAAAGATCCATGGATATGAAATTTCAACATCTAATCAACATGTTTATTTTAGTATATTTAGATAATGTGACTATATTTTAAAATAATGAAAGTGATCACATACTTCATCTAGAGGAAGTTTTTGAGAGATATAGACAATATCATGTGTCACTTAACCCTAAGAAATGTGTGTTTTCAATACATGAAGATAAGCTACTTGGACATGTTGTTTCTAAACATAGTTTGAGCATTGATCCTACAAGGATAGATCACATACTTGTATTGTATTTTATTAAACATAATAAGGCATTACAAAGTTTTTTTGGAAAAAAAAATTTGATAAGACAATACATATTTTATTTTTCAACTTCGTCAAATCCACTTACAACCATGCTTAAGAAAAATTAGAGCTTCACTTGGACCAAGGAGGGTATGAGGAGTTTTGAATAAATAAAACAAGTAATAATTGGTGATCCTACTCTCATTAATCCTTATTTTTCAAGGGATATTATAATATATGCATATGCTAGTATGGACATGATTTCAATTATAATAATGCAACAAAATCATCAAGCTTTAAAGCAACCCATAGCATTATTTAGTCATAGGTTTCTAAGGTGTATTTGGATATGAAGATTAAATAGGTTTTTAAGGTCTATGTGTCCTGAATAGAGACTATCACAAGCTCTAATAGAGGAAAGAACAAAAAAATAATCAAATAAAAGATGTTAGGGTAAGATTAGTCTTATGATTCATAAACCCTCATAGTATATAATCATGTTATAGAGACTTATGTGGAGGTTATTTCCAATCAATATCATTTAAGAGATATTAATAGGTTTTCTTAGACCTACTAGAGATCCTCATATTCATTGAAAAATAAATATAAGGTTTTTAGGCCTAAAATGACCTTTCTTGGTGCTCATACATAGTCTACCTAGATAGAGAGGCATTTTATTTTACTTGCATCTATACAGAGCACCTAAATGGGACCTTAATCTCCCTAGAATATTTGGGGACTTATATCAACTCAAACTTAGTGGCATTAGTTTTGTGATTAACCCCTAGTTTTTATGAACCATTTTTAATATGGTAAGCCCATTATATCCTTGTTAAACCCTCCTAAAGGACCCAATGAAAGAATAGGTTTTTATAATTCACTCAAATGGAGTCATTTAACCTCTAAATGAATTTTATCACCTCCACATGTCTCATGAGAATCATAACATAGCAATTGGTTGTACATTTGTAGGTACATGTGTAAAAAACTACTTAGAAAACGTGGTTATAGGTGTCTATGTGAAGAAAGAAGATATGAGTTGGTCTATAAATTAGGTACATAGGTCTTTTGATATTTAATAAAGGTTAATAAAAATTAAAAACACCTCTTTAGGACTTCTAAAGAGCTATATTAGCTCTACAACTTGGGAACTTGGTCAAAATGTGAAGAAAACTAAATTTTGTAAGCTAAAAGGAGAAATTATAGGCCTATAAAGTGCTTAAAAATGATTATCCTCAACATATTGAATTTTTAAAAGATGTTTTAGACTAAAAAAAACCTACTTTAAGCATCAATACCTGAAAATTCATGAAAAACACTTCAAAAGCCTCTCAAGCCTATATAAGCACCTATACTAGGTTTTTGGCCATTTCATGGTTCACACATCCATACAAGCTATAAGAAATTTAAATTTGATATGGATCATGGTATAGGAATAGGGAAAGTGAATCAAATAGTTCCTAGAATTTTCACATGTGTGGGAGTGATTTTGAGCCAAAACTTAGTTTCTAGGTAAGGATGCCTAATTTAGGCTTAATTGAGGAAGTGAATAACAAAAAAAGACATTTCCACTCAAATTTAGGTCTAAAAATTGGAATGGATATGTAAGGGGATAATGGTTCATCAAATATGTCATTATTTCTCTATTAAAATTCATAAATTATTCCACATAAGTAGGTTTATCTATTTTGAGGGCTATAAGGAATAGGGAGAAAAACAAGCTAAAGGTGTAAAATCAAATATTTTGAATTGTTTTATGGCTTTAAGTAACTTGTTTCAAGTCTATTATGATGTTGATAATCCATCCATGGATGAAAATTGTTTTCTTCAAGGCAAATCTAAGTTTTCACCTTTATATGCCATGATGTAAGAGGAGTTCAAGTGATCAAATAACCAATCAATACATAGAAGATATTCAAAAAAAAATTCAAGATGACACCTACCTTATATTCCAATTGGAGAGAAAGAAAACGTCAAGATTTAGTTTCAAGAAACATTAAAATGGTTAAAGGATTCATTAACTATCCTAGGAGACCTTTCTTCTCTCTTATGCCAAGTTAAGTAGACAAAGTTTAAGATATATTAAGAGATTTATAACATTCCTAGAAAAGTGGATAAACATCCTAAATAAATTAGGATAATTATTCAATGGAGAAATTGATGAAGACTTGAAGACCTATTTTCATGGAAGAATACTTATTCATCAAGTAAGACATGTAAGCTAGTATATAAGGTATGCAAGAAAGGATATAAGCACTTCAAGTGGTCAAACTTCACCAATCAATTATCAAGTTTTATTAAAGCTTAGAAAAAAAGTTTAACTATACCGTATATGCCATTATTATAAGGAAAGATAGGATACAATCTAGGAAACACTATGTAGGATTTTAAGGGTGTGAGGACAAAGTGAATTACCCTTATTTTGGGGTTGAATTATCTCCCCTATCCTATTCTTTTATATTTATATCTTATTTTCCATCAATAAAATATAAATTTTTCATTTTGGCTATGCTGAAAGGATGTTAAAATTTTGTACTACACCATTTGAATAAATAAGAAGCTAATTTCCTCCTTTTAAAGTTGTGTGATTTAAATTGATATAACCTAGTGAAATAGTATATTTCCTATGTTAATGTATAGTTTTTGTACATTTTTATAGTATATTTGAGTATCTATAGATCACATTAAGTTTATAATTTTAATCTAATTCTAAACTTGGAAGTGAATTTAATAAGTTTCCATTCCTTCCATGCTAAGAGTGAGTGTTGTTGAGGCCTTTATGTGAAACCCTATTGTAGAATCCATAAAAATGAATTGGAGTGAATGTGCACATGATCCCTTAATTTCTAATAGTGTCAATTTAAATAAAATGTGCTCAAAAACATTGGTACTTCACCTTTATTTTGAGTTTTCATGTCAATTCTGGTGCAAACATTATCCCTTCACCCTTTCCCTTAGTTAAAAATTAGGATTATAATAAAATTTAATGAGTGAATTAAGGGAACTAACCCTCTATTTGGAGATTATATCCAACTCAAAGTCACCCACACTTTGGAGAGATTCCATTGTTTTAGCAGGAGTGAGAAGAGGCACACATTCTCATAAGGGCATCACTTTGATTGACAATGATTTTTGGCACACCTAATGGGACCTATATTCCTTGGCATAGCTTAATTTTATAGATAGAAAAATATATTTGTAGTAGAAAATACTTTTCATAATTTTTGAATTAGAATATTCTTTAAAGTTGGAGGATTTTTAGTAGCAGACAAGCACAAGTTTCATGTTAAATCTTACCATAAGATCTTCAAGAAAAGGTATTCCTTTTTAATTTGTTGAGTTACCTTCTCAGTCTTATGAAATAGAAAATTTCATAAGAAAATATCCTTATCTTAGTAAATTTTTTCAATCTCCAAATCAGCCCATTATACAAGATAATTCAATCCCCACTATCCAAATAGTTGCTCTTAGTAACCATGAGTTTATCTCTTTTAATAGAGGAAGCCCTCTAAATATGGCTTAGTATGATGATATGCTAGCTTTATATCTTAAAATAATACCTTATTTTTTAGGATAATACTAAACCACACCTATTGAGTATATTAAATATTTAGCCAACCTATGTTTTATTCATAATGTTGTCTAAGAGAACATTGTTATCCATTTACTTGTTGCATCCTTCAAAGGAAATACACTATAGTGGTATAAAAATCTTCCTCTAAACTCTATTGATTCTAGGGATGACTTTAGTATATCATTTTTTAGGTAATTTGAGGATAAATTAGATCACTTATCCTTGGTTGATCAGCTTACAACCATCAAGAGGGCTCATCATGAATTCATGATTGATTTTAACCTTAGGTTTCAAAAGACCTAGACTAAGATACCTATTATGATTAGGCTATTTTCAAAGTCTACATTTTTGTATTTTCTAAGATCTTTAAATTCTGATATATCATTCATCATTTTATCTATGGGTGGCACTACATTTTTATATGTATATGAAGAGGCCATTAGAGTAGAAAATAGCTTGATTTAGGCTAGAACATTGGAACCTAGACCTCCTATGCCCATTTTTCCAAAACTCAGCCAATTTCATCCCCTCAAGTTCCACCAATGGATTTAATTCCATACCCTCAAGCACATATTACAACCCCTCCTAGTCAATTAGGTAGGATTGGAAAACTCAAGGGAATGTTACAATCCTTTAGAAATGAAATAGTCTAGCTAAAAAGGCAACAATACCAAGCAAATATGACTCACCAAGAACCTAATCATCCCACCTATTATCCTTTCAAAGATAATAGACCTCCTTATCAAGGATTCAAATAAAAAAGACCTTGATACCAAGATCAAGGAGCTATCATGCAAGCCAAGCCTTATTTTATAGTTGATCCAAATGTTCCTTCTTCATCTAAATCCATTTTACCTATACCAACATAAAATACCATGATGACAGAGTCAAGTTATCATCCATCTAATTCAAATGATATGTAGAATCAAGCTTTGGTATCTCAAACTATTATGGTTGCTTAAATGACCCAAGAAGAAGCTTCTCTTCAATAAAGTCAACACAGTGAGGATATGGAACAACAAGAAAAAGTTTATAATCGATAAGGGCAGCCAATTAAACCTTTTTAAACTTCCAAATTGATGATCATGTGGATTTGAATCAGGTTGTTGAATCTACTACTTCAAACAATATGGTTAGAGCTATACATAGAACCAAGAAAAGGGCTATTGATGAGACTTAAGAGGTGGGTCATATTCCACATGTTCCTTTTATATGTACCTAAAATCACTCACTTCATTATAGTTGATTAATATTCTTATTAGTTCACACTAATTCCACTTATCCTATTTTATTCTTGTAATTTATCCTATTTCTAGCCATATATCCAATATTCCCCTCTAATAAATATCCATTTTACTAACCTTATCCCATCCCACTATTCCATTAATTCATCTAAATCTCTCACCATCATAATCTAATTCTAGTTATCTATTATTTGGGAATTTTTAATTCCCATAACCTCACCTAACCACCTACTAGTCTACCCCCCTAAGTATTCATACATCCCTATAAATCCTAATATTCTCATTAAACCACTAATAAATCCCCATCACCTAATAACCCACTCCCTAATCATAATATCCAATTTAAAAATCATATTTAATCACCTAAGACCCTAGCTACCCTATTATCCTAGTTATTCCTACCCCTATGAGCCTTAATATTCATTAATCACTAAATAACCTCCCTCATTATCTTTTGAAACCTATTTAGAAACCTATAGAATTGGAGAGGCTTCTCTAACTCTATATAAGTATCCAATTCTAGAGACTTATAATAATTTAAAAAAAATTCTAAATTTCCTTCCATTGGCCTATTTAAACAGCACTCTCTCCACTCTCAAAGGGAGGAGGAAGAATGATAGAGAAACCATGCCAAAATTGTCCTAGAGATCTCATAGCAAAAATTCATAATCATATATTATCAATCATCCAACATCAAAAACCATCACTTTGTTAATCTGAGTCTACAATTAATCATAAGTCTTGGAATGGAGGCATGAGAAGGTAAAGAGCATGGTAAGAATGTTTTACTAGTTATAACTTATCTTTTCTATTTATTCCTATTGGTGTCATTAATCTTGGGTTTTGTATTGTCATTTTCATAATATTGCTTGAATCCTAAATTGGCAAACATTTTGGAGACCATGATGGGACCTTTCTCTCAAATTTACTCAATGTTTCTTGTTTGAAGTGTTCTTGGTGATTTGTAGGTATGATTGGACAATATAAGAGTTAGATTTTTTCCCCAATATTTAGCAAAATTATGAAAAACATGTTATGTTTAAATGAATATATCTTTATTTATAAGTAATTTCATGAAGAACTTTATAGGTTCTAAGTGTCTCAATCTCATCTTTTTAGATCATTTTACAATTTAGAATTTAATTATGTATTGAAAAAGTTATGACCATTTGAATATTCCTGTTTTATCTTTTTTTAAAGGAAAAAAATGGTTTTGGATTTTTATTTAAAAATAAGAAATAAAAAAATGGTTTTTGATTATTTTCTAAATGGTCTTTAAGAATCCATTTTAATATGTTACAATCCATTTTGAGACATTTTATTAGATGGTTTGAATGTCCTCTGACCATCCTATATTAAATCAATAAAAAATTGTCCTCTGATTAGCCGTTGTTATATCCTCTAAAGACATTATTTGAAGTGATCTCCTCCAAAATATGAATGATATTCACCAATTTTTTTTAACAATATAGATTACTCTGTTAAGTGATATCTGTCTCAACTCTGGACTATGATGAGCCATAGTTGACAAGGCAAAGGTGTAGGAGGAGTAGAAAAAGGCTAACATCTGAGCTCATGAGATTGGTGAATCCTACAGTGTTTTGGAGACCCCCACATTAGGGATGGAGGGTGGCACATATCTGCCATGTTTCATAAGTGTAAATAAGTTAAACTTTCACTTTTGAGTTTATATAAATAATTTTAATTCTATTTTGTCAAGATAGTTTTAACCATATTCATTTAGTCTCATCATTTGAAACATTTTTTTTTTAAGTTTTTATTTTGTATTTATTTGTAGACTAATCCTATTTAATATGATACATTAAAAGTTATTTTAGAGTTTAGTTAAAAATTATGGATTGAGTTTATATAATAATTAATAAATAAATAAATAAATAAAATGAAATAAATAAATATATAATAATTAAAAATTAAATAATAATAATAATAATATTTAAAATCACTCTTTGGAAATTATATTCTTGCTCTAGTTTTGGTTAATATATCATTTTGTCTTTGTGGTCAAAATTTTTGAAAAATATCATAAACTTTAATTTACAATTCATCATTATCATTAGAGAATAATCACTTTTTGGCATAAACATCAGTGTTTAATTACATAATCTATTAAATTGATTAAATAGTCAAATTTTAAAATTTTGTCATAACTGTAATTCTCAATTTATTGACAAAAGTGATTTTGTTGTCTTAAGTCACAGTTTTGTAGTTTATCACAAAACTACAATTTGTGATATATAGTTAATAGTGATTTTGTATAGCTAACCTTGATTTTATAGGTAATCAACCTTTTTCTTTAAAACTATTAAATTTTTTGATTTTAGAACCTATCTCTTCAAGTGTCACCCATCAAACTACTAATGGTGTGTTTGCAGATCGCCAATCAAAGACCCCTTTAACAACCTTGGAATCATTTTGGGAATTATTTTTGAATGATTTCATCTTTTATATATCATTTTTAGTCATCTTGTTGTTTGTGTTGAATTTATCTTTGTGTATACTTTCTTGTGTCAACTTGTAAATAATTTTTCATATCGTGTCAAACACATAGGTAATTAGATCAATTAATTAATTATATCATGTGTTTGCCTGTTTGTTAACAATTCCCCCTAGGATATCATGTGGCATGGAATTTATCCCCACACATGAGCTTAATCTATAGGGGTTAGTGTCATGGATTTCATCATTGTGTGTTGACCAAACTCTATGTTCTGATGGAGTATAGTAATTTAGGATAGTTGTTAGGATAAACAGTTGACCCCATATAGGTCATCCATGAAGGGGAAGAGTTAACTCTCTAAACTAGGTAATAGATAACATCCTATATGGACTTGGGCCCCAATGTACCATCATATATATAGGGTAACCCTTAGTGCACTTGTTCATCCTAACATAGGACCTTTCAATCATAATAGGTGTTCCACTATTGGCATCAATAACAACACCCAAGTGACCATCAAGTGCAAGCAAGGTCAAGAGGGTTCAATTGATTCCATAATGGGTCACCAACATATAGCCTCATTTTTGTAGCTATTATATGGTGTGGACATTTGGGTTACACACCCATTAGTTTACTAATCATAGGTTGTGGCTTACTTGTTTGGGTGTGTGTTGTGCTAGACCTATGTTTTTTATGAGCTGAGTCAGCCTTTTATCCATTTGAGCCCATCTAGGTCCTTTATAAATATCATCTTGTATATTTTATCCTCATTATTATATCATTTGTGCATATCACACTATCCTTTTTTTGTGCATTCCAAATCATCATCCTCATCATTATCCTTATCTTGATCCATATCCCCATCACCTACATCTCATCCTGTACATCCTAGTCATAATTATACATAGTCTTTTTGTATATCCTTCTCTTTGGCATACCCAGTCATCCTTAGCCATACCCTTCCCCCAATCACATCTTACATCCCTATCAAAGTCCGCATCATCACCCACTCACCATAGTCACCCCATCCTTTCCTATTCTCACCATATCCCATTATCCTTGGTCATCACTCCATTATCTTCTACATCCTTACCTAATAACTATATTTTTCATTCCATCCTAGTCCAACCATATCTACCCACCACCACATCCACTCACACATCTTAATCACCATCTTATATCCATTATCTAATCTTATTGTTTCCATCACAATATTAGTCTAACCATATCCTTCTATCATTGATCATCCTAATCATCATTATTGTATATCCTATTCTCATCCTCTTGTACATAATTTATTCTCTTTTACATTCTTACCTAAGCCATTCATCACTAGTCACACCCCTTTTTATCACATATATCTTATCTTATACATCCTCATCTAATCATCCTTTGTACTTATCATCTAGTGCATCTTTGATATCATACCATTGTGCATCCTTTTATTGTCCTATCATATCATCCATTATCACCTTATCTTCATCCCATTTTTAGTCATACCCTCATCATCTATATACCCCATTCCATCTTACATCCTTACCCAAGTATGCATCATTAACTACCTATCTTCACCTTGTAAATATCATTATTCTCTTATACATAAAACCACTCATCAATATTCATCCTTTTATTAATCATCATATTGTAAATCATAGTCTCATCCCCTTATACATATCTTTGTTCTCTTTAATATCCTTTTATTCACATCTTAATTACATCCTATGTATACATCATTATCTACACCTTATCCTAAATCCACATCATTATCCCATCTCATTATCCCATCACCTATTATTTATATCCCATCTATCATTTCATCCTAGTCAAACCTTATACACCTATCATTAGTCAATCACTTTACTTATTAATCACATCTTATATATCCTAATCTCATCCTCTTGTACATCATTTATTCTCTTATAAATTCTACTAGACTCCCATAGTAGTCACATTCATCCATCATCCTAGTCACACCTTGTCGTAAGACCACCTCATCCATAATCAATCACACCTCAATTTGGCCTTGCCTTATCCATCAATCACACCATATTATTGACTATTCCCATATCATATTATATCCTAAGCCTACCTCATTTTAGTCCTAATCATCCCCATATCATCTTCTTTCATTATCTGATCACCTAAATTTCATCTTTCATATCCTTATCCCATCATATTTTTTTACATATCACTTTAAACCCATATTGTATATACTTATCACATCATCCTTTTGTACATATATCTGTCTTAATATCCTCCTAGTCTATCCATCACCCCATATCTCACATACATCATAATCATCATATTGTATAGTCTATTCTCATCCCCTTGTATATATCCTATTATCTTGTACATCCTAATTATCATATCCCATTCTAGTTCCATATCATTCATCTTTCCATACATCACCTATCCTAATCACATCTTTCCCCATTATCCATATCCTATCCTAAGTCCATCTCATCCCTAGGCCTCATCATACTATCTTATATTCATCATGTCTTAGTCATACCTCATCATCATGTACATCATTTCCTTATCATCATATTATATATTTTTTTCACCCTTTCCTTGTATATCATTTTCATTATAACATTTCATATATTATATTAGTCACACATTGTCATAAGACCATCTCATCGATAATCAATAACACCTCACTTTGACCTTTCCTTATCCATGAATCACACCATAGTCTTGATCATTCCCATATCATTTTATTTACACCACCCCCTTACATATTAAATCATAACCCATAACATATATTAATCCCATCTTGTCTCACCATCCACATTCAATCCTAAGTCCACTTCATCTATAGTCCTAATCATCCCCATATCTTGTCGCATTATCCTATCACCTTGCATATTCTTGTTTTCCTTATTATACATAACTCATTCTCTTGTACATCCTTTTATTCATATATTATCACTAGATCCATATGTCATCCCATAATAATATCCTAATCATACCTCATCATCTATATCTTTTCTTAAATCCATACTTAATCACTTGTCTTGACCTTGCTTTCATCACCCATACAGTCATCACCTCATCTTATCCTAGTGGAATTTTTTGTCACATATGGGTGTAAAACATCCGCCTTTCATTACCCACTTACAATTTCATCATCACCTATCATCACACTTGTCCTTACCCTATTTACCTAATCATCTTTATCACATCATCACCTACCATCCCATCTTGAAAAAAATTAGTCTAAGGTCTCGAGCTAATCCTATCATCCTAATCCCCCTATCATCCTATCATCATAATCCAATATCATTTATCCCTTGGTAAAATATCACATAATAATAAATATCTTGTTAGCATCTTTTCACCTTTTCAGTCTCAATCTATCAAACCCATCAATCTAATCTAGTCTAATCATCTGAGCTTATTCATAACTAGCACCCATTATTTCATCCTCTTACTAGTTTGAATATAGGAACCCATAATATCCTTAATCCTTTTGCTAGCTTGAAGACTAGGCATTATTGATAGATTATTATCACCTATTGTACGACGAATCTAACATTTGATCATAATCCTTAATCCATTCATCTCCATTATTACCTATCATACTAGTTTGATATTTGTGGTCTATTTTGTTTAAGAACATTATCCAATATTTATCTTACCTGCATAATCCATCACCTATCAATCATCATCATGGAACTAGACCCCACCATCATTGAATAATACATACATGACACCAAGGATGAGATCATTTTGTGGCTCATTATGATGGGTGTACCACTTCCCAAAGGCGTTGATCCCCTTTCATTCATTGTACCTCTCATCCAAGCCCCATCATGTCAATTTCATACCAATCCTCCATATTCTAGATATAAACCACCATATACCCATTCCCATACTAGCAAATGGAATCCAATATTGGCCACCTTGAATCCATCCACCCTCTTATATCCACAACCATCTGATCATAAGTCTAATTCTACCACATCTAAGTCACAACATGAAATGGGTACTTATACTCCCCTTCTTATATCCTTATAATCCATTTTCAAATAACTTGTCACTACTAACATGATGGTCTATCCACCTATCTAACATCTTGATCCTATTAAGCCTACACTCTCTTAGTATAATGAAAACCAATATTGTCTATACCATCAAACTTGGGGGCATACCAATAATCGATGTCAACTTTTCCAATATTTTATCCAATAGCTCATTGACCATTGTGACATAATAATTGAAGAAAAACTAGATGCATCCACATCCTTGAGAGAATAAAAAGAGAAATGCCAAGATTCCCTTCACAATCATGATCAGGATTCTCCCCTTTTAAGCCAGGGTCAAGATACCACTCCCATCCCAGACAAATCCTCCATCAAAGCCAAGTCTATCTCCCATGATCCTTTTCCTTCCATTTCTAATAAAACCTTCCATGACCCTCTATTTGAATCCATCATTCCTCCATCATCTCCCTCCCACCCATCACATCAAATACCCCATGTTGAGATGTCGATAGTAAATAATGCATCTATAAATAGTAGTATTATATCTTATGAATTAGAGTTAGATTCAAAGTCAGCACAAGTCTTATCTTTTATGGGATCATGTTCAACACCCATGTCTAAATTAGTTTCCTCATTGGAAATGTCATCCCTCATTAATGATGATAATTCCTATCTTTTAGAGGATACCTATAATCTAGATACCCTTGATCCATTACCAAGCATATTTTTTGATCCCATTCAAGATGATGACATCATTACTAAGTTCTTATACATTTTATCTATCGAATATTGTCAGAATGAGTTTGATCTTATTTTAGATGCAACTATTCTTAGTGATCATTTTATTGATCTTAAGGATATTTTATCCAATGTCAATATTGGGTCTTCTAAGACCCCTATAAAGACTATGCTACCCCATCATCACCCATTAACCTCTTTAAACTATCTCTATCACCTTCATCCACTATTTACCCTTTTCTCCCTATCAATGATCACTTAATCACCTCCCTCCATAAGGACAAATAGAATCATGCATCATTGGACCCTTCCTTGAGAAATATAATGTATGACACAAATCTAAAGGTCCAAGACAATATTCCAAAAGTCATAAATCATAATCAAATACTATTTGATCCTATCAGTTAAATTCAAGAAGAATCAAATCATCAACCTAATTAAAAATATCTCTCCCTAATGAAGCCCATAAACTAGCACTAGGAGACTATCAACGTCAAAATCATCATAATATTCCAAGTCAAGAATCAATCTCCTCTAATGAAGCCTAAAATTAGGCACTAGGGTCTGTAAAAATCAAATAAAGTCAAATGCTCAAAATCATATGGCTGATCATACATCAAGTGATCAAATCAAAGATGAACCACAACTTCAAAGTGTCTTGGATCTTCTAAAGTCTTTTATCACTTGGAACCAATCAAATGAATCATGTCTCATACCTCTAATGGTGTATACAACTTATACTCCTAATATTCCATCATCCATCACACCATCATATCCAAATCCTATCATCCATTCAAATCCCATACATCTCCATGAACATCTAATCACATCCATACCTCACATCACCTTCTTGAGCAACATTATCTCTCCAAGGGGCAATGATGATACTTGGTCCAGATATCTAGAGGGGTCACCATCAAGAATCACTAAAGGATACCAAGACATCCAAACATCTACCATCTATCATTGAAATAGTTTTACCTAAATAATCCATTCAATGTACACACCTTACATCTCTTCCAACATATAATAAATTGAGATGCCCAATCAAGTCAAAAAAAATCATTCACCCAATGGTCAAAACTATTCTTTTGGTGCCTTGGGAAAGTACATGATGAAAACTAGTTTCCATTATCATGGTATAATAATCTATTGTCTACATTATTCCTCAACACTAGGGGTAAAATCCCTTCATTTCCTATCCCTTATCAATCCATCCATACTTTTCATATCCCTTATCAACCTTGTCCATCCCTTGGTCTATTATCCTTATCCATTATCTATAATCATATCCCCACTCCTATTATGACCATCATGCATTCCATCATCCACCATCATACCATGCATATTATCTTCTCTTCTTTCTTGTCTTGACCCTTGTAAAGAAGTGGAAGTTTTCTTGATAATTTTCCTAAAACATTTTGGCATATCCTCTAATGTACACTTAGACAAATAATTATCTGGTTCCTTCATGATGTGGTCATTGGCTATCCCAAGTCCATTCATCCTAATTACCCCATCATTGTCATACTTTTTTACCCCATCCATCATCCCTCCATCTTTTTATTGGTTGTTAGGTTTGGTATTCCATTTTCTAGTAACCCTAATTATATAGTGTATATACATATCTCAAAAATACATAAAATGCCAAAAACCCTAAAAATCATAAAATTTGAAAAAGCCAAAATAATCTATGTATTGTCTATGCCTAACCCCCTAGTCACATCCTAATCCAACCCATCATCCAATCACTCATCATATCATTAGGTAAGACATTATGACAGTACGTGTATATACTTGTATGTGTTTGTCTGTGGTTTGTCTTGTTTGCATGTCATGTATATATCTTATTTGTCTCATGTTTTTCATGTCTCTTTTTGTCTATTGGGTAATGAATTATGATGTTAGAGGACATCAAAAGTGCCCTTGAGGATGTATATTTTTCTATTTTCCCATGAACTTTGGCACAATTTCTTCATGGTCATGCTTATATCATGGGGCATCTTGGCAAGTGTTAAATTTTTGGGATTATTTAAACTATGATGAGTTTATGAAATTTGTGAGGGCTTTATCTCATCATACTTATTTCCAATCACTAATATAATCCTCTAAATCCATCTAACTAACATTCAATATTTCATCTTCATCTCATCTTCTGCATCATATCATTCAATCACTAACAATCCTAATCACCCTTATCATAGTCATTTTATAATCACTAATCATCATCATCATCATCATCATCATCATCATCATCATCATCATCTCCAAGTTAGAACTATCTCAGCCTAAGGTCTTTTTAGGTGATATAGGTAATACTTGGACATTTTTGTAGTTCCTAAGGATAGCTTGACCATTATCTATATCATACATCCTCATCCCCTAGTATTTTGGTCACTTGATCACATAATTTATTCTCTCTTATCATCATCATATTGATCAACTTTAACTTTGAGCTACACCCATCATATCTTATCAAATCATCTTATTTGGGCCTATATCTATCCCTTACATGAATCCTTGATCAAGATACATCTAAAGCTTGGGGCCTATTATCTTATCATCATCATGTTATAGTTTATTCCCATGAATTTGTCCTTGCTTGGGATGTGTCTACAACTATGACATCCATCATCTCTATTATTTGTTCATGTGTCCTTACCAAGGGCATTGTTATCAATTTGTATCTCATCACTCAATTTCAACCTCATCTTCTTCATCTTCTATCCCAAATCTATCATCCCATCTCCTCATCACTTATTCATATCCCACCCCTCATTTCTTCTTTTTAATGGTCATCTATCTCACTCTTCCTCACATGTCCCCTCAAGGTGGCATCATATCCCCTAACATCATATACTAACATTCATCCATGACATGTTTTTTATTTGAAAGACCATTACTCCTTAAAATTCATCTAATAGTAATGCCATTTCAAAGAGGGGAAAAATATATGCACCTAAAATTTCTTGCTTCATTATATTTGACTAATATTCCTATTACTTGAAACTAATTCCACTTATTATATTTTATTCCACTAATTTATCCTATTTATAGCCATATATCAAATATCCCCCTTTAATAAATCTCCATTTTAAAAACCTTATCCCATCCCACTATTTTATTCATTCATATAAATATCTCATCATCTTAATCTAATTCTAGTTATTTATTATTTGGGAATTTTTAATTCTCATAGCCTCACCTAACCACCTACTAGTCTACCCCCTACGTATTCCTACATCCCTATGAATCTTAATATTCTCATTAAACCACTAATAAATCCCCATCACCTACTAACCCACTCCCTAATCATATTATCCAATTTAAAAATCATATTTATTCACCTAACACCCTAGCTACCCTATCATCCTAGCTATTCCTACAACCCTATGAGCCCTAATCTTCATTAATCACTAACTAACCTCCCTCATTATCTCCTAAAACCTATTTATAAACCTATATAATTTGAGAGGCTTCTTTAACTCTCTATAAGTATCCAATTCTAGAGACTTCTACTAATTTAAAAATATTTCTAAATTTCCCCCCATTGGCTTATTTAAACAACACTCCCTCCACTCTCAAAGGGAGGAGGAAGAATGATAGGGAAACCATGCCAAAATTGTCCTAGAGATCTCATAGAAAAAATTAATAATAATATATTATCAAGGATCCAACATCAATCACCATAGCTTTATCAATCTGAGTCTACAAGTAATCATGAATCTTGGAATGGAGGCATGAGAAGGTAAAGACCATGGTAAGAATGTCTTACTAGTTTTGATTTATCTTTTCTATCCATTCTTATTAGTGTCATTAATTTTGGGTTTTGTATTATAATTTTTATAATATTAATTTAATCCTAAATTTTTTCACACCTTCTATTGTTCCTAAAGGTGATAATAATTAATTTTTTGTCTTGTCACTTTAGAAAAATAAGAATATGGAAGTTGTCAAAACTCACTAAGTACCTCAAGTGCAAGATCATGTAGTTGCTCCAAGGGTGAAACCAAATATGCATGGATCTCCTGTCATTATATTTAATCACATGAAGAATGATAATATTACCATGAATATTTGGGATTCTTTTGAAATCCTAGGACAAAATTACATGCTTATTCAAGACCTTTCATCCTTTGAGTTTTCTATAAAACCAACCGAGAAGGAGAGTGTGGTTTTGACCAATTTAGATTAGCCAATGAATAAACAAGTATAATAGGTATCTAAAGATGTAAAATTTAATAAATATGAGGTAAAATTTAATAAAAAACCTCTTTCTAATTTCTCTTTAATTGTTGGCAACACCTTAGTCCATAATTATATGGTTGATAGTAAAGCTAGTAGTATAGTGATGCCTAAGCAAATTATAGACAATTTGGGTTTGGTGTATGATCCAAACACTTAATTTGTCTTTCATCTTGATGGATCACTAAATAATACTATTTTAATGATAAAAAAACCTAAATTTGACACTACATGCTTTCCTAAATGTAACCATTTAGTAGGATGTAGTGGTGTTAGACCTTCTTCCATATTTTTCCATGTGTTTATCATGATAGTTCACATCAAATATAGGTGGTTACCTCTCAGTTTATTAGATGTATATCATATTTATAAAAATGTATGGAATAAATTTCATAATTCACTTTTAACCCATTACACACTTTAATTTGGAATCATACATGCCAAGTGTTGTGAATACAAATTGTGTCATCTCTAATGAGGTGGAAAAAGCTAGTGAAGTATAAGTTAAATCAACTCTTAAATGAGTTCCTAATTTACAAGTTGATTAATGAGCATCTATATTACATGAACAAGATAATTTCAAAATTATAGAGTAAGAAGGACATAGTGTATATTTTCTTCATGAGAATGATACACAAATTCTAGCTATAGTAAGGGAAGATGAATCAGAGTTGATCTTTGGCAGATCTACTTTGATGATTCAAGGAATAAGTATGGTATTAGGTATGTAATTATTTTTATATAACCCACTAAACAAAGGTATTATTTTTATATAAATTTTGATTTTTACTATTCTAATAATGTATCAAAGTATGAAGCTCTAGTTCATGATTTACAAAGGGCTAGGAAGATGGGAATCAACCTCTTATAAGTTTTTGGTGATAGTTAACTTGTGGTTCATAAAGTGAGAGAGATAAATTTATGTAAGAATTAATTTTTAAGGTCTAATAAACATATATTTTGGGATCTCTTTAAGGACTTTGATGCTTTTGATATCTAAGTAGTGCCTAGAGAGAGCAATAAGCATGCAGATAGATTGGATTCCATAGGAGCTCAATTAAACATTGTAGTTGATGTAAGGAATGAAAAATATTATTCATATATCAAGATTGTATTGAGGACTTATATTCTTGAAAATCATGAGAATTGGAATTCTATTTAAGATGATTAATAGATTGTTCACTTATTTTAAGATGAGGCTAAATTCTCTTCTATAAATCAATTAGAGATCTTACAATAGTATGATGATTAGATTATTTAAATTAAGTCCAATAAGCTTCCCAAAGGTATTATCATGATTGAGAACATATTCAGTAGAGATGATGAGGTGAGGAGAGATAATTCTTCATTATTTACCAAAGAAGAACACTATGCGAATATTGAGATAGCATATGGAAAGGCTCTCAAACTTGGTAAAGTATGTTATTCATCTCAAAAAGAGTCATTTTTTTATTTATATAGAGAATTTACTAATGTATTTATAGGAAAATATATTGATTTTAGAGGGTTTTATCCAATCTTATCTCAACACACCATTGACCTAGAGGCAAATACAAAACCTATAAGATATAGGAAAAGACCAATCAATCCTAAGATTGAGCCTTTGATGAGAACTAAACTTCAGAATCTAATTGAATCAACCATAATTTTCTCCATCAAGCATTATACATGGGTGACAAACCTTGTTTTCATGAGGTATAAAAATTGATAAATCAGACTTTTTATGGATTTACGTGACTTAAAAAAGGATTCACTTAAAGATCATTATCCTTTGCCATCGATGGAACAAATATTACAACTAGTATCTAGTTTAGAAAGTTTATTATTATTAGATGGTTATAGTAGATATAACCAGATACTTGTAAACTAAGAAGATTAGGTTAAGATAGCCTTTATTACCAAGTGGGGTACTTTTCCTTACATTAAAATTCCATTCAAA
Organism: Torreya grandis; assembly: GCA_037957365.1. NCBI lineage: Eukaryota > Viridiplantae > Streptophyta > Pinopsida > Cupressales > Taxaceae > Torreya > Torreya grandis. The sequence goes on along the minus strand of JARHVA010006442.1, from coordinate 210,456 downwards.
TTTCTCTATGTTGGATAAACATTCCAAAGATCCATAGATGTGGAATTTTAAGGACCAATGAATAGGTTTGTTCTAGTATATTTGGATGATGTAACTATATTTTCAAAGAATACAATTAAGCACATGATTCATCTCAAGGAGGTGTTTGAGATACGTAGATAATATGGGGAGCCACATAACCCCAATAAATTTGTATTTTAAATACAATAAGGTAATATTATTAGACATGTTATTTCTAAACATGGTTTGATCATTGATCTTGAAAGGATAGATTCCATGCTTTGATTATCCTTGCCTAATAATGAGAAGACATTAGAAAGTTTTCTTGTAAAAATAATTTTCATAAGAAGATACATATCTTATTTTTTAAAATTTTAAAATATGCTTATATCCATGATTAATAAAAATTATAGATTCACTTAGACCAAGGAGGGCATGAGGAGTTTTGAAGAGATCAAACAAGCAATAGAGAGTGCTCCTACTCTCATTAATCTTGATTTTTAAAGGGATTTTATCTTATATTCATATGGTAATGTGGACACAAGTTTAGGTATATTAAAGTAATAAAATCATCAATCCTTGGATTAGCCCATATCCTTATTCAATTAAGGCTTAGAGGAATATGAGATAAGGTACACATATATAGAGAAACATATACTTTAAATAATCATATGTCTCAAGAAATTTAGACACTTGCTATGTAACAATAGAATATATATAATGGTTTCTCATCCTAGTATCAAGGAGTTCTTATTGAAAAACATCATAAGGGAGAAGAGGGAAAGTTGGATAACAAGAGTGATGGAGTATTATTTTGAGATAAAGGTGACTAAGATAATTATAGGCAAAGTATTTTTTGAACACCTAGCCCAAGACTTGAGGAGAATAAAGAGATAGTTCTAGTAATGAATGATGAAGAAATTATAAATGAACATATATCATCATCAAGATGGTTACAAGACATGTTAAGGTACCTTTAATATGGTATTTATACAACAAACTTGAGTGCATCAAGGATAAGTTGTTTAATATTATGTTCCATTCCCTTTCTCCTTGTTGATGGACTTCTTTTCAAAGAGGATATCAATGGCATTTTATTGAGGTGCATAGAGACAATATGTGTTAAAATATTACTTGAGTAATTCCATGATGGACAAGGTGGATGTCACTTCTCAAAAAAGACAACATCCCTTAAGATCATGAAAGATAGGTACTATTGGCTAAACATTTTAAGAGATTACCATGATTGGGTAAGAAAGTGCAAAAAATGTGCAATGTTTGTAGGAAAAGAAAGACTTGTTGCCTTAATTCTTCAACCTAGTTTTGTAGATCATCCATTTTTCCAATGGGGTTTATAACTCATTGAAATCATAAATACAACCTCAATCTTGGGACATAAGTGGATCCTTACTACCGTGGATTACTTCACTAGATAGATGGAAGTAGTAGATTTAAAGGAAGAAAATTAATTCAGTTAGTTTTCTATGAAGGTTTTCTTAAAAGGTTTAGCATTCCCTCCACTATAATTTTAGAGAATTCCATGGCATTTTTGGGAGATAGGATCACTTAATTTATTTTTGAACATGGTGTATACCTCATCGCTTCATCAAATTATTACTCATAAGGTAATGGCCTTGATAGAACCTATTAAAGATTATAAGGAGGACCATTAAAGATAATTAGAGGACATAGAATTTGAAAATTAATTCATCTCTATGGGATAATATAATTACTATAAAAATGTTTATATCTAATTTTCCATATAATATTATCTATGAAAGTGAAGTAAGGTTGCCAATTTCACTTGATCTCCCTACTTTAGAACTAGTGCATCAATTAGATTTGTTGGAGAATGAACCTATGGAGGTGAGGTATGTTGAGCTTATGGATCTAAAATAATTAAAAAATCATTCCATGTTGGCCATGGAAATTCATCAAGAACAAGTGAAGATAACCTTTGATATAGGATAATATTCAAGGAGTTCCAAGGAAGGTGACTTGGTTCTCAAGTGGGATGATGATAGAGATAAAAAAGGAAGACAAACCAATTTCAACTCAATTTGGAGTGTAACGTACACAATATCTAGCTGAAAATACCACAATGTCTTCCAACTTGCCAAGATGGATGATGAAGAGCCTCCAATCGAAGTCAATGAGATAAATCTAAAACATTGATACTAAGAGATAAGTACTTTTATATATAGTTATTTTTTTATTTTCATCCAAGTGATGTCTTAACACATGAGTTTTCTTATGTTTATTTTTAAATAAGTGTTTATCTATTAAATGTGTCTTGTTGGTTAGTTTTCCTTATTTTATGTGTCTTCTTTTCCTTATTTTTGAAAGGAAAATAACTATCTTATCTTCAATCAAGAGTTGTAGTAATTGGTCACAGTCTGATCATGTTTATTTTAGAGTGAGAAAGAGAATTTATGAATTCAAAAGAAATGTAAAGTTACTAGTTCATAATCATAGTAGAGATACTTCCAAATTGAGTCACCAAAATGTCGACAAGTTTAACCTCTCAAGTCAAACTATCACCCTTATAATTTGAAACTTTGTTCATCATGCTGATGTACCTTGACTAATAATTTTTATGGTATTTTTATGTATTTGGAATGGTCACTTTAAACCTTGGTTAACATAGTTTAAAGTAAATTTTATAAGTTTAAGGTTATGTTCATCATATATATGTGTATGTCGAGTCACTCCATGACTTATTTCAGTGAGTTTCAAGTGATTAAAGGAGTCTAAGGTGATTTGATAGGTTTCATAGCCTATGTCAATGTTATGTCATGCTTCACCAAAGATAAAATATGTTGGTGATTTACTTGACTAACATGATAACCTAGTTGGTTGAATTTTAGATCATTTGATGGATTTTCAAAGAGGTTTTACAAGGCAATGACAATCAATTATTAGAATAATTTTGAAACACTTCATGATAGATCTATTCATACATGTAAAGATATTATGAACACCTTTTTCAGTAATGTCATCAATTTTCTTAAGTGATTTTGATAGTTTTAGTGCTTATAAGGCATATTTTAAAGAATTTGTACAATGTTCCAAGGAATTATTGACTTTAAAGTACCTATAAGACTTATTACATACTACCCAATGCTAAATTAATGAGTGGGAGGGAGCTAAAGATAATCAAATGATAAAAACCTACTTATCTCTCCCATCAAATTTCTTGGTAGCTAGAAGAAGGTCATCATTTTTCACTTGGTGTGCAAAGCAAAGAGAGTTGGGTGAAACAAATTTGTTGGATTTTAGGGGTCCTTATTCCCTTAATATTACTATCATTAGTTCTTAGATTGATCTCTGCTCCTCTATAAACCATTGTTAAAAAGTCTAGGTAGTTAAAATGCCTATTCATTCCCCATAGTCAATGATTTTCAATGATTTCAAAGCATGAGTAAGATAATGTGTTAGGTGGATGATGGGAGGAGGTCTTGTATATATTTATTATAATTATCACAACATTTTAAAATAACTAATTAGCATGTGTGACCCTCAATATGAGAAAAAATCCTATTTAGGATAAGTTATAGTTTATTTAAAGAGATTGCAAATAAGTGTTGTGTTTTATGGAGGGTGTGTTCATTCCTTAGAAGCTCAAAACAATATAAATAAACTGATATTGCATTCTACCATCTCCTTTAGACCATCTCTAAGCATTATATGAGTCATGAACTTGAAGTAGAGAGAACATTATGCATTTTAAGAGTATTTTTAGGTGATATTTCAATTTCAAACCTTCTCAAGGCCATAAGGAGTGAATATAAATTTTTAAATAAATTTTTATAACATTTATCTAAATTATATTTTCTCTAATTATCTTTCATGATTTTGCATTCATCGTTCAATTTATCTTTTTGAGCTAGTTCATTGTGGTAGTTCTTTGGCTTGGACTATGTGAGCATCAATGAGGGAGTTTTCATTTTCTAATGGTTGAAAGAGATATTATAATAATGATGGTAAGGTTAATATGATTATCCATTTGGTGAAATAATTCACACACCAAAACTCAAACCTTTCATTATCTTTTGACTATTGTCTTAGCTTATTTTTAGTTGGATTATTAAATAGTGTTAAGGAGGACTATGAGAAATCTCAAAAAATGTCTAACAAAATTTTATATTAAATCATAAATAAAGGTTTCTATAAATAATGATACATTATTACACATTCCTTCATCATGGTTCAACTGAGCCTAATATAGGATAATATAGTGGCATGGTGTTCAAATATGCTATCATGAAGTTGATATATGGACCTATAAGATTTCTATAGGCCTAAATTAGTCCTTTAATTATCCTCTTATTCCATTTAATAGATATTATAAATGTGTTCAAGTTTTGATAAATGCATGAAGGAATTAAGAGGATATAAGGGAGATTAATTTCATTGAATCTTGAAATCAAGGCACCAAAAAATACCACTTATAGGCCCAAAACCCTTAATTGTTGAAATATAGGTAGAATGGTTAGGTATTGGTTATTAAAACAACTTAAAATTGATAATAAGTACTTACACACATGATCTAAAGTGTCTTAGAGATTATGAGAATGATCTAAAACAAAGGCATGCAAGTTCAAGGCCTTTTAGACCCAAAAAAGGAAAAAAGACTTTTCTCAATATAAACACTCATTTTTCTTATCTGAGAGGTAATATTTTGAATCTCATTACTCATATGAGGAGATGCATGAGGGTAGGTGACTATTGAAGGTGTTGAGGGGGATCCCCTACCCTATTCTTTGCCTCAAGAATAGTTCAAGAGAGCATAAAGTTTCTTAGAACTTTGTTAAATTATTTCATGGTTTATATTTCTATTTGGTGATGGTGGAGGGGTATATATACCTTCATCATGTGGTATTAAGAGAGATAATGATGGTTTGTTCTTTATGAATGATCCCTAAGAATGTTGGACACTATAAGCCATTACAAACCTTAAATATGGAGTTTGATGGTTCTCAATGATTTATGTATAACTAAAGATCACTTATTTAACCTTAAAAATATTTGGGATATATATTAACATTTTATAATCAATATTTGAACCAATAATATTATCACTTGTGAGAGATAAAGCATGAAAATGGCCTAATTTTTAGATTACATAGATCTAAGTCAGGGTATAGTGACTAAATCATGGATATATGGAAGAAACAATGTATTATAAGGGAATTTTAACATTATTAATAAACTAAAATAATGTTGTGATTAGTATTAAGTAATAAAACTAGAGGTTGTTAGTGTTGTATTCTAGAACTCTATCTTGTATACTTACCTATAGGCTTACTTGAGAAGCTAAGTTTAATCTCAATAAAGTGTGAATAATGTGTATTGAGTATTGAGTTTAAATGAATATGAGAAGGTTTTATGAGTTATTAAATAATTATGAGACCATTTATCTCAATATAAGTTACAAGAAAATGTTATAAATGGTTCATACAAAGGTGCATGAAGAACTACAAGTCTATCGACCTAAGAAGATCATAACATTGCATGGATGAGTTTTTATTGGGTATATTAAATCACTCCTTGCATATTTAAAACTTGGAGAGAATAAAATTTAGAGGACACACTCAAGTAATAATTAATTTATTCAACATGGGTGAATGATCATGAAGTTAGCTAAGTGAAGTCTAAACAGCCCTAGGAAGAGCTAGCATCCTGCCTCTAAGAGTTGGTATATGATGTGTATTTATTGAAGTGAGAATAAAAATTTGGTATTAAATGGAGATATTAAGGCCCTAGGTAATATTAAAATATGAATATTTAAGTGTTTCAATATTAGAATCATCCAAAATAGAAAACTCTCAAGAATGCAAATAAGAGACCTTATAAGTATTGTATAGGTCTTTATAAGAAACCTAAAGGAAGTTATAGAGTGTAGAGTTAGATACGAAGATTAAATAGATTTTAAAGGTTTTTTTGGCTTCTATATATACTCTCACAATATATAACAAAGGAAATAATGAAAAAATGATCAAAGAAAGGTTGTTAGGGTTAGACTAGTCTTATTGTTCATAAACCCTCATAACATCAAATCAAGTTATAGATCTATATGTGGATGTTATTTAAAATTGATATAAGTTGAGATAAATTATAAAAGTTGTATTATACCTATTATATACCTTCATAGCCATTTAAAATAACATTTGAGGATTTGAGGCCTAAAAAGACCTTTCTCAATCCTCATACACATTTTGTCTAACCTAAGAGGCATTTTATTTTTATTTTATTTATATAGAATAATTTCATGGAAAATAAATATCTTTGGAATATTTTGAGAACTCTGTTAGCTCAAATACAATGACATTAATTTTGGGATTAACCGCTTGTTCCTTATAAACCATCGTTAAGATGGTAAGACCTTTAAACCCTTGTTAAAACCTCCTAAAAGACCTGATGAAATAATAGGTTTTTATAATTCACTAAAATGGAATAATTAAACATATAAATAAACTTTATCACCTATAAATGTCTCATTATCATCAAAATATATCAATTAGTCATATGTTTGTGGGTATAGGTGTACAAAATCACTTAGAAAGCATGGTTGTAGGTGTCTATGTGAAGAAACAAGTTATGATATGGTCTCTAAATTAGGTAAAAATGTCTATTGAGACTGAATAAAGGTTAATAAACCTTAAAAACACATATTTAGGCCTCCTAAAGAGCTATATTAGCTTTGCAAGCTGGAAACTTGGTCAAAATATGAAGAAAGCTCAATTTTGCAAAACTAAAATGAGAAATTACATGCCTATAAAGTCCTTAAAAAGGATTATCCTCATGGAATTTAGTTGTTAAAATGTGTTTCAACATCACCAAAACTATTTCAATCAAACAAAACATACAAATTTAATGAAAAACACTTCAAATGCCTCTCAAGCTTAACTAAGCACCTAGACTAGGGTATTTGGCCATTTCATGGTTCAAAAATCCATACAAGGCATTAGAACTTGAAATTTGAAATGGAAAATGGTTTTGGAATGGGAAAATTTAATCAAACACTTATTAGAAGTTTCACATGCATGGGAGTTATTTGGATCCAAAATTTAGTTTTTAGGCAAGGAAGCCTAATTGAGGCCTATTTAAGGAGAGAGAATATTAGAAAAAACACACTTATACTTAGAGTTGAGTATTTAAATTTGGAAATGAATTGTAATGGGATACTGGATCCTTAAATATGTCATTATTTATTCATTACCATTGGTACATTATTTCACATAATAAGATTTATCTATTTTGAGGACTATAAAGAATAGGGATAAAAACAAGCTAAAGGTGAAAAATTAGATATTTTTAACTCTTTGATGGATTTAAGTTAATTTTCATAGGTATTATATGATGTTGATAGGCCATCCATAGAGGATAATTTATTTATTTAAGTCAAAGGTATGTTTTCACCTTTCTACATCATGATGCAAGAGGAGTTTAAGTGATCAAACAACCAAGTCAATAAATATAAGCTATTAAAAAATATATTAAAGGTGAACCCTAAATTATAAGACACTTGGAGATAAATAAAAATTCAATATTCAGTTACAAGAAACATTCAAATGGTTGTAGGAGTCATTAACATCCTAGGATACCTTTCCTCTCTCCTACACCAAGTCAAGTAGACAAAGTCAAATATTCATTAAGATACTTTTAACAATACTAGAAAATTTGAGAGACCTTATAAATGGATGAGGATAAGTATTTAATGGAGGAATTTATGAATACTTGAAGACCTATTTTCATGGAAGAAGACTTATTCATCAAGACATGTAAGATAGTATATAGGGTATGCAAGCAAGGATATAAGTACTTCAAGTGGTCAAACTTCACCAATAAATGATTAATAATTTTTTAATATTACCAAAAAAGTTTAAATCTACATTTATATATGATTATTTTAAGTAAATAGGAGTTAAAATATAGGAAACACTACATAGTATTTGAAGGGTGTGAGGACAAAATGAGTCACCCCTATTTTGGGGTTATTTTGTCTCCCCTCTCCTATTTTTAATATTTGTATCTTATTTTTTAGAAATAACATATCATTTTTTTCTTTTTTATATGATAAAAATATGTAAAATTTTTTAATTACACCTTTTAAAGAAATATCAAGCTTGTTTCCAACATTTTTAGATTAGTGTGTGAAGTGTATGTGTGATTTCCATTGATATAACCTAGTGAAATAGTATCTTTCCTTGTTAATTGCAAGTTTTTATACCTTTTTATAGCATATTTAACTTTATATTTTCATATTAAGTGTCTAAGTTCAATCTCAATCCAAACTTGGAAGTGAATTCAATAATTTTTCATTCTTTCCATGCTAAGTGTGAGTGTTGTTGAGGCCTTTGTGTGGAACAATGTTTTAGAAGCTATAAACCTAAAGTGGAGTGAATGTGTGTAGGATAATTTGATTTATAAGAGTTTAAATTTAAATAAAAAAATTTCACAAACATTATTTCATCACGTTTCTTTCAAGTTTTCAAGTCAATTTTAGTGCAAGCATTCTCCCTTAACCCTTTTACTCAATGAAGAATCAATAATAAGTAGGATTCGAATAAAATTTAGTGAGTGTATCAAGGGAACCAACCCTTTGTATATATATTATATCCAAATAAAATTCACCCAAACTTTGGATAGATTCCATTATTTCATTTGGAGTGGGAGAGGCACACATTCTAACAAGGGTAGCACTTCTGATTGACAATAGTTTTTGGTATGCCCAATGGGACCTGTATTCTTTGGCATAGCTAAATTTTAGAGATTGATAAAGAAATTTTCAGTAGTAGTGACTATTAATCATTCTTTAACCAAAATATTCTTTTAATTTTTAAGATTCTTAGTAAGAGACCATCACAAGTTTCATGCCAAAGGTTACCATAACATCTTTAAGAAAAGGTATTCTTTTTAAATTTGATTAGTTACCTTCTCATTATTATAGAATAAAAATATTAATAAGAATAAATCCTTATTCTGGGAATTTTTTTAAATCTCCAAATCATCCCATTGTACAAGATAATTCAATCCCTACTATCCAAAAGGTTGTTCCTAGGGACTAGGTGTTTATCTCTTTTAATAGAGGAATCCATCTAAATATAGATCTATTTGATGATATATCATCTTAAAATATTAAATTCATACCTTATTTTATAAGATAAGACCAAACCAAACCTATTGATCATATTAAATATGTATTCAACCTATGCTATGTTCATAATGTTATCTAAGAGAACGTTGTTATCCATATACTTGATTCATCCTTTAATAGAAAAGCATTGTAGTGGTATAAAAACCTTCTTACAAACTTTATTTCTTCTTAGGATGACTTAAATACAGCCTTTTATAGGAATTTTTAGGGTAAATCAATTCACTTATCCTTGGTTTATAAACTTACAACCATTAAGAGGGATCCCCACAAATTCATGACTAATTTTAACCTCAAGCTTTAAAAGACATGGACTAGGATACCTCTTATAATTAGGCCATCTATAGAGAATGAATTCTTGTATTTTATAAGATATTTAAATTCTAATATCTCTATCATGATTTAGTCTATGGGTGGAATTACACTTCTAGATGCATATGGATTTGTCATTTGAGTAGAAAAATATCTTGATTCAGAGCAGAAAGTTGGTACCTAGACCTCCTATTCCCATTTTTATATAAACTCAACTAATTCCATCCCCTCAAAGATCCACAAATGGATCTAATTCCATCCTATCAATCATATATAACAACCCATATTATATAATCAAGTGAGATTGGATAACTCAAGGGAATGCTGCAATCCTTTGGAAATGAAATAGTCTAGCTAAAAAGGCAATAGTACTAAGATAATAGGCTTTACCAAGCACCTAATCAACCCAACTATTAGAATTTTAGAGAAAATAAAACTCTTTATTATAGAGATAAAATACCTTCATATCAAGCTCAAGGAGTTATCATGTAAGCTAAGCCTTATTCTATAGTTGATCCAAATACTCCTTCTTCATCTAAATCCATTCTACCTATACCAACATAAAATAACATGATGCCATAGTCAAGTTAGAAACCATCTAATTCAAATGATATGTAAAATAAAACTTTGGTATCTCAAACTATTATAGTTCCTCAAATAACCCAAGAATAAGCATCTCTTTAGGAAATTCAATACAATGAGGATATGACACAAGGAAAAGTTCATAATGGACAAGGGAAACCTAATTGAACCTTTGTAAACTTCCAAATTGATGATCATGTGGATTTGAATTAGGATGTTAAATCTAGTACTTCAAACAACATGGTTTTAACTATCAATAAAGTCAATAAAAGGGCCATTGATGAGACTCAAAACATGGGTCATGTTTCAAACATTCATTATATTATTACTAAAGGTAATAAAAATTAGTTTGTTCTCCCATCACCTCATAAAAATCAAAATATGGAAGTGAGAAAAAATCACCAAGTATCTCAACTGTAATATTATCTAGTTTATTTGAGGATGCATCCAAAGATGGGTGGATCTCCTTTTATTATAATTAATCACTTGAATAAGGTTAATATCAACATGAGTATGTGGGATTATTTGGAAATCCTAGGAAAAAAATACATTCTTATTAAATATCTTTCAACCCTCAAGTTGTCTACAAAACTATTTGAGAAGGATAGTGTGGTTTTGACCAATTTAGATTAGCCAATGAAACAATAAGTACACTAGGTACATAAAGAGGTAAAAGTGAACAAATATGAGGTAAAATTGAATAAAACATGTCCTTTTTTCCTTCATTAATTTTTTGAAACACCTTATTCCATAATTGTATGTTTGATAGTGGATCTAGTAGTAAAGTGATGCCTAAGCAAATTGTAGAAAAATTAAGTTTGGGGTATGATCCAAAAACTAAATGTGTCTTGCATATTAATGGATCCCCGAACACATATTATGGCATGATCAAGAACTTGAAATTAATGCTACATGATTGTCAAAATATAACCATTCAGTATGATGTAATCATGTTGGACCTTCCTCCATAGTTTGCCATGTGTTTATCACAAGATTTAACAAAAAATATGGGTGGTTACCTTTCATATGATTGGAATTATATCATGTTCAAAACAAGGTATGCAACCAAGGTCATAATTAAATTTTAACCTATTTCCCACTTTTATTTTGAACCATCCATGCCAATTATTTTGAATACAAATTATGTCATCTCTAATGAGGTGGAACAAGCTAGTAAGTAGAAGCTAACTCACCTCTTGAAGGAGTTCCTAATTTATTTCTTGATTAATAGGCCTATAACTTGCATGAACATGATCCTTAAAAAAATGATAGAAGAAAAAGGACTCGATGTCTATTGTCTTCATGATAATGATTCACAAATTCTAGTTATAGTTAAGGAAGATGAATCAAAGGTTGGTCTTTGGTAGCTCTAATTTTATGGTTCAAAAAACAATCATGGTAATAGGGCTATAATGATGCTCATTTCACCCACTAAACAAAGGTATTATTCTTCTATAAATTTTTAGTTTGGCTATTCTAATAATGTAGTAGAGTATGAAGCTCTAGTTAATGGTTTGCAATGGGCTAGGAAGATGGGAATCAACCTCTTAAAAGTTAATAGTGATAATGATATTTTTATTCACCAAGTGAGAGGGATAAATGTATGTAATAATTCATTAATAAGGTCTTATTAACATAGATTTTGGGATCTCATTTAGGACTTTAATGATTTTGATATCTAAACAATGCTTAGAGAGAGGAATAATCATGTAAATGGATTGGTTTGCATAGGAGCTCAATACAACATTTCAAATGATGTAAGGAATGAAAAAATAAATCACATATCAAGATTTTAGTGAGGCCTTATATTCATAAAAATCATGAAAACTATCATTTTTTTAAAGATGATGACCAAATTTTTTATTTCTTGCAAGAGGAGGCTAAATTATCTTCTAAAAATTAGTCAAAGCTCTTATAACAGTATGGTGATTAGATTGTTCAACTTAAGTCCAAAAAGTTTTCAAAAGGTCTTGTCATGATTGAGAACATATTTAATATATATGATGAGGTGATTAGAGAGGTGTTAATTATCTACCAAGGAAGAAAACTATGCTAATATTGAGATAGGAAATGGAAAGACTCTCAAACTTGGTAAAGTATGTTCTCCATCTCAAAAATAGTCATTTGTTTATCTATGTAGATAATTTTCTAACGTATTTTCATAGAAGTATAGTTATTTGAAATTTTTTTATCTTATATTAGCTAAACACACCATTGAGCTAGAGGCTGATACAAAACCTGTAAGATAATGGCAAAACCCAATCAATCCTAAGTTTGAGCCTTTGATGAGAATTGTACTTCATAAGCTAATTGAATCAACAAAAATTTTCTCCATCAAAAATTATAATTGGGTGTAAAACCTTGTTCCCATGAGGAATAAAAAATGGATAAATCAGACTTTGTCTTGATTTGCATGACTTGAACAAGTCTTCAATTAAAGATCATTATCCATTGCCATAAATAGAACAAATATTGCTACTAAAAACATGAATAAAAACAAAGGACATTTTTAAATGTGCTAAGGCACAAATAGGAGACAAGAAGGAACTATAAATGCAATCACAAAAGCTATGATAAGTAAGAGGAGAAAGCATGTAGTAATTGGAAAGGTAAAATCACATATAAATAATCAAAGTAAATTTGAAAGTATGCAAAACATGTGTATTATAATACAAGGTATATCCTAAGAAATACACAAGTGTTAGATACTAGTGAAATGTTGATATAGTAATCTATGTAATCTAGGAAGGAATGTACATCAACATGATAACTCAGAGTGTGTAGTGTAGGATGACATAACCTAGATGGTTTAGTCATGTAGAATATTCCCCTAGTGGGTAGGTATATAGATGTGTGTCTCTAATGTAGAATTAGGAATTCCCCCTCAATGGGTAGAGTGAAGAAATTAAGTAGTTGGATGTCACTGAACACACTCAAAGAAGATCAAGTGAAGCATGGTAATGTAGAACAATAGACATACTAACATGAAACAACAAATGTAAGTCCTAACTTGATAGTAGTAATGAAAATCAAGGATGATGCATACAATCAAAATATTTTTGGTATTTTTGTCATATTTGAATGTTTTTGTATTATAGAATAGGCTATGTATAATCAAGTAGAAGAGACTATTTAAAATCAATGTTGAAAAGAGAATTATGTAAAACTATGTAGAAATAACATATTATACATGGAATCTATGTAGATGCATAATGTTCATTGGATTTTTAATTTTATTAACTTAAAGTGAGGATATATGGTACACTTTAAGGCTAAGTTTTTTAGTAATGATGTAAGGACCTAACCAATCAGGTTTGAATTTTCCTTGAGTTTCTTCTTTGGCATTGACATTGTGAAGGTTTTCTTTGAGAATAAGATCATTAACTTTGAATTATATGATGTGAACTCACTTATTATAGGATCATTGTATACATTCTTGGTAAATTTTGAGGTGTTCTACAGATTGAATACATATATGGTCTAATTATTTGAGTTGGTGTAAACACTTTTCTTGATACTGATCATCAATGAGAATGCCTTTAAGGAAGACACGAAGGGATGGAATTTCTAATTCTAATGGTTGTACTACTTCTATGCCATAAACGAGTGAATAAGGAGTAACTCTTATAGGCATATTAATACTTGTGAAATAAGCCCATAGTGCAAAAAATGGTTAATTGTGCTAATCAACACCAAATTTGGTTACTATTTTGCTCAAAATGTTGTTAATTATTTTGTTAGTGGCTTCTACTTAACCATTTCCTCGTGGGTAATATGGAGTGGAGAATGTGTGTTTAATTTTGTATTTGGTATAACTTTTTTTGATAGTTTTATTCTTGAATGATGTTCCATTATAAAAATTTATAGTTTCAGGTGGGTTGAAGCATGAAATAATATGAGTCATGATAAAACTGCAAATGTCTTCACCTATGGTAGATTAAAGTAGAACTGCTTCCACCCATTTAGTGAAGTATTTAATGGCTATGATTATGATCTTATGTCCATTGGTAGACTCAAGGTTGATTTTTATAATGAGATCAAATCCCCATAACATGAATGGCCATGGATATATGATAGGTTATAATTATTGTGATGGTGCCTATTAAAGATTATTATGTCATTGACTTTTATTGCATAGCTTTTCATATTATAAACATTTATATTCCATGGTAGGCTAGTAGTATCCCTATCAGAGGAGTTTTTATGACATGGATTTTCCATTGAATTGACCACCACACTCATTATCATGAATTTGAGCTAGATTAATTTTAGGTTATGTCAAGGTTAATCACCATAGTAAGTGTCCATCGAAGGATCATTTCAAAAGGTCTCCCCTAATGATGGCATAATAGAGTATTAGATTTTTTAACTTATATTTGTCATTTCAAGAGAAAGTGTCTAGTGTAATATATTTCTTGAGAAAGTTATAAATGTCAGAGAACCATTTTGGGGTTATAGAGCTACGTGTAGTAGCTAAGATGGAAAGAGTGACAATATCTACATTGGATATTGATGGTGATTGCAATCATTTAATTCTAAAAATTGTTTGATTATTGTTGATGTCAATGGGGATTAAAGATGTAGCACTGTCCATTGCATCTATGTGTTTGTTGTATTTTTGGGGGATGCTCTCAATGGAAATATAATTGAATTGTGATGATAGACATTATACCATGTTTTGATATGGGATAAGGTATTATTTTGTTTGATAAACATCATTCACTTGATTGACCACAAGCTGGGAATCATTAAAGACTTGAATATATTTGATTTGGAGGGATTATGTAGTGAATAGTCCTAAGATAAGTGTTCCATATTCTATTGTGTTATTTTTCCATGAGAAACTTAATCAGTATGCTATAGGAATTGTATGTCCAAAAGGATCGATAAAGATAATGCCTACCCCTACACCAAATATGCATCAAGAGCCATCAAAGAACATGGTCCAGGTATCCAAATGATTAGAATAAGTAGTGAAATCATCTTTGAGTATGTCAATTAAAGGGTTGGTATCTAATAGTGGTGCTACTATAAAATGGTCTCCAATGATTTAGCCCTTTATCAATTTTTGGAGGACTATTTTTAAGTCAAATTCTATTAATAAAGTAACCCATTTTGTGATGTGGCTAGAAAGATATGGTTTATCTAGTAGGAACATTAAAGGGTATACCTTTGTGACAACTTGAGTCTCATTATTGACCATGCAATGTCAGAGTTTTTGTATGGAAAAAACTAATGCTAGACATAATTTTTCTATCGAGGAATAATTTTTTTCATAATCAACCAATGTGTGACTAATTTAATAAATGCTCATTCAGTATTTTTATTATTGTGTTGTGCTAAGAGTGCTCTTAATACATGATCTATTAATGACATATAAATAAAGGCTTCTTTGGGATAGGGGGTACTAAAATGGGTGGATTAAGGAGATATTTTTTGAATATGTCGAAGTTATTTTGACAATCTTGGCCCCAAATAAACTTTGTATCTTTTTTTAGTAATTGAGTAAAAGACTAAGTTTTAGGAGTAAGATAGGCTATGAAATGGTGGATTTCTTAGATCTTTCCTTGGAAGGATCAGAGTTGTTTTAAGTTGGTAGAAGGTGTTATGTCGATAATTGCTTTGACTTTCTTAGGATCAACTTTAATGTGATGCTGAGATATAATGAAACCTAGGATTTTTCCTAACATAACTCTAAACACACATTTATTTGGGTTTAATAAAACATTGTATTGCCTAAATCGTGTAAAAATATTGTGTAAATCAATAGCATGATGTTGTCATTGTTTGGGTTTAGCTAGTATATCATCAATGTAATTCTCAATAGTATGGTGAATTAAGTCATGAAAAATGTGCATCATAGTATGTTGATATGTGACTCTAATGTTACTTAATTTTAAAGGCAATGACAATGTAAAATAATTTACCGCATGGGGTTGTAAAAGATGTTTTCTCTTGATCTTCTTCAGAAATTTTGATTTGATTATAACATGCAAAACCATCCATAAATGATAGCATTTCATATCTGACTATGGAGTTGATATCATGTTGATATTTAGTTAGGGTAAATCATCTTTGGGGCATACTTTATTTAAATCTCATGAATCAAAAAAACATTGAATTTGTCTATTAGGTTTGACTATGGGAACTATATTAAAAATCCATTTAGGATGTGTTACTGGGTGAATAAAGCTAGCATTTAAGAGGCATTGGATTTTATCCTTGACTAAGAGAGCCACCTTAGGATGCATTTTTAAAAAAAATAAGTAGTTTATCATTAGGGTATAAAGTAATCTAATGGAATGCTATAGATGTATCAATTCTTGGCATATCTAAATATGACCAAGTAAAGAGTTCTATAGATTTTGTTAAATCTCGATGAACATCAGCATCCTCTTCCTTTCTTAGGGAAACAACCAATAAGACAATGCAGGGATCCTTCTTAGTTTTTAAATTAAAACTTATTATTTCTTCATTAAGTAATGTGGAATGATCAAGTGTATATAGAGTTGTAGGGATAGTATTATCTCAGTCAACTAGTATATCAAGGGAAGAGTCTATACTTTCTCCAAAGTAGATGTGGTAATTTGTGTGGTTTGGAAATATATTTTTATGGTGACAAGATGGGAGGTCCTCATATGCACCAAGAAATTATAAGAGGGATTTATCACTAGAGAATTCATCCAATGTAAACAGTCAGGTGAAGCCATGTTGTCAATAAGATTAGGGTGGATCAACAATAATGTAGAAGTATGATTAATTGTATTGTTAGTGCATGTAATTGGTTGAAAAAAATTTATGTATTATGAAAGTATGGGAGAGGATTTATCCTGATTAAGGTAAAATTGGTATCCTAGCCCTTGAAATTTATGTTGTGTGGATTCCTCGATATGATTGACTATTCCTTATTCATGCTTTCCAAGTCCTTTTCCCTGATAGCCCATCTTATTAAGATACTTAAATGCAAAAGGTGAGGTGAATTGGTAATATGGTGCTTGTGTTATGATTGAATTTGGAATTATCTAATTTTATATATGGTCTGAGGGTGCCTTGTGAGTGATAGGTTATATAGGTATACTACCTAGATTAAAGTGTGGGATATAATTCTATGGAGATTCAGCCACTTGACAATATTTAAAAGGTTTGTGGTTTATTG
The DNA here is from genome assembly GCA_037957365.1 of Torreya grandis. NCBI lineage: Eukaryota > Viridiplantae > Streptophyta > Pinopsida > Cupressales > Taxaceae > Torreya > Torreya grandis. The sequence goes on along the minus strand of JARHVA010006442.1, from coordinate 193,249 downwards.
GGCACAAGTATATATAACCTTTGTGACTAAATTTTAGACAAGTATGGAGTGTGGAAGGGACTACTTGCATATCATGAATCCAAGGCCAACCAAGTAATAATTTATAATTAAGGTTATTTGACATGACTTGGTAGGTTGTTGCTAGTGTCGTAGGCCCTAGGGTAAGATTGAGTGTTATTTGACTCATTACATTCCATAGAATGTTGTCGAAACCTCTAATGTTCATATCAAAATGGTCTAGATCTTGAGGTTATATGTTAAGACATTTAAGAAAGGATTTGTTGCAAATGTTAAGTACAAAACCATTATCAACTAATACTCTTTTGACTCCCACATTATTAATTTATAATTGAATTTACAAAGGTAGATGTTGTTTAATGATGTGTTGTGGGGGTAAATCATCTTTTTCAAATGAGATGTGCTCTTTAGTCCACTACATTGTATTGAGGATGGATGCAACATAGGATGGTTCAGTAGAAATAAGAATTCTAGTATTATGAAGGGCTACATACAATACATCTTTGTAAGTATTCGATCATTGAATGATCTTAAGAATAGAAAATATATCTGGAGGGGTGTTAGCCTAAGTAGTAAATTTATGGCCCTGGGTGTAATCAGCCTACGTATCTTCATAAACTTGGGTGATAACATGGACCACATGATCTACTATAGGAATAGAGTTGGTAGTAGGTGTGGGATAAGAGCTATATGTACCAAGTTCTAAGGAAGGAGGGATGGATACAACTACTAGTGCTTTTTGGCATTTAATAATGATAAAGAGATACTAAAAAATAACCAATGAGTTATATGTATTAAGGAAAAAGGCATGAATGTGGAGTGAAATGCATGTAACTTGAGTGATAATTTGTGTAAATATATACTTATAAAGAGTATTCCATAGGCAAGGTAGAAAGTAAGAGATAGAAAATGTTACATTGTGCATGAATACATAGAAAATGTTGATATGCAACATAACATTTTGTGTGTGTTAAGCATAATGAATCTGAAGACTTTTCCATGTGACAAATAGAGAGTAAAGGAGAGAGAAAATGATTTTGTGCCTAAATGCATAAATATATTTGAGTTGTAACATAATATGGCTAACATTTTTAGCATGATAAACTTGAATATTTGTTCATATGAGAGATAGAGAGCATGCAAAAGGCATATTAAAATCGTGTTTGATTTTATCCATAAATGTTGTAATATCATCCCTTTGTATGAATAATAAGCATGAAATATAAAGAATGAATCTTTGTACTAAAATATGATAAATTTCATCATTCATGTACATGATGGGGCCTATTATGGTTTCCTTACTATTTTCAAGAAATGTAATAAAAGTTTTTAAATAAATTAGCATCATTTTTTTTTATTTGTGTATGGGTGTAAGGTGATACCTCAAAAATGAAAGGAGGAGATAGTATATGAAACTAGGGATTTTGAATGAATTTTAAAATTAATGTAATAATTTTAAAAATTTATGGATAATTTGTAGAATTTTTTTTGAAAAATTTAGGAAAAATTATAAAATATTTCTAAAGTTAGCAATATATTTTTCCTAGTGTTTGGAATGTGTTTGTATGCAAGGAGGGATCTAGTATGTGAAAACTAGGGTTTTAACAAAATATGTGATATTTTTACAATTTATTTGTAGATTTTTTTATTTTTAAATGTAGGAAAAACTATAAAATTATGGAATTTTTTTTTAAATAATTATCCCTAGGGTTTTTAGGGGTTTTGTGTGAAATTCAAAGTAAGTCAGGTTCACCAAATATTTTATTATTTTCAGAATAATAGGGATTTATTCCTAATTAAATAAACAAGTCTAAGTAAAGTAAATCAATAAATAATATGCATGGATTAACCTCCTAATTTATGTAAGTAGATTTGTATTTTTTCCTTTTCTAAATATAGTAATAAATAAGAGAAATCTAACTTAGCTTATTCTAAATGATTCAGACTGAGACAAGGTCTGATACTGGAGGAGTAAGACTGGGAAACTATCAAAAAATAGATCTTGAGGTTCATTTTTAGATTGGATAGGATCACCAAAAGTGGGACACCCTAATATCTAATGTTTTAGTCCTTTTTTGATGTTGTTGTCAAGGTGGTCTAAGCTTTATGGGTTTTATTCAACAGGCCTTTATTACCTTATCAATGGAATATCAAAGCCTAGAATCCTATAGAACTCATTGTGCATCTATTTTAAATATTCAAATCCTTAATATATCTTTGTGATTTAACTTTGAATGGAAACTTGGAAAAGATAGAGGTGTGTAAAAGATACGTTAGATGCACTTCACACCCTGTGTGTGGGCATGCTAGCTATATATGAATACATTGAGGAGGGATCAAGATAATGTAGTTCTCCCATTAAAGTGTTTCATGCAACTATGTATGATAAATGTTCTAGGTGTGAAATTAGATGTAATTTAATTTCTAGGAACTGATGCAAAGCTTTGAATAAGCTTGAAATGATCTTCGAAGGATATATGCAAAGAATAAGGAAGAGTGCTTGAGTGTACTTGTATTCTTGTTTCTCTCTTGTAAATGAGTGCCAACCCTTATAAATGGACTTGAAATGACCTTTCATATGGAAATTAATGGTCATGGATTAAATGAATTTGTGTTAGGTTAGTAAGAAAAAGGATAAGGATCCAAAAGAATCTAACCATTAGGACCAATTTTGCACTTGGACAACAATGCCAAAATCAAGACACCCTAGGTCTTAGTGATCCTATCCAAGTTGGGTGTTATTATATAGAGGTAATAAGACCTAGGGGGATGGATCTGGGCCTAAAAGAGCTACCTATGTCTATAAGGGTTAAGTACAAAAGGATGTGGATGACTGGGAATTAGTGAAAGAATAGCCTAGAAGGGTTTTGTAAGAAAGTAGGAATACCTATGGATTGGGTGTCATTATCCTTTCTTAAGTAATCTAATTTCATATTTTATATGACTACATATTCATATATATTTTCATGAAGTTGATATGCAGACCTAAAGGTCTACTATAGACCTAACTAAGTCTTTCAATTATCCTCTTATGCCATTTGATATAGTTTATAAAGGTTTTTAGGGTTATATAAATGCATCATATAGTTAATATTATTTAATGGAGACTCGTTTCATTTAATCTTGTAGTCAAGGCACCATAAAATACCACCTATAAACCCAAAAACCTTAATAGATGTGTCATAGTTGGAATGGTCAAGTCTTGGTTATAATAACATCTCAAAACATAAAATAAGTTACATATATGATATAAAGTGTATTAGATATAATTATAATTATCTAAAATAAATACATGTAGGTTCAAGACCTTTTGGACCCAAAAAAGAAAAGACTTTTCTCAGTCTAAACACTCAGTTTGCTTATCTGAGAGGTCATATTTTGAATCTCAGTACTGATCTAAGGAGATGAATTGGAGTAGATTAATATTTGAGGTGGTGATTGGGATACCATACCCCAAAAATTAGACATTAATTCTTGGTTTCTTCCCCATGCTTGTATAATTAATCTTTAAGATAAAGTAGAACTCTAAACCTTATTTTCTGCCTCATGAATAGTTTGAGAGAGCATAAAGTTACTTATAGATATGTTAAAATTTTACATGGGTTATATTTCTCTTTGGTGATGGTGTAGGGGTATATCTACCTTCATCCTATGTTATTAAGAGAGATAATTAGGCTTTGTTCTTTATGAACGATCCCTAAGAACACTAGGTACTATAAACCCTTGTAAACCTTCAATACAGATTTGTTGTCAATTACTTTTATATAACTCAAGCTCACTTGTTTTAAATTAAGATATATATGATATATATTCACAATTTTTATGTACTCTACAAACCAATAATGTTATCATGTGTGAGAGATAAAGCATGAAAATAGCCTAATTGTCAGATTGCACAAGAATAAGTTAAGGTATAATGACTAAATCATGGATATATGTAAACAAGAATGTATGATAAGGTCATTTTCACACTATGAATTAACTAATATAAGGTTTTGATCAGTCTTAATTAATAAAACATGTAGGCAATAAGTTTTTTATTCCAAAACTTTCTGTTGTATACTTACCTAGAGGCTTACTTGAGAAGTTTACTCTCAATAAAATGTACAAAATGGGTATTATTATTGAGTTTAAATTAATATGAAAAGGTTTTAATAGATCTCAAATAATTATTAGATCATTTTTATTAAGATAAAGTACAAGAAACATGTTATATATTTTTTATACAAAGGTGTATGAAGACCTACATGTCTATTTACCTATAGGTCCTTGCTCTTGATAAAAACAAGATCAAAACATTACATGGATGAGGTGCTGTGGGTTATCTTAAGGGAATAATTTCCTATTTCAAAATTGGTGTGAATCACGTGTATAAGACACAATCAAGGAATATTGCATTTCTTCAACATGGGTGAATGATCATGAAGTCAGCTAAGTGAGGTCTAAATAGACCTAGGAAGAGTTAATAGCTAGCCTCTAGGATTTGGGATATGATGTGTATTTATTGAAGTGAGAATATAAATTTGGTAGTTAAGGTAGATGTTAAGGCCCTACATATTTTTTTTAGGATTGTAATCTATTAGTACCCAAAATTTCACTAAACTAATTAGGCCCTTGTCAAGTGTAAATGACTATGTCCTTAGCCAAACTTCTATCACCAAGTGTTTCTTTTGAAGGTCCAGTTCATGTAAAAATCGGTCAAGTCCTAATCTAGTTTTTTATTGGTGAATGTGTCTTTCCCTTATACCTTTTCAAGTTTTTTAATGAAAATAATGTCTAACAGAAATAGGTCTTTGGGCCTTTTGTCTTAGACAAAAGGTTTGAAGACTTATTTCCATCAAAAAATTTATCTGCTACAAAAATATTGAAGGAATTCAATGTCTTATTTATTTTTAGCTAATTGTTTCAAAATAAATTCAAAAGGGTCATTTATTTCGGTATTTTTTTCTACAACAAAATTTTTGAAGGACACTTACCCCTTAGGCATTTTTCCCACACAAAAATCCCAAATTAAATCCTTTGTTTCAAAAAAAATGCAAAGTTTTATTTGTTTTGGACTTTTATTTAGCAGTAAAAGGTCTAAAGGGCACTTATCCTTCAGTAATTTTTCCCTTGTAAGATTATTGAAGGATACTTATGATGGCTCATTTATTTTAGGCATATTTCCCTTGAAAAATTCCCAAAGGACACTTATAGAAGGGTCTTTTTGCCCTTGAAAATTCCTAAAGGGTACCTTCAAAAATTCCAAAGGGCACTTTCAAAAGATTCGGAGGACACTTTTAGAAAGTCTGAAAGACACTTTCAATAGATCTAAGGGCCATTCCAAAAAGGCTGAAGGGAAATTCTGTAGGGTAAGTACCCTTGACAAAACTTATGAAGGGTATGTTCAAATGGCTGAAGGGTAATTTTGACAAAGTTTTTGTGGAACAAAATTCTTATTTTATTTACGAATTTTTCCCATGTAAAAAGTTTAAAATAATTACATTTCTTTAGGAAAAGTACCAAGTTAAATTTAGACAAAGAAAATGTTTCAAATAAAATGTTCTAAACAATTGTCCTGATAAAGACAAAAGGTGATAAGTCTCAATTATTTTAGAAAAATTGTAGAGGTCCAATTCCTTCAAAAAAGTGTAAAATACCAATTTCTTTAAGGAAACTATTTATAATAAAGTGTCTGAAATAATTGTTCTAACAAAGGCAAAAAACTAGGGGCCAAATTCTTTCAAGCATCTTTCCCACACAAAAAGTCTAAAATAATTGCATTTCTTAGAAAAAAGTGTAAAGATTAATTCTTGAAAGAAAATTATGAATTCAAAATCCTTGAGGGAAATTGTCTCAAACATTTTGTTTGAAATAATTATCCTGACCAAATGCCCAAAACAATTATTGTAGGACAATTACACTAAAGAAAAGTTGAAGATGGAGAAGCTGAAGACAAAAGGCCTAAGAAAAATATTTTGAAGACCAAAGGGATAATGAAATATAGAATGTAAAATACAAAGACTCATACCAAATTGTCATGAAACAAAGACCCCAAAGAAATTTCCAAATTACAAAGGTAACGATCTCACAGATGTCTTTTGACAGGTGCGTGAATGTTAACTTTAGCTATAGGGACTAGAAGAGATTTCCTATAGCATGCACAAAGAAGAGATTTCCTATCCAGAAGTTTCCATGATTTGAAATCAATCAATAGAAGATAATTTCCAAATATGTTACACATGAGGACAAAAATTTGTTTGGCTCTTCAAATTATTTTATCCCTCCAGTTGTGCAAGTGAGCAGTCAAAAACACCTCCAAGTGGTTGCATATGATGACAAATAGTTTCTTGGGCCTCCATTATGAAGTTCACCATCTAGATCATGAATTCACTAGCATCTTTAGTCAAAAGATCAAATGTTTTTGGAAAAATCTTCATCATTCCTTACAAAATTAGTTGCAACATTGATTCTTTTCTTGCAAGTGGATGAGGATCTCGAGCGTGGTAAAGGGGATATTCTAGCTATAAGTATCTTGGTAGAATTGAAGGATTATTATATAATTTTTTAGGTTGTGACCCATATTTTTAGATTCAAAAATGTATAAATAATGGTTTTATCCTCTATTCTAAGGTTATTGGATAATTGTTGTTATGGGTCATTATTTTAGGCATCCATTTTCTCCAAGTCTAGGTTCTACAAAAAAATTCAAGGATCAAATACTATGTGTAGATCTTATCTCCCTTGATAAGTTGGCTTCATATGTACATCCATTAACAAGATTTGAGAGTTGATTATGTCTCCCTTTTCAAAATAACAATCTCACCATGTTTGTCCCCATGGCATCATTTTGAAGTGTTGATGTGTAATATTTCTTTTCAAGTCAAGTGGAAAATGTTTGCGGTTCTTTATTGTATCCTATTAATGAAATGCAATAATATATTTTACAAGTTATACTGATTGGATATTTGGGTTTGTGTTCATTATTAGTTTTCATTCTGAAAATTTACCTAGGCTATAAATCCTTTTTTTATTTATCTTTGGAAATGTGTTGTTGAGTACTTTTTTAAGGGCACCATGGGTTCATGAATTTAGTAGGAAAAAGTATTTAAGATAATAGTTTCAGTGTATGTTCTAGGATTTTAGGGATCATTTAGTTTTAACCACTATCTTTAATTTAGATTTTTATGTATCTTTTCTAAGAAACAATTGTCATGAAATTCTTCTAGACACCCTACTATTTGGAAGCCACCAACATGCCACCCTCTATTTTATTGTTATCTAAATTGTCCTACCTTATCCTACCCTATAAATAACACACCTTGTTGCATACTATAAGTGTTACTTTCCTTGAAAATTCATAAGATATTGCATATTTAAAATGTGTTTGCAATTTGTGCTTTAAACTTTAGTGCTACAGTTTTCTATTTGCTCCCTATTGTTAAATATTTTAAAAAATAAAGATTACATTCATCCCCTCATCTGTCTTAAGTAGCTTGTGTATGACATAGATAATTTATGCATTTCATGTGATAACCCTTAATGGGTGAATTTTTCAAATTTAGTTATGCTCTGGTCATATTTTTGCCTTGTACCAAAAATCCCCATGGAGATTGAATTTAAAAATCCCTCCATGTGAGTAAGCTACCCCATAGGTTCTCTCACCTTGGTTCAGGTAGATCCAAAAGTAGCAAGGAGATAACCATACCCTCTATAGGTTCCTCTCAGTCATTTTATACATTTGGTCCAATCTTGATGCAAACCCCTTTCTTAACTACAATGACACTCTAACAGGTTTTCCATCATTGCTTGCCATTTTCCTTCAATTGTGCAAGGATGAGTGCACGAGGTGTACAATTGAGAACCAAAACTTTACTATCACCATTGACATGGAATAAACTAAACTTATGGTTACTAATGTTATTAGTAACTATTTTATAGCACCATGAGTTTTTCATCTTGTGAAATTTTCTATGATTACTACATTGATATGACTATCCTTGTTATCAACATCATATCACTCAACTGGGGATGTGCTAGGAAGTATTTAAGGTTTGAAAATTTGACTTTTATTGAGTTTATTACAAATATCTTCTAAAATTTCGTGTTGAAATGTGTTTTTTCCCTTTTAAACATTATTTTTTAAAAATTAGTGTCTTTTTTCTCTATCTCATTAAGCTTTATCAAGTTTAATTTCAACATATATCATAGTAGTTTGTCAACTATTATATTCTAGAATTCTAATTCTAGTGGTGACTCCATTTTATTTTATATATTCAAGGAAGATTAATGCTTATTCTAAATATATTTTTTAACTTTTATCTTTGAGTATTTCCTTGTTTGCAAAGCTGGAATAACTAAGATCATCTTTCAAAGGTGACCCATCTAAGTTACTTGATCCACCCCTAGGTATTCCTCAAAGAGGAAGGGGATAAATCTAGAGGATTATTGAAGGACAAATCTTAAATACCAAAGATTGTTTAGTTTTTGATAATCTTAAAATCTTTATTAACCCCCCATCATTAATGACTATCATGTCTCTGCTACTAATTCTAAAACATAGTCTTATTTATTTTATAGATCCTTCTCAACTAGTTGAATCCCCTCCCAAGTCTAATCCACAAAGTCCACCTCATTCACCCCATCATATCCCTTTGCCATTTATTCTTAAACCTCCTATTGAACCGATCATGAGGAATAGAGACCAAGATGAGAATGCACATCCTTCATTCCACATTCCTAGATTTAGGCCTATTAATTTTGATGAAATGGAAGGTTATCCTAATGAAGTCCCAAATGAAGTTAGTAAATGCCTCCCAAAATTCCAAGGAAACAATACAATAAGTAGTGATCAGCATCTGAGGGCCTTTCAAATATCATTGAAGATTATGACATTGAGTATAAGATTGTGTTAATCAAGTTGTTTATGTACATGCTGGAGGAAGATGGTTATAAATGGTTCAATTCCCTTCCCACTAGATGCATTGACTCATAGGAAGAGATGAAAAACGTTTTTAGAAATTAGTATGGTTCTAGGATTGATCCAAGGTGCTTCTCTTGGATAAATTTGAAAATATCAAAAAGAATCATAATGAGTGTGTGTAGGACATTAACATTATGTTTAACCAGACTATGATGTGGTTGACCAAAAACATTAGGCCCAATTACACAACATGCTTGATAAAGTACTATGATGCCTTTGATAAGAAGGCTACATATTTTTTGAGGGATAAGACTCCCACTAACCTATAGTTGGAATTCAATATGGCCATCCATATTGAAAAAAATATCAAGGCTTTGGTAAAGCCCATGAATAAGTAGGTTGATGTGAAGTTGGTCAATCCTAAAAAGACACAACCCATGAAGATAGCCAACTTGGAGGAAACTATCAAAACTTTGGCCTATGTTATCAAATAAATGTCAAAAAAGTTGGCTAGAGATGAAAAGAGGGTCCCTCAGGTGTCTATTAGCTACAAGAGAGATCTAAATCTAAATCAAGCTCCAAGGGGACCTAATTTCCATAATAGAGATAATGATATATGGAATAGGCTTACACATGATGAAAAGATAGACATAAATTAGAATAGAGGGTCTAGAAACGAGGTGTTTGATCCTTTAAATGCCAAGGTAAATGTTGTGAATTTTAATTGAGACATTGATTGGTGTGATAAGTGTTTCCTGCCACACACTCCATGCGATATTGCTGAACAAGTTGATGAAGATCTAGACAAACTTGAATATGCATGATCTGACTATGATATTTTTGTTTTTGATTATCAAAGTCCTTAGAATGAATGGATTTCTTCCAAAAAATTGTTGAATGATACTATAGTTGATCAGTTTTAGAGCATGTTCAAAATGGAGAGTGTCCCAACATTTGACTTTCCTTATTATTTTAATGTGGCACAAGCATATGAATTGCTCATCCATGATTTTGATATCTTATTATTTATGATGATTAAAAAATATTTTAGTGGAATTCCATCAGTTGAGGATAGGTAGATGTTAATTAATGTAGAAGCTACCTAAAAGAAGGAATACAACTTGATAAGTAGGCAACCAAGTGCTACTCCTAAAGACACTACCCTTGAAAAATCAAAGGTAGGAAATGTAAGTAAAGAGTTAAATAAAGCTATATTAGTCCTAAAAGATTCTAAGATAGCACTTGTAACCTAAGTTTCTAAGCCTAGAAGTGATCTTACTAAGAGCAACAAAATTCCCATATTGTCTAGTATCCCCAAGGGTGAAAATAAATTCAAAACTATCCACCTTTGAAGGCTACTACCAAAGTTTCAAATCCACCCCAGCCTATTCCACTTCAAACCTTAAGCGATTATATTCCAACTAAAGATGTTTCTACCCTTCCACCAAATATGCCTCTACTTTAGTATAGTTTGTGTGATATGGCTCAAGTGTTGAGTCAAATAAAAATCACCATGTTACTGGTTGAGCTATTAAGAATACTTGAACATAGGAAGAGGGCCTTTGAATATTTATAATTTGGTGAATGGTTAGTTGTGAATGAAGTTGAGTTACCCCAAATACCTCTATAATAAGATGAATAATTAGAAGAGGTTATTGAACCCACTTCAAAGGTTTATTTCGGGATAATGCTTGTACAGAGTAACTTGAATGTGAATCTATTTTATACAACTCTACTAATCAATGGTCTAATTGTTCACAACTACATATTTAATTCTAGTGCTTCTTGTAATGTGATACCCTTGGGTGTCCTCAATGAGCTTGGATTAAATATTATGTTAGCCTTTGGCAAGTGTTATGAAATGGAATCATGAAAGGTTCTAGTTGTTAAACAAGTCAAGGGGTTGGTGGTATAATTGGTAGTTATTCTAGGAAAGTAATTGAACATGGACTTCATAGTTATAGATTTCCTATCTAAATGGGGGATGTTGCTATCACATAAATGGTTTAATAGCATGGGTGGAAGTGTGTAGATGGAATTTTCCTATGCCACCATTCCTTTGGAGGTTAAGATGGTCAAAATTTATAAAGAGCCAAAGATGATACATGTGATTGAAGATTTGAAGCATGATCTCAATGAAGTATTGTACATGGATGTTGAGTTTGGAAACTTTGTTGGGAATGTTGATACTAGTGAACAACCAGCTAGTCTCAATGTTGAACTTGAAAAAGAAAATGTAGTTTGGAAGATGTGCTTTGATGAAGCTTGTTAAAATCTTGGAAATGGAGCTGGGGTTGTCTTCTATGCCCCCAAGGGTAAATTTTTTATGTTTTATTTTTAGCTATCCTTTATGTGTACTACTAATAATTTTGAGTATGAGGCACTCTTGCTTGGTTTAAGGATTTCCCATGAATATTGAATTAAATGTTTGATTTTCAAGGGAGGTTTTGAGCTAGTGGTAAAATAAGTCTATAGTGATTTTACCACAAAAATAAAAGGTTGAAAAAATATTAGAATGTTTTTTGGGATTTGCTTGAGTTATTTGATGCATTCAATTTATGTTACCATGATAGGAGTTTCAACTAATAAGATGACATAATTGCAAGGATAGGTGCTCAATTTGACATTATAAATATGATCCCTCATTGGTAAGTCTTTGATGATGATAAATAGATTAAAAGGTTTCTAATTTGTGAGTCTAAGTTTTATGATCAATGTATAGACCTGAGGTCTATGGTTCAGGTCAATGATGGGAAAGAGACCTTTTTTGGGAAAGATATTATTCAACAAAAGATAAACACTCTCCCAAGAGGGTTGGTCAGTTTAGAAGCATCTTTTGATAGAGAAAGTATAATCAAGTTGAGAGACTCATTTATTTCAAAATACATGACTGAGTTTAACTTGGGTTCTCATGAGAATCCAAGAAAGTTTTGGATAGGTACTCACTTAAGTGCAACCGAGAAGAAAGCTTACATGCAGTTGTTAAATAAGTACTAGGATTGATTAGCATGGTCTTATTCTGAGATAAAAGCATACAAAAAAGACTTGTTCTAGTACATCATCCCATTTTAGCTTGATAGAAAGACTTTTAGGTAGAAACAAAGACCCTTTAACCCCATCTTGGCCACTAAGATGTGGGATTACTTAAAGAAGCTGTAGGATGGTGGAATCATTTAGCCCATAAGATATTTATCATGGGTTATGAATTTAGTCCTTGTCAGAAACAAAAAATGGCAACATCCACTTTTGTGTGGATTCTAATAATTTGAATAAAGATTATTTAAAAGACAATTATCCCATGCTCAATATGGAGAATCTACTACAGAGTGTCACTAGATCAAAAATGTTGTCTACTTGAAATGACTTCTCAGGTTACAACTAGGTTCTGGTGAAAGAATCTGAGAGGTCCAAGAATGTGTTTGCAATGCCTTAGAGAACATATGTATATATGAGGATTATTTTCAGGTTGATGAATGCTAGCATAAATTTTTAATGATCTATGGATGTCACTTTTACAAGGATAATTAACTAGTTCATTATTGTGTATTAGGATGACATCACTATATACTACAAGACTAGAGAAGAGAATTTGGAGCATTTAGAAAAGGTGTTGATTAGATGCAGGGAGTTCATAATTTCACTTAATCCCAAGAAGTACCACTATTGAGTATAAAAGTACAATCTATTGGGACATATAGTGTCTAAGGATGGTGTCATGATTGACCTTGAAAGTTTTGAAGCCATTGACAAAGTGGCTATCCTGCAGTCCAAAAAAGGAATTCAATCTTTCTTTGGACAGTAAAATTTTGAAGGAGGGTTGTGTCTAATTTTAAAGAGATCACTTTGCCTATTACTTCTATGTTAAAGAAGGACCAGACCATTATGTGGGAAGAGAATTTTATGCAAGCATTCAGTGACATCAAGGTAGTTTTAAAGTTTGCCCCTATTTTGGCCAGTCTTGCTTACACAAAGCCATTCCAAATCTTATATTTTACATCATACAATACTATTGTTGTTATTATATTGCAAAAGAATGAGGATGGTCATGAGCAACCCATATATTTATTCAACAAATCTATGTAAGGTCTTGAACTGAATTAGGCCATCATGTAAAAACATGTTTTCACTCTTTTGAAGGCTGTTAAAACATTTAGGCCTTTTATTCTAAGTTCAAAGATTATTGCCTACATCCCACACAACATGGTAAATGACATTTTAACTTAGACAAAAGTATATATCAATAGGTGTAGGTGGGTCAACAAGTTACATGAATATGACATGGATATCTAGACCACCAAGCTAGTAAGGGGGATGGGTCTAGCCAAGCTTATGGCTAAAACCAATTTATAAGTTTTAGAGGTAAACACTACTATTTTTGATAATGATGATTCCTTGAGTCAATTTAATGCATCTCTATGATATAGAGACATTGTTTACTACTTAAAAAATCTAAATTATCCCCCTAACTTAGATAAGAATCAAAGAAGAAATCTTAATATTATATCCCAAAAATACCTCTTAACTGAATATGGACTAGCAATGAACAATCCAGATAGAGTTCTCTTAAGATGTGTGCTAGAAGAATAAATTGTTGACCTTATATAAGACTTTCATAGTAGAGTATGTGGTGGCCATTTTGCAAATGAGTTTAAAACTCATAAAATTCTAAGAGTTGGTTATTGATGGCCATTAATGTTCAAAGATGTTTTTTAGATAATCAAAAGATGTGAGAAATGTCAGGACTTTACTAAGTGCAAGAAAGTTTTAAGTTCTCTTCCATTATAGCCTATGATGATTGAAGGCCCATTCAAACAATGGGGAATGGATTTCATTAGATAAATGTTTGATTCATCAAGTGCTAGACATAGATGGATACAGTTGCAACTAATTCCTTCATAAAATCAGTCGAAGCAATCCATATAAAGAAGGCAACACATTAAGTAGTCATGTATTTTTTGTTAAATCATACTATTTGTATATTTGGTGTGCCTATTAAAATTGTTTCTGACAATGCTATGATCAAAGACTATGGGATTGATTTGATCTATGCTTCTAATTACAACTCTCAAAGGAATAGTAATAAAAACTTTCTCAAAATCATTAGGTGAACTTTGGAAGAAAATAAGAAGTGGGGTAAGCATCTGAAGTTTCCTTTATGGGTTGGTAAAATTATTCCTAAGAGAGATACATGTGGAAGCCCATTTGAGCTTATTTATGTAGCTCAAGTATTTTTGTCCATAAATTTACAACTACCCACCTATCAACTCATGCAATAACTAGATGATGATGAGTAGATCCACCACTATGAGAGCAGGGTGAACCAAATTATTGGGCTTGATGAAATTTGAAGACAAGCTCATGAAAGACACCTTATTTTCAAAGAAAAGATAAATAAAATATTTGATACGAAGGTCACTCTAAGAACCTTCCAATTAGGTGATTTGGTTATACTTTATGACATCAGGTATGAGGAGAAAGGACAACATATAAATTTTGATGCCTTGTGTATGGGTTCCTATTCCATTGACTACCATATTCGGGAGCATAATTTCTTCTTGAGAGATCTGGATGGTGAAATATTATAGATACCAGTTAATGATAGACATTTAAAACACTTCCTTGATTGAGTCTATTTTCAACATGTGTACCATATTGTATAGTGTTTTATGGTTTTATCTTTCTATTATTTTTTTACCCCTCTAATTTGGGCCTTATTTGTATAGTTTCCTTTTTTGTTTCTATCATGTGTTCATTTTTAGATCTTCGTGATCTATTTTTGTTAAGTCTTCCATTTTTGAAGAAGCCTTCAATAGAGTTTGTTGAAAATTGATAAGTCTTGACTCTGTAGCCTAATGGATTAACACCTAGTCTTATGTTATATGGTTTTTTACATACCCATGGGGGTTATGAATCCCCAGGCAAGAGCCATTATTAGTTCCAAAAATTTCACTAAAATAATTGGGCTCATGCCAAGTGTAAATGATTATGTCCTTAGCCCAACATCCATCTCTAAGTGTTCCTTTGGAAGGTCAAGTTCATGTAAAAAATGGCTAAGTCCTAATCTAGGTTTTGCTTGGCAAATGTGTCTTTCCTTTATACCTTTTCAATATTTTTGCATGAACACAATCTTTGATAGAAATAGGTCTTCAAGCCTTGTCTTGGATAAAAAGTCTAAAGACTTGTTTCCATCAGACATTTTGTCCACTAAAAGAAGCCCAAAGGAATTCATTGTCTTATTTATTTTAGGATAAGTGTTTCACAAAAAATCTGAAGGGTCATTTCTTTTATAATTTTTGTTTGGGGAAAAAATTCTAAGGTAAACTTGCCCCTCAGGGATTTTTCTTGCACAAAAAGCCTAAAATAAATCCTTTATTTTGTAAAAATGCAAAGTCTTAATTGTTTTGGACTTTTTATCCATAACAAAAGGTTTGAAGGGTACTTGCCCTTCAACCATTTTGCCTATACAAAAAGCCTAAAATAATTGTAACGACTTGTTTATTTTGGAAAAAGTATTTACAAATAGTATGAAGGGTCATTTCCTTTAGGCATTTTTCCCTTACAAAATTCTTGAAGCACACTTTCAAAGGGTAATTTTTCCTTTGAATTTTTTTTAAAGGGTCATTTCCTTCGGGATTCTTTCCCTTACAAAATTATTGAAGGAAACTTGTAGAAGGGTAATTTTTACCTTACAAAATTATTGAAGGGCACCTTCAAAACGTCCAAAGGGCACTTTCAGAAGATCTATAAGACATTTTTAGAAAGTTTGAAAGATACTTTTAAGATATCTAAGGGTCATTCCAAAAAGGCAAAAGGGAAATTTTTTAGTGCAAGTGCCCTTGACAAAACTTTTGAACGGTATGTTTAAATGACTGAAGGTTAATTTCAAAAAAGTCATTGTGAATCAAAAGTCCTATTTTATTTAGGAATTTTGCATGTACAAAAATTCTAAAAGAATTGCATTTCTCTAGGAAAAGTACCAAGTTCACTTTCTATGGGGAAATAATTTCAGACAAAATGTCCAAAATAATTTTCCTAATGAAGATAAAAGGAGATAAGTCTCAATTATTTTGGAAAAAGTGCAGAGGTTCAATTACTTCAATAAAAGTGCAAAAGACCAATTTATTTAGGGATATTATTTTGGAAAAATGTCTGAAACAATTATTATAACAAAGGCAAAAATTTGAGGGCTGAATTATTTTGGGCATCTTTCCCACAAAAAAAGTGCAAAATAATTGCATTTATTTGGGAAAAGTGTAATGTTCAATTCTTTCATGAAAAGTATGGAGTCAAAATCCTTTGGGGAAATTGTCTTAAATTTTTTTTTGAAACAATTGTCTTGACTGAATGCTAAAAATATTTATTGTAGGAAAATTATGCTGAAGAAAAGCTAAAGATAGAGAATTCGAAGACAAAAGGCCTGAGAAAATTCTTTTGGAGACCAAAGGGTTGATGAAAGTAGGATTGATGAAGATAAAAACTCAAACTAGATTACCATAGAAGAAAGTCCTTGAAGAAATTTCAAAATTTTAAGGATGATGGACTTATGAACATCTTTTGTAAAGTGTGTAAACTTAAAATTTAAGCTACAAGGACTAGCCATTGGGATTTAAATGTTACAATATGGTTGCATGATCATCAAATTTAGACCCTGTGAAAATTTTATTTTTTAAAAAATGGAGGTAGATCTAATTGTATGTGTTTGCATGAATCAAGATGATCTGATAATGCACAATCAAATTTGAATAGTCAAAGGAACTTAGGACGAACACAAGAATGAAAGTGTCAAGCTTGCAAGATGTGATTTAAAGTTTGAGCATGTTTCAAAGATATAATGGTGAAAGCTAGTTATTAATAGTTCAATGGAACCCAAGATCAAGAGAGATGCTTCCACATAGTGTAAGGGTGCTCAAAGTAGTAGATAATATATGTAAGGTACACAAGAAATCCTATAGGGTTACCAAGTGGCATATATATGGGCATAAGTAAAGGGTAGTATCTAATAACGCTCAACCCCTTTGATCATGATCTGATGCAAAACATTTACTCACCCTAGCTAGATATGATGGTGCATATCCAAGGTTGAAAATTTAGGGATCCCATGGGAAATTTTATAAATTCTAAGTGGGATAGCTACATGCCACAAATTAAAAATCAAGCATTTCATACAAGATCTATGGCTCCTATTTGCTTGAAAAAGGGTGATCTAATGATGTGATTTAAGGTGTAATTTTCAAAGGGGTTAGACTTATATGAGGAAGTGAAAAGTGTCTATATTAGAGGTAATTAATAGACTTAGTCACTGTTAGGCCTAAACAATGCCTAGTTGGATTTGATGTGGCATGTCAAATGTTAGTTTTTGGCAAGCTTTGGTTTCCAAGATAATATTTATGATTATTTCATAGACGTGGAAATGATTCAAAGCATAAACGAATGTCTAACTACCATTCTAGAGTGAATATTTCCAATCATGATCATGGATCATTTTCTATTTCATGCCATAACTAGATCAACTCCTAAGCCATCATTATAACAAATGGGCTTTCCTTGGTGTGAAAAAAGAAGAGATTTACTATCTAGAGGTTTCCATGATTTGTAATTGGTCAATAGGAGAGCATTTCTAAATAGGTTTCATATGAGGATAAAAATATGTTTGGATTTTCAAATGATTTTCTCCCTCTAGTTGTGTAAGTGAGAGGTCAAGATAACCTTTAAGCAGTTACATATGATGATAAATAGTTTTTTGGGCCTCTACTATGAAGTTCACCATCTAGATCATGAATTCACCAACATCTTCAGTCAAAAGATTAATTTTTTTAAAAAAAATATTCATCATTCCTTACAAAGATAGTTGTAACATTGATTCTTTTCTTTCAAGTAGATGAGGATCTTAGTCATGACAAAGGGGATATTCTAGATGGAAGTATCTTGGTGGACTTGAAAGCTTATTCTATAATTTTTCAAGATGAAACCCGTAGTTCTAGATTCAAGAATGTATAAATAAGGGTTTCGTCCTTTGTTCTAAGGTTATTGTTGGTTGTTGGTTGTTTTAGGTCATTGTTTTAGGCACCCATTTTCTTCAAATTTAGGTTTTACAGATTTTTTTTTGGGATCAACTACCATGTGTAGATATTATTTCCCTTGCTAAGGTGGTTTCATATGTATATCCACTACCAAGCTTTGAGAGCATGTTTATGTCTCCCTTGGAAAAAGATAAATATCACCATGCTTATTCCCATGGTAGCATTTTGAAGTGTTGATGTTTGCAATATTTATTTTTAAGTCAAGTGGATAATGTGTGTGGTTCTTTATTGTATTCTTTTAATGAAATGCAATAATACATTTTGTAAGTTTTGATAATTAGATATTTGGGTTTTTTTTCATTATTGGTTATCATTTTGAGAATGTAACTAGGTTATAAATCCCTTTCTATAGTTATCTTTGGAAACATGTTGTTAAGTACCTTTTTAAGGGAACCCTAGGTTCATGAATTTAGTAGGAGAAAGTATTTGAGATTCTATTTTTAGTGTATGTTCTATGATTTTAGGGATCATTTAGTGTTTACCATTATCTTGCATTTGGATTTTTTTTAATCTTTGTTTAGAAATAATTTTCATAAAATTCTACCAAACATCCTACTATTTGGAAGTCACTAGGATACTTCCCTATACTTTATAATTGTCTAACTTATCCTACCCTATAAATAACACACCTTGTTACATACTATAAGTGTTACTTGCCTTAAAAATGCATAATATCTTTTATATTTAAAATGTGTTTGTAGTTTTTGTTTTAAACTCTAGTGTTGTAGTTTTACATTTGGCCCTTATTGTTGAATATTTTACAAAATAAATATTGTAGTCATCCCCTCGTCTATCTTTAGTATCTTGTATATGACATAGAGAATTTGTTCAATTTGTGTGACAACCCTTCATGGGTGAAGTGTGAAAACTTGGTTATGCTTTGGTCATATTTGTCCCTTATACCAAGAATCCCAATCAAAATTTAATTGAAAAATCCCTCCATGTGAGAAAGTTACCCCATAAGTTCTATCACCTTGGTTCAGGCATAACCAAAAGTATTAGGGAGCTAACCATACCCTTTGTAGGTGCTTCTTAGTTATTTTATACATTCTGTCCAATCTTGATGCAAAACCCTTCCTCAACTACAATGACACTCTAGTGGGTTTTCCATCATTGCTTACCATATTCCTTCAATTGTGCAAGGTTGAGTGTATGAGGTCTACAATTGGGAACCAACACAATCATCCAAAACAAAAAATTCTTAAGAATGCAAATAAGAGACCTTATAAGTACCATATAGGTATTTTTATGAATCTTGAAGCAAATTATAGAGTTTAGAGTTAGTTATGAAGATTAAATAGGTTTTTAAGGTTTTTGTTGCCTGGATAAATACTCTCACAAATTCTAATAGAGGAAAGAAGGAAAAAGTAATCAAAGAAAGGATGTTAGGGTCAGATTAGTCTTATGATTAACAAACCCTCATAACATCTACTCAAGTTGTAGATCCTTATGTGGAGGTCATTTGCCATTGAGATAAATTGAGAGAAATGACATATGTTTTCTCATACCTACTAGAGGTATCCATTGAAAATCAAATTTGATGTTTTGAGGCCTAAAAAGACCTTTCTTGGTCCTCATAAATAGTTTGCCTAGTCAAAGAGGCATTTAATTTTTATTGGATTTGTATGGAATAGATGCATGGGACCTCAAGCTCTTGGGAATAGTTGGGGACCTCTATTAACTCAAACTTAATGGAATTAGTTTTTTTATTAACCCCCTGTTCTTTATGAACCATTATTAAGATGGTAATCCCCTTAAACTATTGTTAAACCCTCCTAAAGGACCTAATGAGAAAATATTCATTTATATTTCACTCAAATGTAATAATTTAACTTAAAAATGATCTAATCACATCCATATGTCTCATTATCATCTTAACGTAGCAATTGGTGGTATGTTTATAGGTACAGGTGTACACAATTGCTTAGAAAACATGGATGTAGGTGTATATGTGAAGAAATAAGATATGAGTTTGTATATATATTAGGTAAAAATGTCAATTTATATTTAATAAATGTTATTAAACCTTCAAAATTCCTCTCTAGGCCTCCTAAAGAGTTATATTAGCTCTGCAAGCTGGTAATGGTCAAAATGTGAAGAAAACTCAAATTTACAAGCTAAAAGGAGAAATTAAAGGCCTATAAAGTCCTTAAAAGGATTATAATTATAATATTGAGTTTAATATATGTTTCATACCTCAAAAAACCTATTTCAAGCATCAAAACCTAAAAATTTCATGAAAAACACTTCAAATGCCTTTCAAGCCTATACAAACACTTAGACTAGGTTTTTGGCCATTTCATGGTTCACACATTCATACAAGGTGTCAGAACATGAAATTTATAGGGAAAATGGTATTTTCATGGGTAAATTGAATCAAAAACTTCCTATAATTTTCACATGTGTGTGATTGATTTTGAGCTAAAACTCAGTTTCTCGGCAAAGAGGCCTAATTGAGGCCTATTTTAGGAGAGATAATAACATATAAATGACACTTCTACAATCAGAGTTAGGTCATAAAAAATGGAATGGATATGTAAAGGATATTGGGTCATAAAATATGTCACTATTTATCTAGTACCATCTATACATTCTTCCACATAAGGAGGTTTACTTGTTTTGGTGACTATAAGGAATAGGGAGAAAAGTAAGTTAAAGGTGCAAAATCAGATATTTTGAACAATTTGATAGATTCAAGTGAATTTTTTTAGGTATGATATGATTTTTAGAGTCCATACATGTATTAAAATTTATTTCTTTAAGGCAAATCTAAATTTTCACCTTTCTACACCATGATGCAAGAAGAGGAGTTCAAGTGATAAAAAAAAACCAAGTGAATACATAGAAGCTATTCAACAAGATTTTCAAAGTGACACGTACCTCTTAAACCACTTGGAGATAAATAAAAATTCAAGATTTGGTTTCAAAAAAAATTCAAATGGTTGTGTTGAGGGAAACATACCCCCATTTCTAAAAAATGGGGACCCTTGTGTTAAAATTATACAAAATTTGTGTTTTGAAGTTAAAATTTAATTAAATAGAGGATCATTAACATGTTTTTCACATTATTTGAATTTTAAGATCATCCACCCCTTGGTCTAGTTTGAATTCTCTTTTCATGGTCATGATTTAGCTTTGCCTATTATTTCTAATAGTGGATATCTATATTTCAGACATAAGTTTAATGGAGCTCTCCTTAATGGGATCATACCTGGGTTTCATAATTTAATGATTTTATCTCAATTTAAACTTTTACTAGCCTTTGTTCTATCAAAATTCAAGTTGAATCCATGTTAAATATTATTGAAACCCTCATTTAGAAACCCTATCACAAGATTCTTATAGATCAAATTCAAAAACTAGTGAGAATAATTTATCCGGGAATAGTTTAAATATGTTATATATTTAAGCCTAATTTTTATACTAAGGCTTCGTTATGTTTTTCAACACAACCAAACCTTAGCCTAAAATTTATAATCTTAGTCCCCTTTATGTCTCAAGCTCATTTGTCCCCTTTTATTTTAACGTGGTCCAAAATTAATGTTCGTAGGATCCATTTAAGTTCCTAGCTTGGTCCAACTTTATTTACACAAGTTTAGACTATAGTCTTAGTCATATGGACCCATTCATGTTTATTAACATAAATGAGTCCTTATTCCTAAGATTTTATCCTAAGTCTTATTTTCTTGAATCCCTAACTTAAGTTGTGTGCTTCTCTATAGGATCTACAACCCATATACATTCAAGTAGAAATGATTAGATGGCATGAGATGGACCCAATGAGTCCAAAGATTTAACCCATAGAACCAATCATAGCCAACTACTCAGATCATGATTAATAATGCATGCTTCCTTAGATGAATTTGATCAAATGACACGTAATAGTTCAAAATTTTCACAAGGCCTACTGTGTTCTATGAGACTTAATTTTGACATTCTCACGCTCATCATTTGATGTCCATGAGGTCATCATTTACATCAACAAGGCCATCAAATTTAAACCCTGATGATACATTACTAGAGCTTAATTTTGATGTTCTCATTCCTATCATTTGAAATCCATAAGTCCATCATTGACATCCATGAGTCCATAAAATTTAAGCCTCAATGATACATCTCTAGATATTATTTTTGACATTCTCGTGCCCATCACTTGATGTCTATGATGCCATCAAAATTAAGCTCATAAACCAATCTCACCTATATAAATGAACATGTTTTTCTTACTCACATTTATACTTTTTTTACTTCAATGTTAATATTGGTTTTAGATTAATTATAAGATATATTTTGACCTAAAATTTAAATTTACATAGGGAACAATTATAAATACCATACACTTAGCTTGAATATTATCATAAGGTTGAATTGTGTTTTTTAGAGCAGACCTTAGTCCAAAACCTCATACTTAGTCTATATATATACCCCTATGGTCTTGTGGAATATGTTATGGGCTTATTAGTGAGGCTTGACAAAATATGAGGTCCCATTGTATGAATCCAAGCTTAAAGCATTTGTCTCAAGGTTTGGATCCTATTTATTAATAAAATAAAAACCTTAGGTCAAAAACCTTAAGTTAGGTCCTCTTTATTATATCAAGTCTCCTTTTATTGTGATCTAAACTTATCCTAAATACTTTAGCCTCAAGATTATTTCATGTTTATTAACATGAAATTAAACCATAGACTAAAGTATTTAACCTAAGATCTTTACATGGTCCCATGCTAGCTTAAAGTTTGAGCACCTTTTTAGGATCGATAGTTCACATCTAATTAGGCTAGAATGATGACATAATGTGAGATCACCATGGAATATTCATCAAAACCTTTGATCAAGCATGGATCCACCATGTGGCACAAATGCATTCACTATGATACTAGTAGAGACACAAAGATTAGAAGGCCTGCAAGATTGCCAAGTGGCACAACTATGGGGCCTAGTATAAAGGATAGCCAATGGCATGAAAATAGTAGGATTAATATAAAAAAATCCATGTTGATCCATTTATATTGATCTAATAGAGTGAGATCAAGGATATTTTAAAAGGCAACGATAAAGTTTTAAAGCATTTATGAATAAAATTCCATGAAAAATACATAGAGATGCCATATAAATGCCACCTAAGTAGAAAATGACAAAAACAAAGATCTTTTGGGATTTAAAAAATAAAATGTATAAATGAAAAATTTCTAATCAAGCTTAATGTATAAACTTGTTTGATTGAAAACAACTATTTCCATTAAATCTTAAAAAGACTTGTAAAAAACCCTAACATCTATAGAAGCCCTAATTTCATCCTAATTTGATCACATTTGAACCAAAAAAAGATCAATTATCACTTAAATAGGTACAAATTGATTTGGAAGCAATTTGTAGACCACTAGTGATCAATTTATAGATTCAAAACCATGACAACACAAAAATAACAAATTAAGGAGGATACAGAGTTGTATTTGATTTTAAACATAGAAATAAGAGTCTTTAAAGACACTAAACTTGATGTAGTAGCATTGAACACTAGGGATAATAACTGGTCAAAGATTTTTTGTGCTATTGAATATTTGTTAGTGATTACCAAAGAAAGTGAGATAATGCCATAGTCCACTAGAGTTACTATGACATGGTCACCATCTAGATGACCAGCCTTCACCATGTAGTGGTAAAGCTAGAGGTAGTTCATTGTAATGATGTTATTACTCCTATCTTTAAAGATTATATAATTGACCAAGACATGATAGTGCATGAATGCAATTTTTAAAATTTTGATTAAATTTCCCACATTAAATTTGAAAGTTACTACTAACATCCCATACCTCAGGTAGATTTTCCCACAATTAGGTATTGGTCTAGTAAAAATGACCTAAAGACCACCCTTTTCCCATGGTTGTATTTAGGAACCCATGTGATCCCTGACCCCATTAGAAAGATCCCAATTACCTAATTTAGGGTAAGAATTAGAATGATTATGACTTTACTCAATAGATTATTGGGGTACCTTCCACCACCTATGTCAATAAGAGAAGGTCCCTTATATATATTTTATGGTTGAAAAGAGACTTACTCCCCTATTAGGAGAAATGATCAGTATTTTCCTGAAATAACAATTCTCTACCAATAATAAGAGTATTAGAAATTATTTATTTATGATGCCTTATCTTTTAGATGCCCCATTGGCCAGTACCAAAATCCCTAACATCAAAAATCGGTCACTTGATGCAAGGCAAATAGTTTCTCATTATGATTCCAAACTATATATATTCAAGTATAGGGACAACATAGAATTCATTTATGATTTTGTATATCCAACCTTGTCCAAGGATATTATAGGGGTATCTATATTGAGGGTAAGTCCTTTGATAAATAAGTATGTGGGAATTATTGGAGACATCTAGTTATATCTTGACTACACTATAATCAAGATAAAAGGGACTCTGATTTAGACTCATAGATTGCTAGTTTATATCCCCACCAAGCTAGTTGAATAGGAAATAACATACCAGTTGTTCCATGGTATTGATGGTGTACTCAAAGGAAAAAGGAAGGGGATATTCCATACTTTCCATTTGACTATTAGTATAAGTGTGTTCTAGAATTGGGATAATTTAAACACCATCTCCAAACATAGAGAATCATTTAATTTATAGCTTGATGATTTAACACATTGGGACCCCCAAGACAATGTTGTGAAACATTTGAAAGCCACATAGATTAACATTAAGTATGAACAGCAATTCAGTGTGAATGATATAATGTATATCTGAGCATATTCATTCACATAGGTCTTAGCAAGATTGAATAGGCACAACATCAAGCTTGAGGCTAGATTTATGAGAGATGAGAAGCCAAATGGTGAAATATGGAGGATGGGACCTTTGTAGTACCATTTTATACTAGGACCATCTTCTAAGCCTCATCCAAAATAGCTAGAGGCATAAATTACATAAGGGTCAAGAAAAGAGACTTGAAGAAATACCTAGTGAAGAGTCATCATCTTTTTCCTAACCTAAAAAGCCAAAGTCACCTATTGAATACATTGACATGATTATGTTGGATCCTGAGGAAACACTAGAGGATACCTTTAAGGTAATATAAATTGATTATGGGTTGTATGAAGAGGAAACATAGGAAGAATAATATTAACCCTAATTTGAGGAAGTAGAGAATGAAAAGGGGAAGGAGATAACTTTGGACTTAGTTCCAATGATTCCCCCATAAAAGAGAGAGGTTGAGCTAGCCTTGGTTCCTATAGGAACCAAGAGGCACAAATTAACCCTCACTCACCATTTGAGTGAGATTAATTTATTTAGTGATGAGAGCCCTATTCATAAACCAACCATCTCAAAGTGGTTCATATATGGAAAGTTACAAAATATCCAAACTTTGTACCATCAGTGGGCAATCACAAAGTCTATTAACATCCATGTTCATGAGGAGCTCAAGCCATGGATTTTGAAGCTACAAAAGGAAGATACGGAAAGATAAGTAGTTAATCTTAGATCTTTAATAAGCTCACAAATTGAGACCCTAGAGACTCCAAATATTACACACTCTTCAGTTGGTGTCAAGTTGGACCTAACCACAACTAGCTTGGAAAGAGTTTATGAAAAAAGAACCATGATTATAGGGGAGGAGTTCACTTTTTAGAAAGTATAACCCTTCATTAGATTGAATCAAGTGGAGGGTCAAATACCAAGTGAACACCCTATTTTTGAAGTGGATATACTTGAAGTTGCCTAGGCTCAAAGTGCCCAACTACAAATCGGTATCAAGGGGCATAAAACAACAAATACAAAACCTATAGAGGTAGAAGGAAAATCTAGATAAATAAGTTATTTTGTTTGTTCCTAATGCAATGATTTAAATGTTTGAGAGATAATTTAATGAAATGTTTGAATATTTTAAGTTAATAAGGATAAGATGGAGTGCACTAAACTAATAGGATGCAGTAGCTAAGAGTTTAATCACCCAATGGTAGATTTCTAATGATAAGGTGAAGGATCTAATTAGCATATTGATAGGGGATAAAATAAATAACTTCAAGACCATCATCATTGTTCATCTAAACACCATCTTAGACTTGATTATGTATAAAATAAATAGTTTGAGTACATGGTCCAAGTTCTTAGAGTGACTCATGAAGGATGATAAAGATATATTAGGCAAAATTGAATAACTCTTAGAGACCATGATTACAAATGCTAAAAAGTCAGCTCCATAGGCATCATTATAGATGATGAGTTGGAACATAAGACCAATTTGGTCATGTAGAAGGTGAAGAGTAAGAGCCAAGGTAGATCCAGAGGTGACAATAGTATGATCATGGATATGATCCTAACTGCATAAGAAAAGATAGCCATGGTAAAGAACATTAAGGAGGCTTTAGATAGAAATGACAAAGATCTTGATGATTTGGTAGATCAAGAGGATGAGATAATCCTAGAACCTATAGTAAATTTTAGACTTATTAATGAGAAACATCAAAAGGCAATGGGCCTTAATCAACATAAGGTCCACAAATTATTTTAGAATATTCTCTTCTGTGGGAATATTGTCAATTTTGAAAATGGAATATTATTTTGTAAAGGCATGTGTATCTTGTTAGCACATTTTCCTAAAGGTCAATCTATTTTAGAAAGTCTAGTATGTTGTAGAAACTTTGTAAAAAGGATAGTTTTCCTTTACATTTACACACTTGTAAGTTAATGTAATTGATTGACACGCTTAATTAAAGTCTATAAAATGAGCATTGTCATTTATAAAGAGGAGAGATTTTTTGAGCTAAAAAAAAATTAGTTTAAAATTTGAAGCAAATAATATGATAAAAAATTTCTGAAAATATTGTCTCATCTTATTTCTATGAATTGTTATTTAGCTTCTCTATCAATTTTCTATTTTAGATCTCAAAGCTGAATGGTTTTTAAGAATTATGGACATACATATTTAATACAAGGTTTCTAATTTGTATAAATGCTAGATTAGTTTAATTTTATCAGGTTCACTTTATTTTATTTTCTCTGCATAAGGATGGGCATATGTTATTTATTTACATTAGAAAATATTTAAAGTAAAGCTAGTTTCTAGTTGTATTTATTCATACTATATTTAGATACTTGCATGGTGTGTGGTAAGATTTGGTCATATGATATTTTATGTTATACATTGGATAAATGTATGTTCAGTTAGAATTTAAATCTTATCATGATGTTAGAGGTAAAGATTAGTAGTATAGTTTATTTCTACCCTACCCTTCCCTTTTTCTCTTTTTTAACTAGACCATTGTATCTTAAAATAATTGTAAATATTAATTTTAAAATAGTCTTAGATTATAATTTGATCATAATTCACTAATGTTAGTATATATTATTGCATCTTTTGCAAATATTTTTGAGAGGACCAAGGTGGATCCCAACCACCAAGTTTTATAAATATTGTGGAATAGTTTGGTTTCTTTGCCAATATTTCATCATAAGTAACTAGATTACCACAACCTACTACTCATACTCTAAATTATTTGAGTTATAAAATGAGAAGTTTTATTTAAACACTAAGAGAACCTATGATACACTTAGAGGCATCAATAGGTAGATCTCTACTAGTGCTATACGGAGGGTCCTAACAAATCCTTATGAATTTATAGGATCTTTGCTAGTTTAGGTGTATTTTAATCAAAGATAATTCTATTATTTGCATAATTGTACTTATTTTAGCATAATTATGTAAAGTTTGGTGATCTTCACAATTGTAGACTAGTCTTTGTGCTCATTTAGATAAAGATTGATATTCTTTGAAGACATATGTTTGATTTTGGTAAAGATAGATTTAACTTTATCAATTCAATAGGTTTGAGGTTAGTAATAGCTATTTTTCTTAAATATTCATAGATCCTTTACAAATTTGAGATCATTTAAACTAATAACTATAAATATCATTCATAGTTACGCAATTGGACATATCTTTGAGTTAGTTTAGTTGAAGATCTTGATTTTTTTATTATTCTTTACATGAATCTTAAAAAAATTCACTTATTGTGAAAGTTTAATCTTTTTTCTTAGTGAAAATTGATTTGACACATCATATTTCAAATAAAATTCAAATTTTTCAAGATGAAATTTCCAAGAATCAGAACAAGTTCACATTTAGAAATAAGGGAACCTCTACTTGAACTAGAAATCCATAAGAGAGCTAGGCAAGATAAAGGTAGGAATAGACATTCAAATTCTTTGCCAACTTCACCATTTCAAGGTACTCGTACATTCGATGTTATTCAAGGTATGGCCTAGCTAAGGGATTCATCCATCAGTGTACCAAGTGTAGTACATGATCTCCCCTACAATCTTAAAAAATATTTACCAACATTTAGTCCAAATGGTGTTATAATTATAGAAGAACACATTAAATTATTCAAAGTTACATTAAGATTCTTAAATGTCATCCTTGAAGATGTAACATGTAGGTTGTTTCCTTTTACATTTAGGGATGTTGTATATGAATGGTTTCTTAATTTGCATGACAAATACATTACCAAATGGGATAGTTTTAACAATGTTTTCATTGACAAATTTGGTAAGATCATTATTCCTTGTGTCTTGTATCAACAATTCACCACCATCAAAATAAATGTTAGTGAGTCCATAAGAGCACTTAACGTTAGGTTTTAAAAGATTCATAGTCAGATGATGGATCCCTACAAACTTGATGATGTTCTAACTTTATAAATATATAAATATGTAGTAGATCCTATGAATTCTATGTTCTCGAAGAGATCTCTTCTAGTCGTAGCCACCTTAGCATGACCCTATTCTAAAGTAACGATCATTAATGATCAAATTTATCCTCAAATATAAATGGCTTACTTTATCTTAAACATCAATCCACATATGCCTACCTTGAATATCTTTCCTAAAAATAATCAAAATGTGCCAACTTTGAATTAAACCCCATCTTTGAACCAATTACCCTTGAGCCATGTTGCTCCTAACTAGAACTTAGGATTCCTCAACCATCCTATAACTAAATTTATTTCAAATTATCAAAAGGATTTGGTACCAACAAATGGTAATAATAGTAATCAGGTTCATAATTTAGAAACTCCCAAGAGTGAGAATGAAACTATATTAAATATGGTATAAATGCTAAGCACTGATTTTCTTCAATTGCAAAAGTAGGTAAGGCATACTACTAAAAGCTTAGGTAGGAACTTATCATTCCAAAGATTTAATAAACCTAATAATATATTTTAGAATGACAATCTCCATAAGAATAATAACAATGAATCATCTACTGATAAAAAGAATATGGACATTAATCTTATTAATGTTGCATTAACTAATTATTGTAGAGTTCATTATATTTCTAAGCATGGTGAAATAGAATGCATTGAATTTTGCAAAGATTTTAATGAATTAAAGGAATAATTGGATACATTTGAAGTACTTACTAAAAAATATAATGTTGTAGGTACATCAGGAGCTAAATATGTTGACCAAGACTTCATGGTGGAGATGTTTGACTTCCCTTTCCAAGAAGACAATGAACTTGATGATGTTCTTGAAGAAGTTCATGCTTCCAAAAAATTATTGAAGAAGACATATCCATTAATTAATAGAGAGTAGAGGTAGCCTTTGACTAACTCAACACCTCCAAATAAGTTTGGCACTCCTCCAAACACTACATCAAATAATAACCCATAGCCTCCAAAGGGAAGTAATTCTAAACAAATTACTGATGCATTTATTTCTTAAAATAAAATTGGGTATAATATTTTGGAGGACATGAATAAAATAAATTCTAACATCATGTTACATGAATTAACATAGATCACTAAGTAAAGGGACCTACTATTGGAGTCCTTATCTAAGAAACCTGGTAGGCCATCCAAATATGATAATGCCAATATTGCTATGTATAAGCATAAGATAGAGTCCCCACATTTTATAATTACTATTATAATGTTTGGTAAGAATATACATAACTATTTATTAGATTCTAATGTACCCATCAACATTATTCTAGTAGCTATTTATGAGCAATTTGTCTTGACTCGTATCAAATATCATAGAGTTGTCCCTTAGTTAGATAAGTCTAGAGTCAAGGTAGTTGTGGAATTATTTAATGTTCATATGCAACTTCAATTTGTGACTAGAGTCAAAAAAATTATTGACATCTAGGTGGAATACATCCTTGATGCATATGGGTTACTATTAAGTAGGTAATGGATAAAGGCCCTAAATGGATACATGTCCACTGATTGTACTCATTTGTGTCTACCATAGAAAGGGGTAACAAAATAAATCAAAGTGGAAAGATAATGAAGGATGAAACATATGATCACATAAAATAATTCTATGAACAAAAAGGTGAAAATTATTGACTCTAATTTGGGAGTTTTCACTCTTGAAGTTGCCAAGGCATGTGAGTCTAAACCTTCTCATATTGTCCTTAGATTGTGGAAGCTACGTTTTGATGGGGCTAGATGTAAGTATGGGTTTAGAGTAGTAGTTTTCCTAACCAATCCTCTTGGTAAGGAATAACATGATTCCTATAGACTCAAATTTCCATACATCAATAATCTTATAGAATATGAAGCATTGGTACTAGGTTTACAATTTGCCATGAATTACAAAGTCAAAGAACTACTAGTTCATGGTGACTCAAAACTAGTAGTCAGTCAGGTAAGGATTAGATATAAGTGAAAATTAACATACCTCAAGAGATACAAATTTAGAATCTAGGATTTATTATATTCTTTTGATACATTCAACATTGTTTCCATCCCTAGGAAAGAAAATAAGGTTGATGATGAGCTTGCCTCAACTGCAACTAATCTTATGCCAATCCTACCTCTCAAAACATTATCATTAAGCTAGTTCATTACCCTTTTATCCTAGATAAAATAAACCAACTACAAGTTTAGTGATGGCCAATAAATCCTAGATTTCATGACTACTTCAGGAGTATTTGAGGCACATGTCATAGATGAGGAATATGAGAATAATATTTAAGAAGATGTTATATTTGATGGTAAGGTCATTCATCTAAATGAAAACAAAATTCTAAAAGGCATGATTGCCTTGGAGAGTTTATTTGACCAAGATAAGCTAGTTGAGAATAGTAGGATTCCCAAAGCAAGTGGGAAAGACTACAAGGTAATTGATCTTGGACCTTAAGATCAACCTTATCTAGTTAATATTGGAACAATATGTACAAGCATTAAGGATAAAAAAATCCAAATAATTTCTAACTAACTATAAGGACATAATTGCATGGTCCTATGATGACTTGGAAATTTTTAATCCAAAAGTCATCACTCATACCATACCCTTGAAGAAATATTGCAAAACTTTTAGATAAAACCGTAGGCCTGTCAACCCTTTATTAGAACCAATGATTTTTAAATAGGTTAAAAAAATTTAGATGCAAAGATTATATTTCCCATTAGGCATTCTACCTGGGTTTCCAATTTAGTCCCAGTTAGAAAAAATAATGGTGAAATAAGACTGTGTATTGATTTTAGAAATCTAAATAAGTCATCCAAAAAAGACAACTAACCCTTGACTACTTTAGACCAAGTTATACAAAGCATTTCTAATTCTAATATGATGTCGTTTCTTGATGGATTTTCAAGTCATAACTAGGTCCTAGTAAATCAAAAAGATAGGATGAAAACTGCTATCACTACCAAATGAGACACATTTACATACAAGAGGATGATGACATTTGGACTAATCAGTAATGGAACAACATTACAAATGGACATGGATCATGTATTCCAAGTTTTGGTAGGTAAATTAATAATTATATACATGGATTATTTAACTATTTTTTCTAAGAATAAGGAGGATCACATTGTGCATTTATGGTAGGTATTTGAAAGGTGCAAAAGGTATGGGATTTCTCTTAACCCAAAGAAGATTATTTTTTCTATTACTGAGGGAAATTTGATAGGCCATGCCATTACTAAAGAATTAATATATATAGATATTAAAAAAATAGAAACTATATCAAAAATAGAGCCTCCTAATATTAGGAAATAACTAAGATTTTTTTTATAAAAATTAACTTGGTAAGGAATTTTATTTTTGGTTTTGCATAAATTATCAAACCATTAAATGACATGCTAAAAAAATATGCCAAAATATCTTGGAATGATCAAACTAGGAAGACATTCAAGGACATCAAGGATGAAATTATTCAAGCTCCAATCCTGATAAGTCCATATTTCTCCAAGGATTTTTAGCTTTACTCCTTTGCTTTTGACCACACTATTGCAGTAGTTTTAACTCAAGATATCGATGGATGTGACCATCCAATTGATTTCATAAGAACAAATTTCAATAATGTTGAGCTAAATTATTATTTTATTGATAAATAAACATGTGCATTAGTAAATTCAATAAATAAATTTAGGCACTAAATTCTTAGGAATAAAGTGCATGCCATCCTACTTGACCCTGCTACAAAGCTCATTATAAGTTAGAATAAGCTAAGAGAAAGGAGGGGTAAGTGAATGTTTGTCATGTAGGAATATGAAATGGAAATAAACACTCAAAAATTGGTAAGGTTCTAAGGTATAATTCAAATTATTACCAATGTTAACCTTAATCTTAACGTCATATAGATTAAAAAAGAAAGTTGTTAGTCCAATTACTAGTATGATCATATCATGTATTTGTTGATTAATGGTACTTGTCATGATATATTAAATATGGAGTATAAGAGGGATCTTATAATCAAATAATATAATTACCTAATCAATAATGGAGTGATATAATAAAATAAATTTCAAGGTGTCTACCTAAGATGCATTTCAAAAGAAGAAGTTGCTTAAATAATGAACACCTTTCATGAGAAGCTAGGAAGTGGGCATGCATTTAGAAGAACCACAACCCATGAAATTTTGA
Organism: Torreya grandis; assembly: GCA_037957365.1. Classification (NCBI taxonomy): domain Eukaryota; kingdom Viridiplantae; phylum Streptophyta; class Pinopsida; order Cupressales; family Taxaceae; genus Torreya; species Torreya grandis. The sequence continues at coordinate 160,349 of JARHVA010006442.1, read as the reverse complement.
GAACTAGATATTATTGGCCCAACATATTCAAATATTCTCACAATAATTTGAGGGAATGCCACTCATGAAAAATATTAAGCATAAAGGAGCCAAAAGCATCAATGCCATTAAAACCAGTAATGGTTGATAAACCCTTTGCATAATGGGGGTTAGAATTTGAAGCGGTGATTAACCCCAACTCATTAGAATGTCACAAGTATGTTCTAACTACCACTAATTATTTCATAAGGTGGATTTAAGTAGTAGACACTAAGCAGTGTATAACTGAGGAAGTGATCAATTTTTTGGAAGAAAACATATGCACCAGATTTAAATTTCCAGTCTCACTAGTATATGATAATGGATTTGCCTTCACATAAATTAAAATGATATAATGAGCATATGATAATATTATCATTCTCAATTTCTCACCTGAACATTACCCTTAAGGTAATGGAGTGTCTAAATATACCAATAAGAACTTGATGAAAGTAATAAATAAGTTTGTAGTAGGTAAATCCAGAACTTGGATTAAGCTTCTCAAACATGCCCTTTGGGTAGATAGAATAAGAATTAAGAAGGTCCTAAAGGAATCACCATTATTTTTGGTGTATTTCTAAGATCCCATCTTCCTTATCACCCTAAAATTACCTAAATATAGGTTTATTCAGGAATATATGGAAGAAAATTAGGAACTTGCAAATTTAAAACTATTGGACATTGTTTAAATGAAAGATGCACGAGAAGAAGCTTTTGCTAGTTTTAGAAGACACCAAACCTTGGTGAAGAGTTTTTTTGATAAGAGATCAAAATTAAAGGTTTTATGATAAGGATACTTATTTATTCTTTGGAAAAAGGCATCTGAACCTAAGGGAAAACATGAAAAGTTCACACCTCTATGGATAGATCCCTGCCAGATTTATAAGACCATTGGGAAAAACACATATAATCTAAAAGACCTATAAGGAGAATAATTCAAATTTCCCACCAATGGGAAATATATAAATTATTGATTTTTTCTACTCCTCTTAGGGTCTTCATGGAGTAAATTTGTAAGGCTAGTTAGAGTTAGTGTAGGTAGGCTAGTTTAGTTTCCTTCTGCTCTTTCTTTCCTATCCCTTATTTGTAAATATGCTTGTGTATATTTATTTTCTTGTTATTTTATTTCTACTTATTTTATTTCTATTGTGTTTTTGCTTTATTTTTTTGTCCATTATTTCTTTAAGTCCTTTGGATAACCCTCAATTCAGAGTTTATTTAAAAATCTTAGAAACTCCACAAATTCAGAAATACAAGTATGTATATTGAATAAATGTTGATCATGAATCTAAAATATGAGCTTAATGTTATGATTTATAAAAAATAGTAAAGATAACTTTATAGGTTAACTATTTCATAATAACTCAAACATTATTTTGATCTAAACTTGGTTTCAATAAGAATTACACATATGAGATGAAATATTTAATTATTAGAACATAATCATACTTGCACTTAATAAACATCCTTACTTGGGATAAAATTTACAACCATATGTGATTGTGTGAGGATAAAACACTTGACCAAATCCCTAAACCTAGCTAACCTAGTTCTCAATCTTTGTTAGAAAGCCTAAATGGTCTAGAAAATAAATTAATGGCATCTTATTATAAAATCAAAAGTGTTCAAGCAAAGGTGATTCTGGTAACCTCCACTAGGGCTATATATGTTTGGATTTTAGTGGAACAAGGCTATGAGTGGAGCCAAAGGTATCTCTATAAAGGATATGGATGCCTAGTTGGTAGTAGAGCAATGCCCAAGCCTTCCCTAAGCTAAAAGCATGGTTCTTAATGAATATCCAAACATGTATTGAGTCAGTGTTAATGATTAAAGGCATGAAACCTGGAAGTTTTCCACTAAATCACATGGCAGACAATAAGTGGAATCAAAACACACACACAACATGGATAGGTTTTGATGTTTGATCATAATCCCATAGGTGAAAGGTTTGTTTTAACCATAAACTAATTTTGATGATGACATTGATCAAGTGGAATAAGTAACCTAATTATTTGTCTAAACAAAAGTCTTTTAACTCTAACATATTTATTTGTTTCCCCTATAAATTACCATTTGTTGAGGGAAACATACCCCCATTTCTAAAAAATGGGGACCCTTGTGTTAAAATTGTGCAAAATTTATGTTTTGAAGTTAACATCCACTTGAATAGAGCATCATGAACATGTTTTACACATTATTTGCACTTGAATATCATCTACCCCTTGGTCTGGTTGGCCTTCTTTATTCATGGTTTTACTTTAGCTTTTCCTAATGTTACTAACCCTAGATCTCTATGTTTTATATCACAGGTTTAATGGAGCTCTCCTTGATGGGATCATACGTGGGTTTCATAATTTTAATGATTTTATCTCAATTTTATCTCTTATTATCCTTTGGTCTATCAAATGTCAAGTTGAATCCATGTTCAATCTTCCTGAAAACCTCGTTCAAAAACATAGAAAAATATTCTTTTAGACCAAATTTAAAAACTAGTAAGAATATGTTATGTGAGAATAGTTTAAATACACTATAAAATTTATCCTAAAATTTATACTAAATCTTGGTTGTGTTTCTGAACATGACCAAACCTTAGCTTAAAAATTATAAGCTTGGTCCCCTTTATGTCCTGAGCTCCTTTGTCACCTTTTATTTTAACATGGTCCAAAATTAATTTTTGTAGGATCCTTTTAAGCTCCTAGCTTGGTCCAACTTTATTTTCACAATTTTAGACTAATGTCTTAGTCCTAAGGCCCCATTTTCATTTATTAACATGATCGAGACCTTAGTATTAAGACTTTATCCTAAGTATTATTAGCCTTGAGCCCTAAGACTTAAACCACATGATTCTCTACAAGATCCATGACACATATATATTCAAAGAGAGATGATGGGAAAACATGAAGACCTAATGAGTCCAAATATTTAACCCATATAACCAATCATAGCTAACTAATCAAATCATGATCAATAATTCACACTTACTCAGATGAATCTAATCGAATGATGTGTAATAATAAAATTTTCCATATGTCCTCCCATGTTTTATGGGACTTAATTTTTATTTTCTTCCACCCTTTATTTGATGTCTATGAGGCCATCATTGATGTCCATGAACCCATCAAATATATGCCCTGATGATAAATTACTATAGCTTAATTTTGACATTCTCACATCCATCATTTGACATCTATGAGTCCATCTTTTACATCCATGAGTCCATCAAATTTAAGCCCTAGTGATACATTGTTAAAGCTTGAATTTGACAATCTCATTCCCATCAATTGACATCTATGAGGTCATTATTTACATCTATGAGGCCATCAATATTAAGCTCATAAACAAATATCACCTAGATAAATGAACATGTTTCTTGTCTTAATCATGTTTATAAGTTTTGTATTTCAATGTTAGGATTGGTTTTAGATTAATTGGAAGATATATTTTGACCTAAAATTTAAATTTACATAGGGAAAAATTATAAATACCATATTATTAACTTGAATATTATCATTAGGTTGAATCATGTTTTTAACATTAGACCAAACCTTAGTTAATAAATTCATACTTAGTTTACACACACACACACACACACACACACACACACACACACACACACACACACACACACACACACACACACACACACACACACACACACACACACACACACACACACACACACACACACACACACACACACACACACACCCCATGGTCTTGTGAAATATTTTATGGGCTTATTAGTGAGGCTTGATAAAATGCAAGGTCATATTTTATGAAGCCTATATTAAAGCCTTTGTCTCAAGGTTTTCCTCATATATATTAATATGATAAAAACCTTAGGTCAAAAACCTTAAGTTAGGTCCTCTTTATTATATTGGGTCACCTTTTATTTTTGTTAGGATTGTGGAGCTAAAAGCTTCACTGATGCAGACATGGAGGAGGTTGCAGAATGAGTTGCTGAGTGTCAGAAGTGTTTGGTGTTGGTCTAGCCAACCAGCGTCGGCAGGGTAAGACAGGAAGGCAACCGACGTCGGTCATATATCGGCCGACGTCAGCAACCCCAGGCAGACAGGGACCGACGTCGGTCGCCTGTGTGGTTCGACTGCGAGCTATTTACGGGCAGTGAGCTAACGAACCAAGAGTTTGCATGATGAGCACTAATTTTAGACTCATAGCTGCAGATCTAATTATTGTAATTAGATGTCTAATCATTATTTGGATGAGATCTATATAATAGACTCATGGTTGTATTGGAAAAGTGTGCTAGGGAGTAAGAGAGCATAATTATAAGCTCCTTCTGTGTGTGAGGTAGAGCTATGGTGCGTTCCTCCTAGTGCCGCAGTACCAGGTGTGTTGGTGCTGGATTGGAGAGCCAGCTGGGTTCTTCAAGAGTGTAGGATCTTGGTCACAGTTGCATGGCCTATATAGGAGATCTACATGGTAAGTAAGATCGTTGATCTGCAGGTGTATGTGTGTGCAAGGTCAAGGTTCATAGGTGATTAGAACCATTGCTTGATTTGCAGGTGTGCAAGGTCATACAGACAACAACACTACAGGGAGCAATATCAGGCAGGATCTACTTGGAGTACAGGTGTGTACTCGGATAGAGCAAGAGGAAGGCAAGGGAGTTCCTTCCATAAGTATGGTCTGTTGAATTGCAGGTTGTTGCAGATTCATGGGAGATCTACTTGAAATACCTTGAGTACTTGTGGAGCACGTGGAGTGCTTGTGGAGTGCGTGGAGCACTTGTGGTGTGTGTGGAGCACGGGAGGTGAACACCAACTCTGTATTTGAGTTGGGTGTTGGGACCTGTGAGAGGGAGAGCTTTGGGGAGAAGAATTACTGTTCACTTGAGGCGTGGGAAACCTCTGTAAGGTGGTGGAGAAGAAGTGGAATCTTCTTTATTGTATTCTTTTCTGTATAAAGTGTTAATATAATTTGGTATTGTCTCTCATATGCTGTGTTATTCTGAATTCTAGTTACTTGGTGAATCTGGTTAATTTCCGCATATTAAGTTGCTGGGTATTAGTAATCAAATTGTGTGCTTCCAGTTTATCCACCCATCCTCCCAACAAGTGGTATCAGAGCCTTGGTTGTAGGTTCTTGAGCTTGATACCAACAAGTGGTATCTGAGCTGAGGTTGGAGGAAGCAGGTTTTGTTTTTGGTTACAGGGCACTCTCAGGGGTTTCTGATCGAGTGGGAGTAGAGCAACTGCAGATCAAAGTAAGCTAAGAATGGAGGAGTTGAAAAGCACAGATGGTCACTCACGGTCCTATGGAAAGAAAGAGCAGGTAAAAGATTATTGTTGGTTGGTAACAGATCAGCATGAAGAAACTGAAGATACAGATGTAGCAGGTGTTGTTGCACAGGATGTGTTTGCAGGTTTCTTGGATAAAGTTGAATCTTGGATAAAAGATTCGGTTGCCTCTTTCCATGCAGTTCCAGGTAGAGGAGCTGGTAAGCCTTGTCAGATTGTTGGCAAAGGCAAAGTGAAGCTGAAATTGCAGGCGGCCAACACACAGGTGTTGATGAAGGTCATGCAGGTCCCAGGTTTGGAGATATGGCTAATTTCTTCAAAAAGATTGGGTGATGAGAGATGCACAAGAACTCTCACAGCGGATGCACTTGAATTAGCTGGTGGTAAGAAAACAGGTATCCTTTATCTACTTGTTTATATTACTGATTCTTCTTTTGTTACGGAGACGTGGCTTCGTAGGCTTGGTCACATGAGCAGGAAGGAGATGCATGTTCTTAAGCGGAAGACAGATATATTTGATAGGCTTAAGAACTAGAAAGCCTTGGTGTTTATGGAGGAGATGGCAGACAGAACCCAGTGGATTTGGCTGGATACTTCTAAGCAGGGCAGTTTGGACATGGATTTTGATTCAAAGAAGCTCGCGGGTAAAAAGTCATCACTCACAGGCGAACACAGACACCGGCGTCAGTCAGGAGGAACCGGCGTCGAACAGACAGATGCTGATGTCGGTCATGTGCAGACCGAAGCCGGCGATGTCGGGCAGGGTAAGACCGACGTCGGTCAGGAGACTGACGTTGGCAGTATTTAAGACCGATGTCGGTTAGAAGGACCGACGTCGGCAGCAGGGACACCAGCGCAGGCAGGTTGGTAGTCAGGTACAGACGCATGGAACCGACGTCGGTCGGATGCAGACTGTGGAGTGACCGAGGTCGGTCACTGTAACGAATTTTGGGTGGACAGCAAGCTGTCAAGGAGTCTCAAACACCCATACGGAGGACTGAAGGCGTAAGTAGGCCCTCAAATTCGTTGTTTCTCTTCTTTATACTTGTTGCTGATTGTAGAGCAGGAAGGATCCAGGAAACAGGTGTGAGCTTGGCATGGATGAGGATGTGATTCCTTGGAGGAGAACCAGATGGGTGTGTTTTGGTAGAGTTTCCAGCAGGTATAAAAGCACAGAGACGAATGGATACCTTAGTAGAAGAATAGAGAGAACGGATACATGAGACGGAAGATCAGGTATATGGTCTTATGGAGCTGCAGGACAGTGGTACAGGTTTTGACAGGTGGAGGACGGAGCATGGCTTTAGTCAATGTCAGGGTAACTACTGTGGTTTGGCTTACCAGGGGGATGATGAGTCGCGACATCATTCTGTTGCTGTATGTGGATAGTATGCTAGCTAGCAGGGGTGTACATACAGGGTTTTGCTGAGCTAAGGGTAAGATTAGTTTAGTGGCATGTCATGAGGAGTTTGCAGCAGCGGAATTCTTTGACATGGGAGGCATGGAGATCACAGGTTGATTTTGTCTCGAGTGGGAGCTGATGTGAATCAGGTGTTGGCGAGGTTCGGGATGCAGAGCCGGAGCACACTAAGGGCTGGATAGGTACAGTGTCCGAAATCACATGAGGTCTGGTATAGACCTGAGTATTCCCATTCAGTGGGAGCTGTCAAAGAGTTAGGAGCCAATTCGGGAAAGTGGATTCTCAGGTTTTCCTGAGAGGGACCGCAGCAGGTGTTGCTATGCAGGGTCAGGACTTCACTACATGTATTTGTAGGTTCGGATGTGGCAGGGTACTCGGATGACAGGTGGTACACCACGAGATGTGTGGTGGGTTGTCTTCAGGTGGGAGCTTGAAGAGGGATACAAACCAGGAAATAGATTAGATGGAGTACAGGTACAGGTACAGTGCAGCTGTTTATCTCCAAGTGGGAGATTGTTAGGATTGTGGAGCTAAAAGCTTCACTGATGCAGACATGGAGGAGGTTGCAGAATGAGTTGCTGAGTGTCAGAAGTGTTTGGTGTTGGTCTGGCCAACCGGCGTCGCCAGGGTAAGACAGGAAGGCAACTGACGTCGGTCATATATCGGCCGGCGTCGGCGACCCCAGGCAGACAGGGACCGACATCGGTCTCCTGTGTGGTTCGACTGTGAGCTATTTACGGGCAGTGAGCTAACGAACCAAGAGTTTGCATGATGAGCGCTAATTTTAGACTCATAGCTGCGGATCTAATTATTGTAATTAGATGTCTAATCATTGTTTGGATGAGATCTATATAATAGACTCATGGTTGTATTGGAAAAGTGTGCTAGGGAGTAAGAGAGCATAATTATAAGCTCCTTTTGTGTGTGAGGTAGAGCTATGGTGCGTTCCTCCTAGTGCCGCAGTACCAGGTGTGTTGGTGCTGGATTGGAGAGCCAGCTGGGTTATTCAAGAGTGTAGGATCTTGGTCACAGTTGCATGGCCTATATAGGAGATCTACATGGTAAGTAAGATCATTGATCTGTAGGTGTATGTGTGTGCAAGGTCGAGGTTCACAGGTGATTAGAACCATTTCTTGATTTGCAGGTGTGCAAGGTCATACAGACAGCAACACTATAGGGAGCAGTATCAGGCAGGATCTACTTGGAGTACAGGTGTGTACTCGGATAGAGCAAGAGGAAGGCAAGGGAGTTCCTTCCATAAGTATGGTCTGTTGAATTGCAGGTTGTTGCAGATTCATGGGAGATCTACTTGAAGTACCTTGAGTACTTGTGGAGCACGTGGAGTGCTTGTGGAGTGCGTGGAGCACTTGTGGTGTGCGTGGAGCACGGGAGGTGAACACCAACTCTGTATTTGAGTTGGGTGTTGGGACCTGTGAGAGGGAGAGCTTTGGGGAGAAGAATTACTGTTCACTTGAGGCGTGGGAAACCTCTGTAAGGTGGTGGAGAAGAAGTGGCATCTTCTTTATTGTATTCTTTTCTGTATAAAGTGTTAATACAATTTGGTATTGTCTCTCATATGCTGTGTTATTCTGAATTCTAGTTACTTGGTGAATCTGGTTAATTTCCGCATATTAAGTTGCTGGGTATTAGTAATCAAATTGTGTGCTTCCGGTTTATCCACCCATCCTCCCAACAATTTTGATCTAAACTTAGCCTAAATACTTTAGCCTTAGGATTATTTCATGTTTATTAATATGAAATAAAACCTTAGACTAAAGTATTTAACCTAAATTCTTTATAAGGTCCCATGCTAACTTAAAGTTCAAGCACCTTTTTAGGATCAATGACTCACATCTAATCAAGGTAACATGATTAAACAAAGTGAGATAACCATAGATTATTTATCAAAACCTCCAAGAAAATTTGGAGCCACCACATGGCATAAACACATGCATTGTCACATTGGAAAAGATGTAGAGCTTAGAAGGCCCATGGGATAACCACATAGCAAAACCATAAAGTTTAGTAAAAAGGATAGCCAATGGAATGTAACTAACATGATTAATATTAATTATCCATGTTGATTTACATAGATTGATATGATGGAGTGAGATAAAGGACAAATTTTCAAAGGCAATGGTAAATTTTTAAAGTATTTATGAAAAAAAAACCATGAAAAAGCCATAGAGCTACCACATAAACACCACCTAAGCATAAAAGAACAAAACCAAAGATCTTGTGGGCTCATAAAAAATAAAGGTATAAATGGAAAAGTTCTAATCAAGTCTAAGGAATGAACTCATTTGAGTGCAAACAAACATCACAATTAAAGTTCAAAAAGACCCGTAAAAAGCCCTAACATCTGCAAAATCCCTAATTTGATCACATTCAAACCAAAGAAATCTCAATCATCACTCGAAAAAGTAAAAATTGTTATGGAAATAATTTGTAGACCACTAGTGAGTAATTTGTAGATTCATAGACATGATAGAAAAAAATAATAAAAAAGGACACAAAGTTGTATTTAACTTCATATATAGAAGGAAGAGTCTTAAAAGACACTAAACTTGATCTGATATCATTGAACATTGGGGTTAATAATTGGTTTAATATTTTATAAGATATTGAAGAGTTACAAGTGATTACCAAATAAGAAGAAAACAATGCCACAGTTTGCCAGAGGTACTATGACATAGTTTCCATCTAGATAACTGGTTTTCATCATGTAGTGGAAAATCTAGAGGTACTTAATTGTATTGATGTTATTGCTCCTATCTTTAAGGATTATAGAATTGACCAAGACATGATAATGCATGAATTTAATTTACAAAAAGGTTGCTTAAATTCCCCATATTACATTTGAAAGTTACTACAAAATTCCCATACGTCAGGTATATTTACCCATAATTAGGAATTTATCAATAAAAAATGACCTAAAAATTTCCCTTGCCCCATGGTGTTATTAAGGAACCCATGTGATCCAAGACCCCTTGGAAAGATCCCAATTACCTAATTTAGGGTAGGAATTAGAATGATTATGACTTTACTTAATATATTGTCTAGGGCCCCTTCTACCACCTATGTTAACAAGAGTTCGGTCCCTTATATATATTTCATGGTTGAAAATGGAATTACTCCCCTAGTAGGATAAATGATTAGTAATTGCTTAAAGCAACTATTATCTTCCATAAATAAGAGGATTAAAAATCACTTCTTTATGATGTCTTATCTTTTGGATGCCCTATTATCCACTACCAAAATCCCTAACATCAAAAATTGGTCACCTGATGGAAGGCAAACAGTCTCCCATTACTATTCTAAACTACATATATTCAAGTATAGGGACCACATATAATTCATTTATGATTGTGTATATCCAACCTTGTCTAAGGATATTATAGGGATATCTATGATGAAGGTAAGTCACTTGATCAAGAAATATGTGAAACTTATTTGAGACATTTGGTTATTATCTAATAGGATTATAATCAGGGTAAAAGGGACTCTGATTTAGCCTCTTAGATTATAAATCTATGTCCCCACCAAGCTAGATGAATAAGGGATAGTATACCAGTTGTTCCATGGTATTGATATTGCATTCAAAGGTAAAAGGAAGGGTTTATTCAATCCTTTCCCTTTGAATATTAGTAGAATTTTGTTCCAAAATTGGGATAATGTAGACACCATCTCTAAACATAGAGACTCATTCAATTTATAGATTGATGATTTAAGACATTGGGACCCCCAGGATAATGTTGTGAAACATTTGAAAGCCAAATAGATTAATAGTAATTATGAACATCAGCTCGATGTCCATGATATAATGCACATATGAGCATATTCATTCACAAAGGTCCTAATAATATTGAAGAAGCACAATATCATGCTCAAGGTTAGATTGATGAGAGATGAGAATCCAACTAGTGAAATCTAGGATAATGTTGTGAAACATTTGAAAGCGAAATAGATTAACATTAAATATGAACATCAGCTCGATGTCCATGACATAATGTATATCTAAGAATATTTATTGACAAATGTCCTAATAAGATTGAATAAGCACAATATCAAGCTCAATATTAGATTGATGAGAGATGAGAATCCAACTAGTGAAATATGGTGGATGGGAACTTTGTAGTACCATTTACTCCTAGGACCATCTTCTATGCCTCATCCAGAATATCCATAAGAATAAATTACACAAGGGTAAAGAAAAGAGAGACTTGAAGAAATACTTAGTGAAGGGGCATAATCTTCTATCCAGCCTCAAAATCTAGAATCACCTATTGAATACATTGGCATGATTACATTGGACCTTGAGGAAATACTAGAGGATGATTTGAAGGCACAAGCAAGTGATTATTGGCCAAATGAAGAGGAAACATAGGAATAAGAACCTCAACCCAAATTTGAGGAAGCAAAAACTGAAAAGGGGAAGGAGATTCTTTTTACTTATTTCTAGTGGTTCCCCCACAAAATAGAGATGATGCTCTAACCTTAGTTCCTACAAGAACCAAGAGGCCCAAATTAACCCACACTCACCCTTTGAGTGAGATTAATTTTTTCAATGATGAGAACCTTATTCATGGACCAGCCATCCTAGAGTGGTTCATATATGAAAATTTACAAAAGATTCCAACTCTACACCATCAATGGGAAACCACAAAGTCTGTTAACATCCATGTTCATGAAGATCTCAAACCATGGATTATGAATTTATAGAAGGAATAAAAATAAATACAAGTAAATTATCCTAGATATTCAATTATCTCACAAATTAAGACTTAGAGCCTCCAAATATTACACACTCTGTACATGATGTCAAGTTTGACCCAACCAAAACTAGCTTGCAAAGAGTTTTTGAAAAAGAAGCCATGATCATGGGGGAGGAGTTAACTTTTCACAAAGTGGAACCTTTCATTAGATTGACTCAAGTGGAGGGTTAAAGACTTGGTGAAAAACCTATTTTTGAAGAGGATATACTTAAATTTTATCATGCTCAAAGTTCCCAAATACAAACTAGTACCAAGGGCATGAAATAAAAAATAGAGAACCCTACAGAAGCAAAAGGAAAATCTAGAGAAATAAGCTATTTCATTTATTCCTAATACAATGATTGAAATGTTTGAGAGATTATTTCATGACATTTTTAACTATCTAATGTTAATAAGGCTATGACAGAGTGAACTAAAGCAATAAGATGTAGTAGCCAAGGGTTTAACAACCCAATAGTAGAGTTCTAAGGATAAGATAAAGGATCTAATTAGTATCTTGACAAGGGATAAAATACATGGCATAAATATCATTAGAATTTATCATCTCAACACCATCTTGGGGTTGATTATGAATAAAATCAATAGTTTGAGTACATGGTCTAAGTTCTTAGAGAGACTCATCAAGGATGATAAAGAGATAATGTATAGAATTGAATGACTCTTGGGTACCATGATTATAAATACTATAAATCTCAACTCCAAAGGCATCATCTTAGATTATGAATTTAAACATAGGACCAATTTGGTCATGAAGGAGGTGAGGAGCAAGAACCAAGGTAGTTTTGGAGGTGACAATAATAGGATCATTGATATTATCCTAACTATAGAAGAAAAGATAGCTAAGTTGATGAGCATTAAAGATGCTTTAGATAGAAATGATAGAGATCTTAATGATTTGGTAGATCAATAGGATGATCTCCTCTTAAAACCTACAGTCAATTTGAGACTTATTGATGAGCAACATCAAAAATAAATGAGGTTACTTCAATAAGATCAAGGGCCTTCATCAGCATAGGGTCCAAAAATTATTTAAGAATATTCTCTTTTATGGGAACATTGTAAATTTTGAAAATGGAATATACTTTTGTAAAGGCATGTGAAACTTGTTAGCACATTTGCCTAAAGGTTATTATTTTTTTTTGAAAGTCTAGTGTGTTTTAGAAACTTTATAGAAAGGATAGTTGTCCTTTACATTTTTACACTTAAAAGTTGATGCAACTGACCAACATGCTTCCTTGACTATAAAAGGAGCATTGTTATTTTTAAATAGGAGGGAGTTTTTGAGATACAAAAAATTAGTATAAAGTTTGAATCAATAATAAAAGTAGATAATTATGTGAAGATTGTCTCATATTTTTTGTGTGAATTTTTATTTAGATTATCTCTCAATTGTCTATTTTAGATCTCAAATTTGAATGGGTTTTAAGAATTATGGACGTGCATATTTAATATAGGGTTGTTAATTTGTGAAAATTATAGATTAGTTGAAGGTTATTGGGTTTACATCATTTTATTTGTTCTGCATAAAGATGTGCATATGTTACTTGACTACAATATTAAATCTTTAGAGTAAATCTAGTTCTTACTTGTATTTCTTCATACTATCATTAAATATTTGTCTGGTGTGTGGTAAGATTTCAGGGTATGTTATTTCATGATATAAATTATTTAAATGTATGTTTAGTTGTAATTTGAACCTTGTCATGGTGTTATAGGTAGATATTAGTAGTATTGTTTCTTTCTACCCCACCCTTCAATTTTTATCCTTTTTTAACCAAACCCCTGTAGCTTAAAGTCATTGTAAATATTCATTTTATAATAGTCTTATAATATAGTTTTATCACAATTAAATAATGTTAGTATATATTATTGGATAGTTTACAAAGATTCTTGAGAGGACCAAGGTGGCTCCCAACCACCAATTTTTATAAATATTATGGAACAATTTGGTTGTTTTGATGTTGTTTCATCATAGGTAACTAGATTACCACAACCTATTACTCATTCTCTGAATTATTTGAGTTCTAAAATGATAAGTGTTCTTTAAACACTAAGATCACCTATGATACACTTAGAGGCATCAATAGGTGGTGCTCTACTGGCACTAGGAGGGCCCTAACAAATCCTTGTGAATCTATATGATATTTACTAGTTTAGGTGTATTTTGATTAAATATCATTTTGTTCTTTGCATAATTTTACTTATTTTATCATAATTTTGTAAAGGTTGGTGATATTCATGGCTTTAGACCAATATTTGTGCTCATTTAGACAAATATTAACATTATTTGAATACATGTTATATTTTGGTAAAGATAGTTTTAGCTTTGTGAGTTCAACAGGTTTGAGATTAGTAATATCTATTTTATATAGATATTCATATATCATTTAAAAATTTGATCTCATTTGAATTGAGAGTTTTATAGATCATTCACGGTTAGATCTTTGGACATATCTTTGAGTTAGTTTAGTTGAATATGTTGATTTTTTTTGTTCTTTATATTAATATTTGTAAAATCTAGTTAATGTGAAAGTCTAATCTTTGTTTTCTTAAATATTGATTTGACACAACGTATGTAAAACAAAATTCAAATTTCTCAAGCTAGAATTGCCAAGAATCAGAACAAGGTCACATTTCAAAGGGAACCTTTGCTTGAAGTAGAAATCTATAGGAGGGCTAGGTGAGATAAAGGTAGGTGTAGACATTCAAAGTATTTTCCAACTTCACCATTCCAAGGTAATCTTACATATTACCTTCATCAAGGTATGAACTGGCTAGGGGATTCTTTCATCAATGTACCAAGTGTATTACATGATCTCCCTAACAATCTTGTGAGATATTTATGAATGTTTAGTCCAAATGGTGTTGTAACTATAGAGGAACACATTAAATCATTAAAATTTACATTAATTTTGTTAAATTTCACCCATGAAGATGTAGCATGTAGGATAATTCCTTTTACATTTACGGGTGTTACATATGAATGGTTTCTTAATTTACCTGACAACTACATTACCAGTTGGGATAGTTTTAACAACATTTTCATTGACCAATTTAGTAAGATCATTAGTCCTTGTGTCTTGTATCAAAAATTGACCACCATTAGAAGAGATTATAGTGAGTCCATAAAATATTTTAATTCTAGGTTTCATAAGATGCATAGTTGGACCATAGACCCCTATAAACCTGATGTTGTTTTGGATTTAGAAATCTATAAGGATGCATATATCCTATGAATTTTATGTTCCTAAGGAGGTATTTTCTAGTAAAAACCACCTTATCTTGAACCTATTCTAAAGTAGTGATCATTAATGATCAAATACAATCTCATGGATAAATTGATTACTTTGTCCCAAATGTCAATCCACATATGCCTACCTTGGATATCTTTAATAACAATAATCAAAATGTGTCAGATTTGAATCAAATCCCATTTTTGAACCAATTAACCTTGAGCCATGGTGCTCTTAACCATACATTATGATTCCTAAACCATCTTATAATTGGATTTAATTCAAATGATCAAAAGGCTTATGTAGTAACCAATATTACTAATAGTAATTAGGTTCATAATTAATAAATTCTCAAGAGTGAGAATGACTCTATATTAAAGATGGTACAAAATCTAAGCATTAATTTTCTTCAGTTGTAAAAGTAGGATAGTCATACTAATGAAAGCTTATGTTGGAACTTCTCATTCCAAATATTCAATTGACCCAACAATAGATTCTTGAATGATAGTTTCCATAATAATAAGAACAATGAATCATCTACTGATAAGAAGAATATAGATAGTAATCTTATTGATGTTGCATTAACTGATTAGTGTAGAGTTCATTGTAATACTAAACATGGTGAAATAGACTACATTGAATTTTACAGAGATTTTTAAGCCTTTTAAGAAGAATTAGATACATTTGAAGTAGTTCTTAATAAAGATAATGTTATAGGTACATCAAGATCTAAATATGTTGACCAAGCCTTCATGGTGGAGATGTTTGACATCCCTTTCCAAGAAGACACTGAACTTGAATATGTTCCTAAATAAGTTCATGATTTCTATCAATTCTTAAATAATACATATCCATTGATAAATAGAGATAAAATCAGCCTTTGACTACCTCAACACCTCCAAATAACTTTGACACTCCTCCAAAAACCACATCAGATAATAGACTAGAGCCTCCAAAGGGAAGTACTTCTAAACAAAGTATTGATGCATTTATTTCTTCAAACAAATTTGGATATAATATTTTGGAGGAGACGAATAAAATAAAGGCTAACATCATGTTGCATGAATTGGCATAGGTCACTAAGCAAAGGGACCTATTGTTAAAGTCCTTGTCAAAGAAACCTAGCAATCCATCCAAAATTGATAATGCCAATGTTGCTATGTATAAGGCTAAAATAGAGTCCCCACCTTTTATTTTTACTATCAAAATGTTTGGTAAGAATCTACATAATTATTTGTTATATTTTAGTGCATCCACCAATATTATGCCATCAAGTATTTAT
The DNA here is from genome assembly GCA_037957365.1 of Torreya grandis. Lineage (NCBI taxonomy): Eukaryota > Viridiplantae > Streptophyta > Pinopsida > Cupressales > Taxaceae > Torreya > Torreya grandis. Next base: position 144,360 of record JARHVA010006442.1, on the reverse strand, counting down.
AAGCAATTTGGCCTAAATCCTATTAGATCTGATAGAGTTATCACTCAATTAGAAAAGTCTAGATTCAAGGTGTTTGGATAATTATTAAATATTCATATGCAACTTGCCTCTAAGCCTAGAGTCTAGTAATTTATTGACATCTAGGTCGTACAAATTCTTGATGCATATGGGTTGATGTTAAGCATGGAACAGACAAATGCCATAAATAGATACATGTCCACTAATTCTTCTCTTTTGTGGCTACCATGGAAAGGGGAACCAAATAAAATTAGGGTGGAAAGAGAACCAAGGATGAAACATATTATCACAAAATACAATGTTGTGAATGAAAAGGTGAACATTGTTGACTCTGATTTAGGAGTTTTCACTCTTGAAGATGCTAAGGCATGTGAGTATAAACCTTCTCATATAATCATTGGTTTGTGAAAAACATATTGTAATGGGGCTAGATGTAAGTATTTTTATAGAGTAGGAGTTGTCCTAACCAATCCTCTTTGTGAGGAATATCATGCTTCTTATAGACTCCAATTTCCAAGCACCAATAACCTTGTAGAATATGAAACATTGATCATAGGTTTACAATTTACCATCAAGTACAAATTCAAAGAATTATTGGTTCATGATGACTTAGAACTAGTATTCAATTAAGGAATAGATACTAGTGAAAATGATCATACCTCAAGAGATACCAGTTTAGATGCTAGGATTTGTTAGTCTTTTGATGCATTCAACATTGTTTCCATTCCTAGGGAAGAAAATAAGGATGTTGATGAGATTGCCTTAACTACAGTCAATCTTATGCCAAACCCTAACTTTCATAACTTTAAAATTGAGTTGGTTTCTTTCCCTTCTATCTTGGATAACATAAACCACCTATAATTTTTTAGTGATGACCAATAAATCCTAGATTTCATGACCAATTTAGGAGTATTTGAGGAACATGTCATAGATGAGGCCAATGAGAATACTCTTGAAGAAGATGGTAGATTTGATAGTAAGGTCATTATATACACCATAAATTGGTCAAGAAACCACATATATCATGTATTTTCATAGTCCTTTTTTCAAGAGACTCTGACTCAAGAATATGAGCCTTGTTCACATTAGCTATGTCTTTTGTTTTACTTATTTTGGTCTTATTTCATGATTGAGTCACCTTTCTACTCATTTCTAATCATCTATATCCTTTTACATGGACATTCTAGCTTAGCTAAACTTTATTTCCAAAGCTAATCTTATCCCCTAGGTCTCGAACATGTAAGATAGGAGTGATGGGATTGGATTATAGTACTGGACCCTAGGGTGTCCCATGTTTGGTTCTCTTATCCTTTTGGATTTTTAGTCCCAATAGTCATTTATCTTTACTCAATAGGTATTAAACCCTTCTTACCCCCCTTAAGTTTTGTTTAGATTTTTTATGGTAGCTAATGTGATTAAAGCTCCTAGATTCAAAATAAAAATTCTCCTATATAAAGGACTTCACAAGGCATTTTATATCTAGCACTTACTACTTTGTCACAATACACAATTAAAAATAAGTCAATAGTATAACATAGCACTCTACATCACAAATAGATTTGCATGCTTGATCAAGGAAATGCCTAGGTGAAAGTCCATTCTTGAATCTATCATGTACATTTATTATGCATGTTCCCTAAAGGAGAACTAAATTTGATCTAATACCCTAGTTTAAGGGTTAATGTAGGCTAGAATTAGGACAACAGGGATTCTAGATCATGTGATCATACTTCCCCTAACCCAATTTTTCCTCCTTTTGCTTTTGATGTATTTATTATTTCATGTGTGTGGATAGATATAGGGATGGAATATTAAAACATCTCTATATAGATATATGTTGACATTCAATATCCAAAATTTAATAGGTAGGCTCACATAAGAATAGTACAAAGAACCCAAAAAAATCAAGACTTTTTGAGTATTTTATATAATAGTGGTAGGAGTGGATAATAACACTGGACCTTAGTGTGTCCTATTTTTAATGGTTATGTCCTTTCACCAAAAAAAAAATCTAGATCTAGCTTCTTGACATTTTCACAGTCTTGCATAGTAGTTTTCAAGCTTTGAAATAGTTGTCTTAGTATATTTTTATAGATAAGCTACTTCTTTTCTCCATGTAATTAATTTAATCAAATTTATATAAATCGTTATTTTATTTTATTTGACTAGATTTTATCCCTTAAAAAAACCCTTTATTTTCTAGAAACTAAACACTAGTTTCCCTAAAATAGTAAAACCTAAAACCCTAGGTACCTTTAGGGTTTTTCCTTCATATTTTTGTGCAAAAATTCAATTTCAAAATTCTAATTTTTGTATAAATTTTTGTGCATTTATTTTTAATTAAATTTATTTTATAATTTAAACTATTTCAATAATTTTTAAAAATTCTAAAACCCCAACCCAAAACCCTAGATTTCCAAACTAGGTCCTCAAACCCCACTCTTTCCTTACAATTTTTAGATAAATATTTTGGAATTTTTGAAAATTGTTTGGAGTGTAAAAAATATTTTCAAAATCTATATATTAGTAGTTATTTTTGCAAAATTTCAATTTTTTATTTATAATTTTTGTATAAAATTTTGTGCATTTATTTTTATTCAATTTTATTTTAGAATTCAAATTATTGCAATAATTTTCAAAAATTATAAAACCCAAACCCAAAATCCTAGATTTCCAAACTAGGTCCTCAAACTCCAAGCCTTCCTTACAATTTTTAGATAAATTTTTTGAAATCTTTGCATATTGTTTAGAGTGTCAAAAATATTTTCAAAATCTATATCTTTGTAGTTATTCTTTCATTTATTTTCTTAATAGTAATTTTACATATTCTCTTTTGTGAAATAAATTAAATGGCCACTAAGGAACTTCTTTCCTCTCATTCTATAGATCAATTTCTAATTTTTTCTCATAATTATGATAATGAATGGAAAAAATTTCAGAATTGCACATTAGCTAAAAATGTGGAAAATGATTTCATTTACAATGAAGATAATTACTATTTTTGTAATGAGGAATATGATGATGGACATGAAAGTGATAGTGAATAAAAATTAGATGCATCTTCTTCTCTCAAACCTATCTCTTTTCTTCCCTCTTCTAAAGAAAATAATTTTGATAAATGGGAAAAAAAAAATTTCACCTCATTCTCCTATGCACAATACATGAAATGAACAAATTAGTCATGCATTTCCAAGTGAACCTCTCATTTTTGATAACTTGCTTCCATTTTAACTCTCTCTCTCTCTCTCTCTCTCTCTCTCTCTCTCTCTCTCTCTCTCTCTCTCTCTCTCTCTCTCTCTCTCTCTCTCTCTCTCTCTCTCTCTCTCTCTCTCTCTCTCTCTCTCTCTCTCTCTCTCTCTCTCTCTCTCTCTCTCTCTCTCTGCATTAACATATGCAACTATCACTATAGTATCCCTATCAAAAATATGAGCCCTCATCCACCCTCATCATTAGGTACATGCCATGTGAGCTCTTAGAGTTTAAAATTAATTATGCTCTCCCAATAATCACAATATTCACTCCCCACCTTAGCTTATTATTCATATTGAGCACCTCCTACTTCACCTACACATAAACTGTGACACTACGTTAGCTATATAATTAAAATAAAACTACAAGCACAAATTTGTACACAATTCAAATGTAATCACTAATTACCTCCCATCATCTAGATTGGCTCAATATTCTCACACTTAAGAACATTCCCTACCTCAATAGGATATAATAGATCCCACTGATGCCTAGCCCATCATGCAATATACACATCTTTACATATAACATTATTTGCATTTAGAATATCTATGGCCACATCCCTTTCATCCAAAGGCAATGGTACAAGCTCAGCCTCAGCAGGTCTCAAATGAGCTCCTACCATTGCAAATTCTCATTCACTCCTCACCCACACCCATGTTATTGGGGGTGCATCTTATGGTAACCCAAACTATCTAGTCACATACTCATATTAAAAGTGTTCAAATACTCTAACCCAATGGTCATGTATCCAATATATGACCCTCATAAATCATAACTACACCTAGAAAATATTTTATAAGGCCTCTATATGATGTCACTAACCACCAATATATCTATCACCCACCTATAATGATCCATCTTAGGGGATCAAATAGCTATTGTACTCATCCACCATTATCCAAATGTCTATAGAGGTGCACACTTCATTTGGGTAACCTAATCCACTACACAATTGTTATGTGTTCATAGGCCCAACAATGAAATAAGGTCATTATGCTCAATCCACCACTGGATGACTTCTATGTAAACCTATAAATATCCCTATATAGGTGGGCCAACATAGTCCTCCCCCATGAGAATATAATGCCATATACCTCCACACTATGCATAATCCTATGAATCTTATATGAAATAGACACTCCACTCTTATTCATAGAAATAAATGATGCCAACAAAATAGCCAACCACTTTTGCAAGCATGGAACACTAGATTTCATAATAACTAACAATAGTACATCACTATCACTCCCTCTCTAATGTATACCTAAGGTCACACCATAAAAATACAAAGATGAATGATCAATGGAATCAACATCCATATCATCTTGTACCATCATTCATTGCCCACTAATTGATAAATGCAGTATGTGGTACACATCCTCTAGAGTCATATTAATCTCTCCTATAAGAAGTTAAAAAGTACGTGAATCTACATTCCACCTCTCACATAAGGCGGTAGTAAGATATCTATCCCACTACACTATGCATAGGTCACACACATGACCTAACCCTACCCTATCCATGACAACTCTCTCATCAGTAGATAATGGTAAAAGTTTTAAGGTCTCTATCATTTGGCCCCTATAGAACTCTCTCATCTGTACCTTACCCTAAAAAACACTAGAAACAACATATATATCAACCAACAATTCCAAATCAAATTCCAAAATATAACAATAGTTAAACAACAAAGCAACATATTAAAAAATTAGGCCTCTAGGACAACAACATTAGATGTAAGATAACAATGTTAAATAGGAAGGCTATAGCCTAGACAACAACACTAAAACCTAGACAAGAGTGTTGAACCCTAGATAGGAGTGCTAAAACTACAAAAAATTTCCTAGGATACTTTAAATATCTCAAAAACACCAAGATAGGTATAAAAACTAACAAAAACCAAGCATTTGTGTTACTTACTAGGGTCACATCACCACCAGCTTGAACCTAGGCTACCAACTACTCAAACTAAGTCATGGTAGGTGTTCATCTCCTTGGCATCTCTCTCTTTATAAAGTACAAAATCAAACTAGTTAATACACAAATGAATTAAAAATCAATTCAATTTACTATATTAGCAAATTTTCTTAATCAAAACAAAATACCAATTTTCCCATAACTCAAACCTTGTAAATCCATTTTTTAGACCATTTTCTTCCATAGAATCATGACAACAATACCTTTGACATCACTCAAAATTTGATCTCTTACTACCTTGTCTACTTTCTATGGCATGAGAATATCTATATTTCTCTTCCACTCATACACACTATTTAAAGATCACCAATCAAAACATGTTCCACTTCCAACAACTTAGACTAATCAATCAAACAACTTCTTCAGCTATTAACAACACGCCAACCTTATTTCTAATATTACACCACTAGGCATAACTTTTGGATTCACTTCCTCTATCAAAAATTTCATCCTTCTCTTCTAAAGGGGGCATCATTCCTATTATTCCTATTTCTACACTTACCCAGCATGCCCATCCATTCTCATAGGTGGATACACCATGATTCATACACATCTAACAGTCAGATTATCAGATTCAGCTTAGATTGATTGAGATATATAATGATTCATATTACATTGGTCATTTTACATTACTCAAGACATTTAGAGAGATATACATTTAGTTTACAGATACATAAACTATTCAGATGTAGTGTTTCAAATCATATGGATCCATAGTGATTTTAGCTTACAGGTATAAAGACTATCTAGATATAGTGGTTTAGATTACATAAAATCATAGTGATTTTGATATAAATACAAAATTAGATAATAAAATTAGGGTCATGTACATTACTACACATCTCATACATACAGATTTATACAACATGACTTAGTTACATAATTAGATAACATACTATAGGAATAGTGCAGAGCACAGTGTTTTTATCTCTTTTTCTGCACATGAGGCATGATAAGATATGTCATTTCACATGTGGTTATATAGATTAATAGATTATATAGATGCATCACTAACATACCAAATTTGGGGGCATGACAAAGATGTTCATGTTTTTCATCACTCAAGATTATATAGATGGAATGGAACAACATGTCATTATCTTCTTGAATATTGACTAGATTTTTAGATTACACCCAACTATACCCAGGTTATCACTAGGTTAGACCGTATGGTTATCTATATTGGTTGGTCCATTGCATTACCCAGACCTAGACTATATGATTTTGTGCAAGATAGACAATAGACATTAGTTTTGGGCCTCCAAGAATTTCTCAATTCTAGTTCAAATATTTAGAGTGGGGGTATGAAATTTTTTTCTCTTCATAACATACAAGTTTTATACACACATTCTACATTACATGAGTTTATGTGGGATAAAAGATAGACATTGGTTTTAGGCCTTCAAACATTCCTCATTTTTAGATAGATTTATCATAGGGGGCAAGCATTTCCCTCCTTCTCCATGTTACATGGATTCCAGTTTTAGATTCAGTACAAGGTAAATCTATTTCAAGGATTCCTTCATTCTCCAAGAACTATTCAACTCTCCATCCACTTCCTTGGCCAAGAAGTAAGTTGGACCCTTGCAATACATTCCTCTCCATGTAATTAGGTTTAGGTATGCATTTTATTTTTATTTATTATACTTTAGTACTTCATTTTATTGCATCACTAGAATAAAAGGGGTAAAATGTATACACCATAAATTGGTCAAGCAACCACACATATCATGTCTTTTCATAGTCTTTTTTGCAGGAGACTCCAACTAGAGAATATGAGACTTGTTCACATTAGCCATGCATTTTGTTTTTCTTATCTTATTCTTGTTTCATGATTGAGTCACCTTTTTTCTCATTTATAGTCATCATAGACTTTCAAACGGTCATTCCATCTTAGCCAGACTCTATTTCCTAGACCAATCCTATCCCCCTAGGTCTTGAAATTTTATGATAGGAGCAATGGGATTAGATTATACTACTAGACCCTAGGGTGTCCTATTTTTGATGCTCTTATCCTTTTACATTTTCTATACCAATAGTCATTTATCTTTGCTCAAGAGGTTATAAACCCTTCTTAGCCCCTCCCTTAAGTTTTGTTTATCTTTTTGATGTTGGCTAATGTGAATAAAGATACCAAATTCTAAATAAAGAGTCTCATATATAAATTACTTCGCAAGGCATTTTATATCAAACACTAACTACTTTGGCACAATACATAATTAAAACTTAGTCAATAGTATAGCTCAGTATTTTTCATCACACATAGATTTGCATGCTTGATCAAGAAAAAGCCTAGGTGAAAGTTCATTCTTACATCTACTATGCATGTTGGTTATGCACGTTCTCTAAAAGAGAACTACATTTGATCTGAGACCCTAGCTTTAGGGTTAATGTAGGTAGGGATTAAGATAACAAGGATTCTAGATCATGCTATCATACTTCCCTTAACCCATTTTTCCCTTTTTTTCTTTTGATGTGTTTATTATTTCATGTGTGTAAATAGATCTAGGGTTTAAATATTAAAATAAATCTATAATGATCTTCATCAACTTTCAACATATAAAATTTCATAGACAATCTCACATAAGAAGAATGAAAAAAACCAAAAAAAATTATGATTCTATGAGTAGTTTGGACAATAGCGGTAGGAGTGGACAACAACATTAGACCCTAGGGTGTCCTATTTTTAGTGGTCTTATCCTTTCATTGAACAAAATATAGATCTAAGTTCTTGACATCTTCCATGTCTTACATAGTAGTTTTTAGGCTTTGAAACAATCATCTTAGACTATTTTTCTAGATAAGTTACTTATTTTCTCTATTTAATTAATTTAATCAAATTGATATAAATCTATATTTCATTATATTTGACTATATTTTATCCCTTAATTTATACCCTTTATTGTTTAGGAACTAAACACTAGTTTCCCAAAAATAATAAAATAGTCATTCAACTGAATGACAACAAAATCCCAAAAGGCATTATTACCTTGGAGAGATTATTTAACTAGGATAAGCTGGCTGAGAATAGTAGGATTCCCAAATCAAGTGGGAAGGATTACGAGGCAATTTATTTTAGACCTCAAGATCAACCTTAGCTAGTTAATATTGTAACAACATATATAAACATTGAAAATAAAAAATCCAAATAATTTCTAGCCAAATATAAGGACGTAAACATGGTCCTATGATGACTTGAAGATTTTTGATCCAAAATTCATCACTCATACCATACCCTTGAAGAAAGACTGCAAACCTTTTAGATAAAATTAGAGGCCTATCAACCCTATTTTAGAACCAATGATTTTTAAATAGGTTAAAAAGTTTTTAGATGCAAAGATTGTATTTCCCATTAGGCATTCAACCTTAGTTGCCAATTTGGTCCTAGTCACAAAAATGAATGGTTAAATAAGACTATGTATTGATTTTTGAAATCTAGATAAGTCACCTAAAAAAGATAACTACCCCTTGCCTTCTTTGGACCAAGTTATACAAAGTGTTTCTGGTTATTTTATGATGTCCGTCCTTGATGGTTTTTTAGGGTATAAATAGGTCATGGTAAATTAGGAAGACATGATGAAAACTACTTTCACTATCAAATGAGGCACATTTGCATACAAGAGGATGCCATTGGAACTAATCAAGTGAGGAGAAATTTTCCAAAGGGCCATGAATCATGCCTTCCAAGGTTTGGTAAGTAAATGCATGATTATATAACAGATGATTTGACTATTTTTTCTAAGAATAGGGAGGACCACATTATACATTTACAATAGGTATTTGAAAGGTGTAGAAGGTATGGGATTTCCCTTAACCCAAAGAATAATACTTTTTGTGTTACTGAGGGAAAGTTACTAAGTCATGTCATTACTAAGGAAGGAATCTATATATATCCTAAAATAATAGAATCTATCTCAAAAATAGAGCCTTATAATAGTAGGAATGATCTAAAATCATTCTTTGGAAAAATTAACTTTGTAAGGAAGTTTATTTTTGGTTTTGTAAAACTTGTCAATCCATTGAATAACATGCTAAAGAAAAATTCCAAAATATCTTGGAATGATGAAAATGAGAAGGCATTCAAGGACATCAAGGATGCAATTGGCAAAGGTCTAGTCCTAATAAGTCCTAATTTCTCTAAGGATTTTTCCATTTACTTCATTGATTATAACCACACTATTGCTACAGTTTTAACTCAGGAGATTGATGGGCATGACCATATAATTGATTTCATGAGAACTATTTCAAAAATGCTTAGTTAAATTATTCTTAGTAAATAAATTTAGGATTTACATTCTTATTAATAAAGTGCATGCCATCCTACCTAAACCTACTATAAAGATCATGCTAAGTCAGAATGAGCTAGGATAAAGGAGGGTAAGTGTATGTCCATCCTACAATAATATGACATAGAACTAAGACTAAAAAATAGTTAAGGTTTTGATTCAAATGATTTCCAATGCTAACACCAAGCTTAATGTCATGCAAGTTTAAAAGGAAAGTTTTTAGTCGAATGAATGGTATGATCATATCATTCATTTGTTGATTAATGGTACTTATCCTACAGGACTAACTAGGGAGTAGAAGAGGTCTCTAAGACTCAAAGAAACCCAATACCTGATCAATAATGTTATACTACAATTACTTTGAAGGTGTCAACCTAAGATTCATTTCAAAAAAATCTACTAAAATAATGAACACCTTTCATGAGAAGATGGGAAGTGGAAATCTATCTAGAAGAACCATGGCCCACAAAATTATGAGATCTAGATACTATTGGCCCACCATCTTCAAATATGCTTATAAGCATATGAGGGAATACCACTCATGTTGAATCTTTATCATAAAGGAACCAAAAATAGCAATGCCATTAAAACTAATAACGGTTGATAAACCTTTTGCATAATGGGGGTTAGAATTTGTAGGGCTGATCAACCATAACTCATCAAAATGTTACAAGTAATTTCTAACTACCATTGATTATTGCATGAGGTGGACTGAAGTAGTAGCCACCAAGTAGTGTAGAACTAAGGAAGTGATCATTTTTTTAGAAGAAAACATATGCACCAAATTTGGAACTATAGTCTCACTAGTATGTGATAATGGATCTACCTTCACATCTATTGAAATGATATAATGGGCATATGATAAAAGTACCATTCTCAATTTCTCATTCAACCATTACCCTCAAATAAATGGAGTGTCTAAATCTACCAATAAGAACTTGATGAAATCAATAAAGAAGTTTGTAGTAGATAAACTTAGACCTTGGCATAAGCTTCTCAAATATGCCCTTTAGGTAGATATAATAAGAATCAAGTAGGCCCTAATGGCATCACCATTTTTGTTGGTGTATGACCAAGATCCTATCTTACCTATCACCCTCAATTTACCTACATACATGTTCATTAAGGAATACATGGAAGAAGATCAAGAACTTGTAAATTCAAGACTGTTGGACATTATTCAAATGGAAGATGCAAGAGAAGAAGATTTTGCTAATTTTAGAAGAAACTAGACCATACTAAATATTTGGTTTGATAAGAGATCAAAAGTAAAGGTGTTTAGACAAAGACATTTAGTTCTTCTTTTGGACAAGGAATTTGAACCTAAGGGAAAACATGAAAATTTCACACCTCTATGGATAGGCCCCTACCAGATTGATGAGACCCTTGGGAACAACAAATTAAAGATAAAAGACCTATAAGGAGTAGAATTCACATTTTCCACCATGGGCTATATCTCAATCATTACTTTTCTATTGTTCCTCTTGGGGTCTTTATGGAGTAAATCTATATACTAGTTAGAGTTAGTGTAGGTAGGCTTGTTAAGTTTCCTTCTACTCTCTCTTTCCTGCCCCTTGTTTGTACATATGTTTTTGCATATTTAATTACTTATTATTTACTTTCTTCTTATTTCCTTTATATTGTGTGTTTGATTTATTTATTTTTCCCTTGTTACTAATAAGTCCTTTGGACAACCCTCAACTCAGAGTTTATTCAGAAAGCTCAGAAACTCCACAGGTTCAAAAATATAGGTATGTCTCTTGACCAAATGTTGATCATGGATCTAAAATATGAGCTTAATTTTATTATTTAGAAATAATATTAAAGATCAAGTGGATATTTTAACTATTTCATAAGAACTCAAACATTGTTTTGATCTGAACTTGGTTTTAAGAAGAATTGCAGATATGGGATGAAAGATTAAAATATTGGAACATAGTCATGCTTTCACTTAACAAACATCCTTACATGGGACAAAATTTGTAACCATAGATGATTATATAAGGATCAACCACTTGACCAAATATCTAAACCTAGCTAACCTAGTTCCCAACCTTTGCTAGAAAGACTAAATGGTCTAAATAATACAAAAATAGGAGCTTATTGCAAAATCAAAATATTTCAAGCAAAGGTGATTCTAGTAACCTCCACTAAGGATATGGATGCTTGGATGGAAGTGGAGAAAGGCTATGAGTGGAGGTAAAATCACCTCTATTAGGGATATGGATGCCTAACTGGTAACAAAGCAATTCACAAGCCTTCCCTAAGCTAAAATAATGATTGTTAATGCATATCTAAATATGCTATGATTCAGTGTTAATGATTATAGGAATGAAACCTAGAATTTATCCCCTAAACCCCATGAAAAATAGTAAGTGGAATCAAAGCACACACATAACATTACTAGGTTTTGATATTTTATCATAATCCTATAAGTGAAAGGTTTATTTTAATCATAAACTAATTTTGATGATGACACTGATCAAGTGGAATAGGTAACCTAATTAGTTTTTTGAACTAGAGTCTCTGAATTCTAACATATCACTATGTTTCCCCTTAAATTCACCATTTATTGAGGCTAATATAATCCCATTTCTAAAAAATAGGGACCCTTATTTTAAAAGTATGAAAAATTTATGTTTTATAGTTAAAAATTCAATTTACCAGAGCATCATTGACATGTTTTCCACATTATTTGCATTTGAAGATCATCCACCCATTGGTTTGGTTGGCCTTATTTATTCATGTTTCTACTTTAGCTTTGCCTAATGTTACTAACAATGGATATCTATGTTTTAGATCATAGGTTTAATGGAGCTCTCCTTGATGGGATCATAACTGGGTTTCATTATTTTAATGATTTTATGTCAATTTGACCTTTTAATAGCCTTAACATCCATGAGGTTATCATTGACATCCATGAGGCCATTAAAATTAAGCTCATAAACTAATATCACCTAGATAAATGAACATTTTTTTTGTCTTAATCATGTTTAGAAGTTTTGTCCTTTAATGTTAAGATTAGTTTTACATTAATTAGAATCTATATTTTGGCCTAAAATTTAAATTTACATGGGGAAAATTTATAAAAATGATAGACTTAGCTTGAATATTATTAGAAGATTGAATCATTTTTTTTAATATTGGACCAAACCTTAGTTTAAAACCTCATACTTATATATATATATATATATATATATATATATATATATATATATATATATATATATATATATATATATATATATATGTATATGTATGTATGTATGTATGTATATATATATATATATATATATATATATATATATATATATATATATATATATATATATATATATGTATGTATGTATGTATATATATATATGTATGTATATATATATATATATATGTATATATATGTATGTATGTATATATATATATGTATGTATATATATATATATATGTATATATATATATATATATACATATACATATATATATATATACATATATATATATATATATATATATATACATATATATATATATATATATACATATATATATATATATATATATGCATATATATACATATATATATATATATGCATATATATACATATATATATATGTATATATATATATATATATATATATATATATATATATATAGACACACACTCACACACACACACACACACACACACCCCATGGTCTTGTGGAATATTTTATGGGATTATTAGCAAGGCTTGACAAAATGTGAGGTCCTATTGTATGAATCCTAGATTAAAGAATTTTTTCCAAGGTTTTCCTCATATTTATTAATACAATAAAAAACTTAGGTTAAAAACCTTAAGTTAGACCCTCTTTATTATATCAGGTCCCCTTTTATTTTGATATAAACTTAGCCTAAATATTTTAGCCTCAAGATTATTTCATGTTTATTAACATAAAATAAAACCTTAAACTAATGTATTTAACCTAGGTTCTTTACATGGCCCCATGTTAACTAAAAGTTTGTGCACCTTTTCAGGATTGATGGCTTGCATCTAATTAAGGAAGCATGATCGTATGAAGAAATATCACCATGGACTATTTAACAAAACTCTTTGAACAAGCATAGAGCCACCACATGGAATAAACACATTGATAATGGCATTAGAAGAGAAGAAAATCTTAAAAAGTCCATGGCATTACCAAGTGGTGAAATTGTGGGGTTTGGTACAAAGAATAGCCAGTGGTGTGCAACTAAAAATATTGAGATCAATGATCCATATTGATCCATGTAGATTGATCTGATAGAATGAGATCAAGGACAAATTTTAAAATGAAATGGTTAAGTTTTAAATAATTTATGAACAAAATGTCACAAAAAATCCATAGAATTACAACATAGATGCCACCTAAGAGAAAAAGGACAAAACCAAAGATTTTGTGGGCTCAAAAACAACAAAGGTATAAATGTAAAATTTATAATCAAGTCTAAGGCATGAAATAAATTGAGAACAAACAACCATCACCATTAAAGCTAAAAAAGACTTAAGCCTAAGTTTGATGGATTTTAATTATTCAAAGGCATCTAGGGGGTAATTATTTAACATATCTAGTAGGTCCTCTAGAATTGATATTGAGACTTGGGCCTCCAAGTCTTATTCTCTTTCTCCAATTTCAAGATTCTTTACTTTATTCCCTAAAGTCCCACGAAGGCCATTGTTAACTGGGCTTCCACCAAACTTGCAATATCTTCTTGATTAATGGGGTGGTACCCTAATAACTAACCTTAGACTTGAGTAAGTCCTACAAATGGTTTCACTCTTTAGAGAGTGACTTCTTTAGTTCCAATGGTTACTTTCTTTATATTAGCCTTCTCTAGTGTAGTTATATTAGGGTAAAATTATACCTTGGGATCGACTTCTAAAAAATTTGAAGATTTTGGTGTTTCAAGACCATCCCCTCTTGATTTCCCTGATTCTTCTATTTTATTGATACTCTCCTTATCATCTTCAATCATTCTACTCTCTTCTTGCTCCTTCATGATCTCTAAGATTTAGGGTTAGACTTCATCATTGACTTCAACAATGGTAGTGCTAGTCAAATCCCATGAATGAATCTAAGAGGGTATCTTTTAGAGCTTCCCATAGATGAACCAGATAAGGATTATAGGTCCATGTATGGTAAATTCATCACTAAACAAATTCACCTCACTTGTTGGGTGAATCCACTTGGGCTTCTTTGAGGCTCTCAACACCAAATCCATATCTATCTTCCTCTTTATTTTGGTCATAGGGACCAAATTTGAGGTAGATCCTTTTCCTTTGTCTATCTCTTTATCTAGTTAGGGACTCTCAATTAATTCTACCTCAGTTGTGGCTTCTCCTTCTTCATCCCCTTCCTTGTCTGACCCATATGTATCTACAAGTTCTCTAAAGACTTCTTCCACTATTTCATAAGGTTCTAAGGAAATCATGTTAAGGTATTCTATAGGGTAAGGGGGTCTTTAAGGTAGATCTAAGGTAGAGGGTCTCTCTCCTAGCCTATGTTCCATCTTATTTTCACTAGGTCCTTTAATTTTGGGCACTTGCTACTAAGGTGGTTGTTATTGCTGAGGTGGACCTTGAGGCACTTGTGGTAGACCTAAAAGTGAAATTTAAGTAGAATTTAGGAAATGATATTACAAGGGATTCATTTTCCAACTTTCTCTTGATGGTTTTTCTTCCCTCTATAATTTATGTTTAAGCTTAAATCCATACTTCTTAAACCTAGCCAACACTTCCTCAAAGTTGGCCACCTTTATGTATAACTAGTCATATGGACCCAATTTATTTTCATAAGGTACCTTAGATAATTGTTTGGATTTTAGATGGGAGAGCACATTACCCTTTAGATCCCATGTGTTGTGGTCATCTAGTTGGAAGTATAATGCCTCTTTATTCTTTAATAAGATCTCTAGTTACTTCCATCCATGAATCATTATCTTCCCAATTAGTTATCAAAAGAGATGTAGGATGCCTTTATTCTTCTCTCTACATACATGGTCTATACCATGAATGATTTGATGAGTTATCTCCTACTTAGCCATCTTAATTAGGACAAACACTGGTAGCTTATAGAGCTAAGTCTGACAACCTTCAATTCTAATGACTGTACAATTAGGATAGAGCCATATGTCACCAATAGGTTTTAAACACTACCTAATGAGGGGGGAATCTTAAGAATTGGACTTATAGTAATTATCCCATCTAGAGTGGGATATATGCAATCACAAATGAATTACATATGGTCTCTATACTTGAATATGTGAAATTTGGAGTAATGGTGGGAAATGGTAATCTTATTGTGAGGAGACCAATTCCTGATAAAAAGGAAGTAGGTTGAGGCCATGAAGGCATCCAATAAATAAGACATCATTTTGAATAGATGGTTTGTCTTCCTTTCAATTCCATTTAACTATCTCCCTAGATGGATACTCATCATTTCTCTAATAGGTGGAGTCAGCTTCTCTCCTATCATGAAATAGACATAGGAACCCACCTAGGGTGAACATAAGATGTGAATATTAATCCAAAATCCAAATTCAATGAATTCATGATTATTCTAATCCCTTCCTTGAATTGTATAACTGGGATTTCACCATCATGGTTTCTCATTACATGAATTCCTCTATCCAGCCATGGTCTTAAGATATTATCTAAGTCATTCTTAGTGGTCCATTACTTGATTTTAGGGAGGTTTATGTGAGTCATAAGAAGCTTATAGTATCCTTCAAAAGATATTAGACCTATAAAAGAAACCCTCTTTGATGTACCCTCCTTTATTATCTAGTCTCTATCTACTCTATAATTAATGAACATAAGAGCTAGGATATTGATACAATGGAGCACCTTTAGTTTGGTAGCTACGAGGTGAAGCCCATACATATGAATTGATACTAAATATTCATGTATCCTCTAAAATACATCAATTCATTTCTCTTTTGGGGATAAGGGTTGTAAGAGGTCAATTGTAAAGAATATTTTAGACCATTTTTTCATACCATTGCTTAAGGCTCCCACATCCAATTTTGTATCTTTTAAATGTCTCCCTTTAATATCTATAAAGAAATAAAACTCGGCTTCATCTTTACATTTTTTTCTACCAATGGCCATGTTCCTCAAACTGGTTAATTTCCTTTAGACTACATGATCTCACTAAGTGTTTTTATCTCTTTTCAAGGTGATTTTCATCTCTTTTGAATGCAATTGTGACTCAATTGGGCAATAATTAGGGATTTATGTTGGAAAATTAAGGTTTTTCATAGCTTGAAAGGTGCAAGTGGAAAATTCATAAATTCACTCATGTTACACCCATGAAAGTCCTTTCAAAAAATAGCTATTAGTCTTTAAAAGTTTCCTTTATTTTGCACCAATTGATTGGATATGTGAGTGAGCACAATCCATTGATCTCAATCCTTGAAGTCTTTTTTAATTTGTCACCTTTATTATGCTTTATCCTTGTTGAAAAATCTTTAGCCATTTTGTACCATTGGATCAAATCCTATGATGAAGCATGGACCATCAGATCTATAAAGATGCATATGAGTTAATGAGCTTCAAGCTTAATAAAAACATAGGTTAAAAGTCTTATACTAAGTTTTCATGTTAAAAAATCAAAGGGGTCTTTTAAAGGGTCAAGGAATACATCCATTCACTAGGCTAAAATTTTAGACTATCTTAAATTTGACATCCTTGTGAACTTCAAAAATGTTTTTGCAAACATCGAATGATAGCCATGAGGTTGTCAAATTTAAGATAATCTAATGTAATTAGAGGGCTTAATATTAAGCCTTGTGATAATGTTGTGTTGAAAAACACTTTTTTATTTATGCTAAAATCATGCTCCTTAGGCCATATGTCCAAACCTTCAGGCTACATAATCCCTTAAGTCTTTTCTTGATTGATTTCTTAAATTTAGACTAGGTTGTAAGCCTTTAGCCATTTCACACCATCAGATCAAATCCTATGATGAACCCTGAACCGTCATATCTATAAAGCTGCACACATCTTAATGAGCTCTAAGATTTGATATGACTTAGGTTAAAAGTCTTCTACTAAGTCTATTTATGTTTAAAAAAACATGGGGTTCTTCTAAGGGTTGACAAACACGTCCCTTTGCTAAGCCTCAAGGTTATACTACATTGAAAATTATTTAGTGATTTCACACTGTCAGATTAGATCTGGGAGAAAACATGGGTTGTTGATTTTAATCTATGTACTCATCAATGATTAGTCCCTATAAAGAGAAAATATTAGGGTTAGGCATAAAATAAGGAACCTATAAATTATTCATGTAGTTGCCCTTAAACATTTTTTGAAGGATCACTTTCTCAAGAAAGTGTCTTAAATAACTCTTCCAAAGGGTAGGTTTCAAAAAAAAACCAAATGGTTGATTTGTTTTAGACAAAATTTCCACAATAGATAGTACTCATAATAGTTTCTTTGAAGGGCACTTTCTGCTAAAGTGGACAGAGACAAATTTTTTGAAGGGAGAATTTAATAAACTTTGAAGGGATCATCAAGAAGGTGCCTCAAATTTAGGATTTAAAAGGGTATTTTGGGTTTTAGGTGGGCCCATTTGTTTTGATTTGATTCACACCATCCAATTAGATCTATGAGATAGCGAGAGACATTAGATATATAAAGATGCACAAAGTTTAAATAAGTAATAAGTTATCAGGATTTGAGAGGTAAGTAACTGATAAAGAAGACATCAAAGTAAGAAGGGTTAAAAAACTTGAACAAGTAATGGGTCGACCAAAGAAAGCCTAACTAAGTAATAAAACAATGAAAACTCAATTAAATCTAGATACTTATAAACTTTTCATAAGTCGAGTTGTTTGGGAAACCTGAACAAGTCTTCCCTCTAACTTTTGAATTCAAAAGTTAGGTTTTTCTTTATAAAAGACCTAGCCTTCTTTATTGGACCTGAAATTCCATATTTAAAGACAAACCATTAGCAAATTTAGTCCAAAAACATAATCATTATCATTAAGCATGTATAAAGCATATCCATTTCATGTGGATGATCTTTAGATTCTTAAAAAAATAACCTTTTCAAGCAAGATTTCAAGGTTCAAATATTTTTAAACATTCACAAGGGTCTCCCATTTTCAAAAAGAAAGAAAGTGGGGAGTATGTTGATCCAATAAATAGTGACTTCTAGGGGAAACATAGAAATATGTTAGAACCTAAGGCTCTAGTTTAGACTAATACATAAGTCTTTCATCTATTGGGTCCTTAACATTGTCTAAATCAAACCTTGATTGGTATAAACCTCACATGTGTAAAATTCAAAATTAAAATTATAAAATATAGACATGTAGTGTGTTCTTTAATTCCACTTACTATTTTTCATGTAACTTTGGAAGATAACATCTAGGTCATACCTTTGGTTATAAGACTCAACTTGGAGCATTTTGGATATTCATTGAGAATAGTTGCTCTTAGTTTAGGGAAGGATTGGGCATTGCTCTACTACTAGTCAGGCATCCATAGCCTTGATAGGGATACCTTTGGTTCCACTCAAGGCCTTGATCCACTGTCATCTATACATCCATATCCCTAGGATAAGTTACCAAAATCACTTTTGCTTCTATTTCCATAGATTTTGCAATAAGTTTCTTCCCTTTTGTATTTTCTAGGTATTTTTATAAAGGTTGGGAACCAATATAGCTAGGTTTTATGGATTTGGTCAATTGTTTTATTCTTTGGGTAATCACTTCTAGTTGTAACCTCTATCCTAGATGCAGATGTGTTTTAAGTGCTAGCATGAAATGTCCCTCAATAACCTAATTTTTCTTCTAACACATATGATTCTTATTTCAACCAAACTTTGATTTAAAATTATACTTAAGACTTGTCATGATAATTAACTTTTATATCAATCTACACCATTATCTTTGAGCTTCATCATGGTGATTTGTGACAACCTATGTTCATCATTTCAAGATTCATATCCCTTCTTCAAAGCACTAGAATTTTAAGCAATCTCATGAAGACTAGATAAATTACTATCTACAAGAATTATTGGAAACAAAAGAGCACAACCAAGCAAAATAAAAAAAAACACAAATAAAACACATAGTAGAAATCAACAATCAAGACACAAACAAATATGTACAAGTAAAGAAAGAAGGGAAAGAAAGAAAATAAACTAGTTAGCCTACATGCTCTAATATAACAAGTCATACACATTTTACTCCATCAATACCCCTAGTGGAGCAACAACAAAGTAATTCTTGAGATACTACCCATTGGTGGGCAAGGTGAACTCTACTCCTTAGAGGTCTTTTAGCTTAACAATGTTATTTTACTAATGTCTCTATAATTTTATATGGCCCAATCCACAAAGGTGTGAATTTGCCATGCTTCCCTTTTAGATCTAAGGATTTATCCCAAAGGAGGACCAAGTCTCCTTGCCTAAACACTTTGATTTTTGATCCTTTATCAAACCACATTTTCACTATTGTTTGATGCTTGCTAAAGTCAAAAAAATTTATCTTTGACATCTTCCATCTGAATAATATCTAGCAACTTTGAGCTAGCAAGTTCTTGATTTTCTTCCATGTACTCCTAAATGAAGTTAAATGTGGGAAACTTGAGGGTGATAGGGAAGATAGGTTTTTGGCCATACCCCAATAAAAATGGTAAAGCCTTGAGAGCCTTCTTTATTTTGATTCTATCCACACATAATTCAAACTTAAGGATCTTATGTCATATTCTAGGTTTATTTTTTGCAAACTTCTTGATAGCCTTCATCAAATTCTTATTTTTATATTTAGAGACTCCATTCACTTGGGGATAATGATTGGATGGAAACTTTAGAGTGATGCTATTTTCATATTCCTATTTATTCATCTTAATATAAGTAAATTCAGATCCATTATCACATACCAAAGAGACTGGGGTTTCAAATCTTGTGCAAATGTTTTCTTCCATAAAGTTAATTACCTATTATATCCTATAATGTTTGGTTGAAATATATTCAATCCACCTTATACAATAGTTGGTATAACTAAGGACAAATTTATGGCCTTCAAAATGATTGGGGTTGATCACCCCTATAAATTCCAACCCCCTTTGTGCAAAAGGTTTGTCAACTATTATGGGTTACAAAGGCATGACTACCTTTGGATATTTTATGTTGAATATATGGCATGCATATCACTCCCTCACATTATTGTGAGCATATTTGAAGAGGGAAGGCCAATAATACCTAGCTCTAAGGATCTTATGAGTTATGGTTCTTCTTGAAGGGTGTCCACTTTCTAGCTTCTCATGGAAGGTAGTCATGATCTGAGCTGATTATTCTTTGGATACACATCTTAAATAAATTACCTCAAAGTTCCTTCTATATAAGACTCCATTATTGATGAGATAATGAGCTGATTTAAGCTTCAATACTCTCCTTTTTTATCTTGTAAGTCTTGGGGGACAAACACCATTGATAATTAAGTGGATGATAGAGTCATACCAATCATTAGGCTAGAAGTTTTGTTGGTCAACTTGCATGATATGTATCTTGGGGGTTACATTGGTAATCATTTAAACTAGGCCTTGGCATCTTACCATCTTGTAAATCTTCATTTTAGTGTCATACTCTTACATAAATAACATCCATTTGCCTCTCCTTTCTCCAAGCTCATTTTGGATTACCATAAGCTTCATAGCTAGGTCTAGCAAGATAGCATGCACCTTGTTCCTGAAGATTGAATGCCTAAATTTCTTAACTATTTTTACCAATGCATAAGCTTGCTTGTCAATAATAGAATAGTTCACTTCATCATTCTTGAAATTTCTACTCATGAAAGCTATGGGATGATCATTCCCATAAACTTTTTGAGTTAGACATAGTATACTCAGAAGCAAATGAATGCATATAGAAATATTTTGAGAAGTCAAGACATATGTGGACTATAGCTTCAATGATTTCCTTCTTAATATCAACAAAAGCCTTCTTTAATTCATCATTCCAAGATATCTTGGCATACTTTATCATATCATTCAAAGGATTAACAATTTCATCAAAGCCTAAGATGAACTTTCTTACAAAGTTAATTCTCCCAAAGAATGACTTAAGCTCTTTTCTACTATTATGCAACTTAATTTTGGAGGTGGCTTCCAGTCTATTAGGATCTATGGAGATCCCTTTCTTGGTATAACATGGCCTAGTAGTTTCCCCTTATGATATACAATATACTCTTATTTGGGTTGAGGGAAGTGCCATATATTCTACACCTTTCAAACACTTGATGCAAGTACATGAAGTGATCCTCTCTATTCTTGGATAAAACTATCAAATCATCCATATAGATGATGATACATTTACTTACCAGACCTTGGAAATTATGGTTCATGGACCTTTAAAATTTTTATCCTACATTGATAAGCCCAAAGGGCATCCTCTTGTAGGCATAGGTTTCCCACTTGGTAATGAAAGATATCTTCATCCTATCCTCTTTGTCAACTAGCACTTGGTTATACCCTGAGAATTGTCTAAGAAGGACATCATAGATGACCTTGAAACAACTTGTATGACTTGGTATAAAGAAGGTAGAGGATAGTTTTCCTTTTTAGAAGCTTTGTTAAAGTTCCTAAATTCAATGCATAATCTAATCTCTCCATTCTTCTTTCTTAATGGTACTAAGTTTTCAACCTAAGTGGAGTGTCTGATATGAAAGACAATCCTTACATCTAATAGTTTCTTGACCTCTTTATAGGTCATAGGCTCTATTAGATGATTGATTGGCCTTTACTTTTGCATGAAAATCTTGTAATTTTCTTTGAGAGGTATTGTATGAGTTATGACCCTTGGGTTAAATATATTCAGGTCTTCATAGGACCAAGTAATGACATCTTTGTACTTTGTGAGTAACTCTTTTGATTTCTTATTCTCCATTTCAATGCATGCTTTCCCTATGTTGATGGGTTGAGGTTGGTCTTGTAGATCAAGATCAACTAGATGGTAGTATTTTCTACTCACTTTAGGTACCTTAAGTACCTCTATAATCTTATCGTGATCAAATATCCTCTCTAAAGAGATCATCCCTTTAGGTATCTTATTATTACTAAGTTAGATGATCTTATCATTAAGCTCCATTTTAGGAGAGATTTCATCTGCTTCATCAATGATATGGGCTTAAAAATCCCCAAATTTGGTCAAGAATTGGTGATCTACTAATCATTATTGAAAACCTAGAAGTGATTGATGTTATTAGGGACTGATGGGTAAGGTACCAACTCAATGCTAAAGTTAGGGGAATCTCAATTTGGCGAGTGGTTGGTTGCAGTAAAAGCAAGCTCATTAGTAGCCTTGTTTTCTTCCCTTAGAATATCTAAGATGTTGAAGGCATCAAAATATTCAATCAAATCCCATAACCTAAACTTATATCTCTTCAAGTAAGACAACTTACACTACTATTTACTCTTCATTTGGTTGACCACATATTCAGAGTCTCCATATACCAAAAGATCTTTGACTTTGTGCTTGATGGAAAGTTATAGTCCAAGAATAAGAGATTTTTACTTAGCTAAGTTATTACTGAAAGGAAATTACAAACTATAAGATGCATAGTATTATTTGTCTACAGGGTCTACTAACATAATGCCAACCCCTGATCTTGATTTGCATCTGGCTCCATCAACATGTAACTTCCATAATCTAGGCATTAGAGGAGGCATTTTAGAATCCATCTTTTGTGAAATTTCTAAGGTGAAAATTCTAAGATTAGAATCAAGGAAGTTTACCCTTTCATTGACTTAATTATACTCATTTGTCATATGCTTCATCCTCAACTTTCTCTCAATCCTTATCTGATTATGAACACCCTTCTATGGCAAACACAAATGAGAATATTTAATGGAAATGTACCTATTCAAAGCTTTGGTCCATTCCCTATATAGAAATAACTCATAATCACTAGGGATGTCTACTAGTTGAATGCCAATAAACTGTTGAACTCTAGGTTCACTTTCCAATTGAATATGCACATTAATCAGCTCTCCAATGACTTTGAATTTTGATTTATCCAATTGTGTGACTACTCTATCTAACTTGATTGGGTTCAATCCCATTTTCTCACAAATTCTATCTATCATAATATTAGTTGAAGCTCCTAAATCTAGTAGATAATTATGGACATTCTTACTAAACACTCTAACTATGAGAAGAAAGGGTGGAGACTCTACTTTTGCCACTTGCATAGTTACATTATCAATATCATTTCTTGGTGGCTTTCTAGGCTTTTTGGATAAGGATTCCAAGAGAAGGTCTCTTTGCTCAACTATTTATGTCAGTTCATGTAGAGTTATTTTTTCCTTGATTTTATTCATGTCCTCAATAATATTTTATCCAATCTTATTCAAAGGTTTAACCAAAGGCTTAGAAGAACTAACTTTGGGTGGCTCAAGATCATTCCTAGAAGATCTATCTAGAGGATTCCCATAGTTATTGGGAGGAGTAAAAGTAGTCAAGGGTTGTCTTTGCTCCCTATTCCTTAGAGGGTAAGTCTTTAGGAACTATTGAAATGCTTGGATTTCTTCAAGAATATTTTCAAGCTCATTATCTTCTTGGAAAGTAAATTAGAATGTCTCCACCATGTGTACTTAATATTGTGCTTTTGATGTAGAAGTACTAGTAGTATTGTCCTTATTTAGGATAATCTCAAATGTGTCAAGCTCTTCCTAGAAGGCTTCAAAAGCTTTAAAAAATTCAATACAATCTATCTCACCATGCTTAAAAATGGCATGCACTCTACAATAATCAGGCAAGGCAATATCTATGAGATTGATGTCCATAGTCTTCTTTCCAGATGAAGAAGGCTAATTAAATTTATTATTATTAAAGAAGCAATTATTTTAGAATCAATTTCTAGGTCTATCAAAATTTTAGAAGGTGAAGTTCCTTCTAGATCTATCGTTAGCATTACCAACTTGATTTTACAATTATATGAAGTCTATACTAAGTTTTTGGACCATCTTGAGTATGGACTCATTTTCATTCTTTAAAGCTTCAAAAGCTTGAGGTTGACTATTTTTAGTAGTGTTGACTAGTATTATATCCTTTTGACCATTTTTTGGGATATATTAGTAGTTTTTTGCCCTAATGTTTTGATTGAGAGTAGCATGACTAGTAGGTAAGATAGTTAGAGCCGATATTTGATTCAAAGCTGGAGCATTTTGGTTATTAGCTGGGAAAAGGTTCATGACTATCATCTGTAGGTTGATATTTAGAATAGTGTAAGCCATTTAACCTTGAGACTATATTTGGTCACTAATGACCACTGCTTCTGACTAAGCTTGAGCTAATATGGTAATAGCTAAAAGGGTTCTATTTATAAACATAGAAGTCATGGGATCCATAGTATCCTTGTATATTTCTAAGGCCAACGGTTCATTAGGCTTATAAGGATCTATGATTCTACTAAAAATATTTTGAAATATAACATTAAAAGACCTAATAGGATCACTTGTATCTCTCTTGATGGTAGTAAACTGATGATATATAACATAGGGGTTAATGATCTTCCCAAATTGATCAATAAAGATGGTGTCAAAGTTATTCCAAGAAGTGATACAATTATCAGGTAGGTTTAAGAACCACTCATAGGCAACATATTTGAAGGTAAAATGGAATAACCTACAAGCTACATCCTCATGAATGACATTTAAGAGCCTTAAAGTATATTTAAAAGACTTGACATATTCCTTGACAGTGACCATAACAATTGAACTAAAGATATGCAAATATTTCTCAAAATTTCATGGTAAATCATGTAATATACCTAGAACATTAATAAGAGAACTCCCAAGCCAAGCCATATCTAGTTGAAGATTGAATGCAGTGATTCTTTGAAGGGGTGAGTAGGGTAAAGACTTCAAATGTCTACACCTTCCTTTTTCTCTTTTAGCTCGTCGATGTGTCTTGAGCTCAATTAGAGGTTCATTGGTTTTCGAATGAGATCTAATACTAAATTTATTTTATAAAGACTTACTTATGAAATGATGGACACTAATCTTTGACTAAATTAGCTTACAAATATGTTTGATCATGTAAATATGACGATATTTTTCATCATTTTGAAGAATTAGACTCAAAGTTCACAAGATAACATAAATATTTAATCAAAATAAAGCTATTCTAAACTCAAACATCAAGAATTATCAATTTTAAATATACTTTTACCAAAATTGAACCAAGATTTATGAAGAACCAAGATATTTGCCTTACTAAGATAAAATATGATCAAGAAAACACTTATAGAGCAAAGATATTTATAAAGGATGTAAATATCTTCTAAGCTTACCCAAGAAAATAACAATACTTGAAAAGAAGGCCCTCCTTCTAGTGTGAGTGGGGACCGCCTCTTGTTGATGCTTTTAATTACTCCATAGAGTGATCCTTAGTGTTGATGAACACTTCTCATTTTAGGATTACAAGAATCCAAGTCATGAATTTTATTTTGTGATAAGTAGTATGTCTATGGTGGAATAGTTAACAAAGTATGAGAGCTTACCATAAATTTTTTATGATGTGGTGGTTGAGAGCCATCAGGGTCTAAGTTTTTGCAGTCTTGTAGTCTTCCTAGTCAAGAATTCTAACTCTAAACTAATATAAGTAAATATTTATAGTGATTTTTAAACTAAAGTGAGAATTTATAAAAATAAGTAGAAGGTAGGGTAAGGTAGAGAAGAAATGTGATTACAAGAATTAGTCTCAAACATAATGACAAAGTTCTATTCAATTTGATCATACATTTAACCAATCAATGATGCAACATAGTATAAGCCCAAACTTTACCAAAAATCAAGCAAGATTCAAAGGAAAATATAAAGATCATGAGGTACCAAAATCCCTAACATCAAAAATTGGTCACTTGATGGAAGGCAAATAGTTTCTCATTATGATTCCAAACTATA
This sequence comes from Torreya grandis, assembly GCA_037957365.1. Classification (NCBI taxonomy): domain Eukaryota; kingdom Viridiplantae; phylum Streptophyta; class Pinopsida; order Cupressales; family Taxaceae; genus Torreya; species Torreya grandis. The sequence continues at coordinate 117,896 of JARHVA010006442.1, read as the reverse complement.
TATATTCAAGTATAAGGACCACATAGAATTCATTTATGATTTTGTATATCCAACCTTGTCCAAGGATATTATAGGGGTATCTATATTGAGGGTAAGTCCTTTGATAAAGAAGTATGTGGGAATTATTGGAGACATCTAGTTATATCTTGACTACACTATAATCAAGATAAAAGGGACTCTGATTCGACCTCATAGATTGCTAGTTTATGTCCCCACCAAGCTAGTTGAATAGGAAATAACATACCAGTTGTTCCATGGTATTGATGGTGTATTCAAAGGAAAAAGGAAGGGGATATTACATACTTTCCCTTTGACTATTAGTATAAGTGTGTTCTAGAATTGGGATAATTTAAACACCATCTCCAAACATAGAGAATCATTTAATTTATAGCTTGATGATTTAACACATTGGGACCCCCAAGATAATGTTGTGAAACATTTGAAAGCCACATAGATTAACATTAAGTATGAACATCAATTCAGTGTCCATGATATAATGTATATCTGAGCATATTCATTCACATAGGTCTTAACAAGATTGAATAGGCACAACATCAAGCTTGAGGCTAGATTTATGAGAGATGAGAAGCCAAATGGTGAAATATGGAGGATGGGACCTTTTTAGTACCATTTTATACTAGGACCATATTCTAAGCCTCCTCCAAAATATATAGAGTAATAAATTACACAAGGGTCAAGAAAAGAGACTTGAAGAAATACCTAGTGAAGAGTCATCATCTTTTTCCTAACCTAAAAATCCAAAGTCACCTATTGAATACATTGACATGATTATGTTGGATCCTGAGGAAACACTAGAGGATACCTTTAAGGTAATAGAAATTGATTATGGGTTGTATGAAGAGGAAACATAGGAAGAATAATATTAGCCCTAAGTTGAGGAAGTAGAAAATGAAAAGGGGAAGGAGATAACTTTGGACTTAGTTCCAATGATTCCCCCATAAAAGAGAGAGGTTGAGCTAGCCTTGGTTCCTATAGGAACCAAGAGATACAAATTAACCCTCACTCACCGTTTGAGTGAGATTAATTTATTTAGTGATGAGAGCCCTATTCATAAACCAACCATCTCAAAGTGGTTCATATATGGAAAGTTACAAAATATCCAAACTTTGTACCATCAGTGGGCAATCACAAAGTCTATTAACATCTATGTTCATGAGGAGCTCAAGCCATGGATTTTGAAGCTAAAAAAGGAAGATATGGAAAGATAAGTAGCTAATCTTAGATCTATAATAAGCTCACAAATTAAGACCCTAGAGACTCCAAATATTACACACTCTTCAGTTGGTGTCAAGTTGGACCTAACCACAACTAGCTTGTAAAGAGTTTATGAAAAAAGAACCATGATTATAGGGGAGGAGTTCACTTTTTAGAAAGTATAACCCTTCATTAGATTGAATCAAGTGGAGGGTCAAATACCAAGTGAACACCCTATTTTTGAAGTGGATATACTTGAAGTTGCCTAGGCTCAAAGTGCCCAACTACAAATCGGTATCAAGGGGCATAAAACAACAAATACAAAACCTATAGAGGTAGAAGGAAAATCTAGATAAATAAGTTATTTTGTTTGTTCCTAATACAATGATTTAAATGTTTGAGAGATAATTTAATGACATGTTTGAATATTTTAAGTTAATAAGGATAAGATGGAGTTCACTAAACTAATAGGATGCAGTAGCTAAGAGTTTAATCACCCAATGGTAGATTTCTAATGATATGGTGAAGGATCTAATTAGCATATTGATAGGGGATAAAATAAATAACTTCAAGACCATCATCATTGTTCATCTGAACACCATCTTAGACTTGATTATGTATAAAATAAATAGTTTGAGTACATGGTCCAAGTTCTTAGAGTGACTCATCAAGCATGATATAGATATATTAGACAAAATTGAATAACTCTTGGAGACCATGATTACAAATCCTACAAATTCAGCTCCATAGGCATCATTATAGATGATGAGTTGGAACATAAGACCACTTTGGTCATGTATAAGGTGAAGAGTAAGAGCCAAGGTAGATCCAGAGGTGACAATAGTATGATCATGGATATGATCCTAACTGCATAAGAAAAGATAGCCATAGTAAAGAACATTAAGGAGGCTTTAGATAGAAATGACAAAGATCTTGATGATTTGGTAGATCAAGAGGATGAGATAATCCTAGAACCTATAGTAAATTTTAGACTTATTAATGAGCAACATCAAAAGGCAATGGGCCTTAATCAACATAAGGTCCACCAATTATTTTAGAATATTCTCTTCTGTGGGAATATTGTCAATTTTGAAAATGGAATATTATTTTGTAAAGGCATGTGTATCTTGTTAGCACATTTTCCTAAAGGTCAATCTATTTTATAAAGTCTAGTATGTTGTAGAAACTTTGTAGAAAGGATAGTTTTCCTTTACATTCACACACTTGTAAGTTAATGTAATTGATTGACACGCTTAATTGAAGTCTATAAAATGAGCATTGTCATTTGTAAAGAGGAGAGATTTTTTGAGCTAAAAAAAAAATTAGTTTAAACTTTGAAGCAAATAATATGATCAAAAAATTTCTAAAAATATTGTCTCATCTTATTTCTATGAATTGTTATTTAGCTTCTCTATCAATTTTCTATTTTAGATATCAAAGCTGAATGGTTTTTAAGAATTATGGACATGCATATTTAATACAAGGTTTCTAATTTGTATAAATGCTAGATTAGTTTAATTTTATCAGGTTCACTTTATTTTATTTTCTCTGCATAAGGATGGGCATATGTTATTTATTTACATTAGTAAATATTTAAAGTAAAGCTTGTTTTTAGTTGTATTTATTCATACTATATTTAGATACTTGCATGGTGTGTGGTAAGATTTGGTCATATGATATTTTATGTTATACATTGGATAAATGTATGTTCAGTTAGAATTTAAACCTTATCATGATGTTAGAGGTAAAGATTAGTAGTATAGTTTATTTCTACCCTACCCTTCCCTTTTTCTCTTTTTTAACTAGACCATTGTATCTTAAAATAATTGTGAATATTAATTTTAGAATAGTCTTAGATTATAATTTGATCATAATTCACTAATCTTAGTATATATTATTGCATCTTTTTCAAATATTGTTGAGAGGACCAAGGTGGCTCCCAACCACCAAGTTTTATAAATATTGTGGAATAGTTTGGTTTCTTTGCCACTATTTCATCATAAGTAACTAGATTACCACAACCTGCTACTCATACTCTAAATTCTTTGAGTTATAAAATGAGAAGTTTTATTTAAACACTAAGAGAACCTATGATACACTTAGAGGCATCAATAGGTAGATCTCTACTAGTTCTATACAGAGTGTCCTAACAAATCCTTATGAATTTATAGGATCTTTGCTAGTTTAGGTGTATTTTGATCAAAGATAATTCTATTATTTGCATAATTGTACTTATTTTAGCATAATTATGTAAAGGTTGGTGATCTTCACAATTGTAGATTAGTCTTTGTGCTCATTTAGATAAAGATTGATATTCTTTGAAGACATATGTTTGATTTTGGTAAAGATAGATTTAAATTTATCAATTCAATAGGTTTGAGGTTAGTAATAGCTATTTTTCTTAAATATGCATAGATCCTTTACAAATTTGAGATCATTTAAACTAATAACTATAAATATCATTCATAGTTACACAATTGGACATATCTTTGAGTTAGTTTAGTTGAAGATCTTGATTTTTTTATTATTCTTTACATGAATCTTAAAAAAATTCACTTATTGTGAAAGTTTAATCTTTTTTCTTAGTGAAAATTGATTTGACACATCATATTTCAAATAAAATTCAAATTTTTCAAGATGAAATTTCCAAGAATCAGAACAAGGTCACATTTATAAATAAGGGAACCTCTACTTGAACTAGAAATCCATAAGAGAGCTAGGCAAGATAAAGGTAGGAATAGACATTCAAATTCTTTGCCAACTTCACCATTTCAAGGTACTCATACATTCGATGTTATTCAAGGTATGGCCTAGCTAAGGGATTCATCCATCAGTGTACCAAGTGTAGTACATGATCTCCCCTATAATCTTAAAAAATATTTACCAACATTTAGTCCAAATGGTGTTATAATTATAGAAGAACACATTAAATTATTCAAAGTTACATTAAGATTGTTAAATGTCACCCATGAGGATGTAACATGTAGGTTGTTTCATTTTACATTTAGGGATGTTGCATATGAATGGTTTCTTAATTTGCATGACAACTACATTACCAAATGGGATAGTTTTAACAATGTTTTCATTGACAAATTTGGTAAGATCATTATTCCTTGTGTCTTGTATCAACAATTCACCACCATAAAAAGTGATGTTAGTGAGTCCATAAGAGCACTTAATGTTAGGTTTTAAAATATTCATAGTGAGATGATGGATCCCTACAAACTTGATGATGTTCTAACTTTATAAATATATAAATATGTAGTAGATCCTATGAATTCTATGTTCTCGAAGAGATCTCTTCTAGTCATAGCCACCTTAGCATGACCCTATTCTAAAGTAATGATCATTAATGATCAAATTCATCCTTAGATATAAATGGCTTACTTTATCTTAAACATCAATCGACATATGCCTACCTTGAATATCTTTCTTAAAAATAATCAAAATGTGTCAACATTGAATTAAACCCCATCTTTGAACCAATTACCCTTGAGCCATGTTGCTCCTAACTAGAACTTAGGATTCCTTAACCATCCTATAACTAAATTTATTTCAAATTATCAAAAGTATTTGGTACCAACAAATGGTAATAATAGTAATCAGGTTCATAATTTAGAAACTCCCACGAGTGAGAATGAAACTATATTAAATATGGTATAAACGCTAAGCACTGATTTTCTTCAATTGCAAGAGTAGGTAAGGCATACTACTAAAAGCTTAGGTAGGAACATATCATTCCAAAGATTTAATAAACCTAATAATATATTTTAGAATGACAATCTCCATAAGAATAATAACAATGAATCATCTACTGATAAAAAGAATATGGACATTAATCTTATTAATGTTGCATTAGCTAATTATTGTAGAGTTCATTATATTTCTAAGCATGGTGAAATAGAATGCATTGAATTTTGCAAAGATTTTAATGAATTAAAGGAATAATTGGATACATTTGAAGTACTTACTAAAAAATATAATGTTGTAGGTACATCAGGAGCTAAATATGTTGACCAAGCCTTCATGGTGGAGATGTTTGACTTCCCTTTCTAAGAAGACAATGAACTTGATGATGTTCTTGAAGAAGTTCATGCTTCCAAAAAGTTATTGAAGAAGACATATCCATTAATTAATAGAGATTAGAGGCAGCCTTTGACTAACTCAACACCTCCAAATAAGTTTGGCACTCCTCCAAACACTACATCAAATAATAACCCATAGCCTCCAAAGGGAAGTAATTCTAAACAAATTACTGATGCATTTATTTCTTAAAATAAAATTGGGTATAATATTGTGGAGTAAATGAATAAAATAATTTCTAACATCATGTTACATGAATTAACATAGATCACTAAGCAAAGGGACCTACTATTGGAGTACTTATCTAAGAAACCTAGTAGGCCATCCAAATATGATAATGCCAATATTGCTATGTATAAGCATAAGATAGAGTCCCCACATTTTATAATTACTATTATAATGTTTGGTAAGAATATACATAACTATTTATTAGATTCTAATGTACCCATCAACATTATTCTAGTAGCTATTTATGAGCAATTTGTCTTGACTCGTATCAAATATCATAGAGTTGTCCCTCAGTTAGATAAGTCTAGAGTCAAGGTAGTTGTGGAATTATTTAATGTTCATATGCAACTTCAATTTGTGACTAGAGTCAAAAAAATTATTTACATCTAGGTGGAATACATCCTTGATGCATATGGGTTACTATTAAGTAGGTAATGGATAAAGGACCTAAATGGATACATGTCCACTGATTGTACTCATTTGTGTCTACCATAGAAAGGGGTACCAAAATAAATCAAAGTGGAAAGATAATGAAGGATGAAACATATGATCACATAAAATAATTCTATGAACAAAAAGGTGAAAATTATTGACTCTAATTTGGGATTTTTCACTCTTGAAGTTGCCAAGGCATGTGAGTCTAAACCTTCTCATATTGTCCTTAGATTGTCGAAACTACATTTTGACGGGGCTAGATGTAAGTATGGGTCTAGAGTAGTAGTTTTCCTAACCAATCCTCTTGGTAAGGAATAACATGATTCTTATAGACTCAAATTTCCATACATCAATAATCTTATAGAATATGAAGCATTGATACTAGGTTTACAATTTGCCATGAATTACAAAGTCAAAGAGCTACTAGTTCATGGTGACTCAAAACTAGTAGTCAGTCGGGTAAGGATTAGATATAAGTGAAAATTATCATACCTCAAGAGATACAAATTTAGAATCTAGGATTTATTATATTCTTTTGATACATTCAACTTTGTTTCCATCCCTAGGAAAGAAAATAAGGTTGATGATGAGCTTGCCTCAACTGTAACTAATCTTATGCCAATCCTACCTCTCAAAACATTATCATTAAGCTAGTTCATTACCCTTTTATCCTAGATAAAATAAACCAACTACAAGTTTAGTGATGGCCAATAAATCCTAGATTTCATGACTACTGAAGGAGTATTTGAGGCACATGTCATAGATGAGGCCAATGAGAATAATATTGAAGAAGATGTTAGATTTGATGGTAAGGTCATTCATCTAAATGAAAACAAAATTCTAAAAGGCATGATTGCCTTGGAGAGTTTATTTGACCAAGATAAGCTTGTTGAGAATAGTAGGATTCCCAAAGCAAGTTGTAAAGACTACAAGGTAATTGATCTTGGACCTTAAGATCAACCTTATCTAGTTAATATTGGAACAATATGTACAAGCATTAAGGATTAAAAAATACAAATACTTTCTAACTAACTATAAGGACATAATTGCATGGTCCTATGATGACTTGGAAATTTTTAATCCAAAAGTCATCACTCATACCATACCCTTGAAGAAATATTGCAAACCTTTTAGATAAAACCATAGGCCTGTCAACCCTATATTAGAACCAATGATTTTTAAATAGGTTAAAGAAATTTAGATGCAAAGATTATATTTCCCATTAGGCATTCTACCTGGGTTTCCAATTTAGTCCCAGTTAGAAAAAATAATTGTGAAATAAGACTGTGTATTGATTTTAGAAATCTAAATAAGTCATCCAAAAAAGACAACTACCCCTTGACTACTTTAGACCAAGTTATACAAAGAATTTGTAATTATAATATGATGTCCTTTCTTGATGGATTTTCAAGTCATAACTAGGTCCTAGTAAATCAAAAAGATAGGATGAAAACTGCTATCACTACCAAATGAGACACATTTGCATACAAGAGGATGATGACATTTGGACTAATCAATAACGGAACAACATTACAAATGGCCATGGGTCATGTATTCCAAGGCTTGGTAGGTAAATTAATCATTATATACATGGATGATTTGACTATTTTTTCTAAGAATAAGGAGGATCACATTATGCATTTATGGTAGGTATTTGAAAGGTGTAAAAGGTATGGGATTTCTCTTAACCCAAAGAAGAGTATTTTTTTTATTACTGAGGGAAATTTGATAGGCCATGCCATTACTAAGGAATTAATCTATATAGATATTAAAACAATAGAAACTATATCAAAAATTGAGCCTCCTAATATTAGGAAATAACTTAGATTTTTTCTTAGAAGAATTAACTTGGTAAGGAATTTTATTTCTGGTTTTGCATAAATTATCAAACCATTAAATGACATGCTAAAAAAAGATGCCAAAATATCTTGGAATGATGAAACTAGGAAGACATTCAAGGAAGTCAAGGATGAAGCTATTCAAGTTCCAATCTTGATATGTCCATATTTCTCCAAGGATTTTTAGCTTTACTCCTTTGCTTTTGACCACACTATTGCAGTAGTTTTAACTCAAGATATCGATGGATGTGACCATCCAATTGATTTCATGAGCACAAATTTCAATAATGTTGAGCTAAATTATTATTTTATTGATAAATAAACATGTTCATTAGTAAATGCAATAAATAAATTTAGGCACTAAATTCTTAGGAATAAAGTGCATGCCATCCTACTTGACCCTACTACAAAGCTCATTATAAGTTAGAATAAGCTAAGAGAAAGGAGGGGTAAGTGAATGTTTGTCATGTAGGAATATGAAATGGAAATAAACACTCAAAAATTGGTAAGGTTCTAAGGTATAATTCAAATTATTACCAATGTTAACCCTAATCTTAATGTCATATAGATTAAAAAAGAAAGTTGTTAGTCCAATTACTAGTATGATCATATCATGTATTTGTTGATTAATGGTACTTGTCTTGAAATACTAAATATGGAGTATAAGAGGGATCTTAGAATCAAATAATACAATTACCTAATCAATAATGGAGTGATATAATAAAATAAATTTCAAGGTGTCTACCTAAGATGCATTTCAAAAGAAGAAGTTGCTTAAATAATGAACACCTTTCATGAGAAGCTAGGAAGTGGGCATCCATTTAGAAGAACCACAACCCATAAAATTTTGAGAACTAGATACTATTGTCCAAACATATTCAAATATTCTCACAATAATTTGAGGGAATTCCACTCATGCCAAATATTAAGCATAAAGGAGCCAAAAGCATCAATGCCATTAAAACCAGTAATGGTTGATAAACCCTTTGCATAATGGGGGTTAGAATTTGAAGCAGTGATTAACCCCAACTCATTAGAATGTCACAAGTATGTTCTAACTACCACTAATTATTTCCTAAGGTGGATTTAAGTAGTAGCCACTAAGCAGTGTATAACTGAGGAAGTGATCAATTATTTGGAAGAAAACATATGCACCAGATTTAAATTTCCAGTCTCACTAGTATATGATAATGGATTTGCCTTCACATACATTAAAATGATATAATGAGAATATGATAATATTATCATTCTCAATTTCTCACCTGAACATTACCCTCAAATTAATGGAGTGTCTAAATATACCAATAAGAACTTGATGAAAGTAATAAATAAGTTTGAAGTAGGTAAACCCAGAACTTGGATTAAGCTTCTCAAACATGCCCTTTGGGTAGATAGAATAAGAATTAAGAAGGTCCTAAAGGAATCACCATTATTTTTGGTGTATTTATAAGATCCCATCTTCCTTATCACCCTAAAATTACCTAAATATAGGTTTATTCAGGAATATATGGAAGAAAATTAGGAACTTGCAAATTTAAAACTATTGGACATTGTTTAAATGAAAGATGCACGAGAAGAAGCTTTTGCTAGTTTTAGAAGACACCAAACCTTGGTGAAGAGTTTTTTTGATAAGAGATCAAAATTAAAGGTTTTATGATAAGGATACTTATTTATTCTTTGGAAAAAGGCATCTGAACCTAATGGAAAACATGAAAAGTTCACACCTCTATGGATAGATCCCTGCCAGATTTATAAGACCATTGGGAAAAACACATATAATCTAAAAGACCTATAAGGAGCATAATTCAAATTTCCCACCAATGGGAAATATATAAATTATTGATTTTTTCTACTCCTCTTGGGGTCTTCATGGAGTAAATTTGTAAGGCTAGTTAGAGTTAGTGTAGGTAGGCTAGTTTAGTTTCCTTCTGCTCTTTCTTTCCTATCCCCTATTTGTAAATATTCTTGTGTATATTTATTTTCTTGTTCTTTTATTTCTACTTATTTTATTTCTATTGTGTTTTTACTTTTTTTTTTCCATTATTTCTTTAAGTCCTTTGGATAACCCTCAATTCAGAGTTTATTTAAAAATCTTAGAAACTCCACAAATTCAGAAATACAAGTATGTATATTGAAAAAATGTTGATCATGGATCTAAAATATGAGCTTAATGTTATGATTTATAAAAAATAGTAAAGATAACTGTATAGGTTAACTATTTCATAATAACTCAAACATTATTTTGATCTAAACTTGGTTTCAATAAGAATTACACATATGAGATTAAATATTAAATTATTAGAACATAATCATACTTGCACTTAATAAAAATCCTTACTTGGGATAAAATTTACAACCATATGTGATTGTGTGAGGATCAAACACTTGACCAAATCCCTAAACCTAGCTAACCTAGTTCTTAATCTTTGTTAGAAAGCCTAAATGGTCTAGAAAATAAATTAATGGCATCTTATTATAAAATCAAAAGTGTTCAAGAAAAGGTGATTCTGGTAACCTCCACTAGGGCTATATATGTTTGGCTTTTAGTGGAACAAGGCTATGAGTGGATCCAAAGGTATCTCTATCAAGGCTATGGATGCCTAGTTGGTAGTAGAGTAATGCCCAAGCCTTCCCTAAGCAAAAGCATGGTTCTTAATGAATATCCAAACATGTATTGAGTTAGTGTTAATGATTAAAGGCATGAAACCTGGAAGTTTTCCACTAAATCCCATGGCAGACAATAAGTGGAATCAAAACACACACACAACATGGATAGGTTTTTATGTTTGATCATAATCCCATAGGTGAAAGGTTTGTTTTAACCATAAACTAATTTTGATGATGACATTGATCAAGTGGAATAAGTAACCTAATTATTTGTCTAAACAAAAGTCTTTTAACTCTAACATATTTCTTTGTTTCCCCTATAAATTACCATTTGTTGAGGGAAACATACCCCCATTTCTAAAAAATGGGGACCCTTGTGTTAAAATTGTGCAAAATTTATGTTTTGAAGTTAACATCCACTTGAATAGAGCATCATGAACATGTTTTACACATTATTTTCACTTGAATATCATCTACCCCTTGGTCTAGTTGGCCTTCTTTATTCATGGTTTTACTTTAGCTTTTCCTAATGTTACTAACCCTAGATCTCTATGTTTTATATCACAGGTTTTATGGAGCTCTCCTTGATGGGATCATACTTGGGTTTCATAATTTTAATGATTTTATCTCAATTTTATCTCTTATTATCCTTTGGTCTATCAAATGTCAAGTTGAATCCATGTTCAATCTTCCTGAAACCCTTGTTCAAAAACTTAGTAAAATATTCTTTTAGAGCAAATTTAAAAACTAGTAGGAATATGTTATGTGAGAATATTTTAAATACACTATAAACTTTATCCTAAAATTTATACTAAATCTTGGTTGTGTTTCTGAACATGACCAAACCTCAGCTTAAAAATTATAAGCTCGGTCCCCTTTATGTCCTGAGCTCCTTTGTCCCCTTTTATTTTAACATTGTAAAAAATTAATTTTTGTAGGATCCTTTTAAGCTCCTAGCTTGGTCCAACTTTATTTTCACAATTTTAGACTAATGTCTTAGTCCTAAGGCCCCATTTTTATTTATTAACATGATTGAGACCTTAGTATTAAGACTTTATCCTAAGTATTATTAGCCTTGAGCCCTAAGACTTAAACCACATGCTTCTCTACAAGACCCATGACACATATATTCAAAGAGAGATGATGGGAAAACGTGAAGACCTAATGAGTCCAAATATTTAACCCATATAACCAATCATAGCTAACTAATCAAATCATGATCAATAATTCACACTTACTCAGATGCATCTAATTGAATGATGTGTAATGGTTAAAATTTTCCATAGGTTCTACCATGTTTTATGGGACTTAATTTTTATTTTCTTCCACCCTTTATTTGATGTCTATGAGGCCATCATTGATGTCCATGAGGCCATCAAATATATGCCCTAATGATAAATTACTATAGCTTAATTTTGACATTCTCACACCCATCATTTGACATCTATGAGTCCATCATTTACATCCATGAGTCCATCAAATTTAAGCCCCAGTGATACATTGTTAAAGCTTGAATTTGACAATCTCATTCCCATCACTTGACATCTATGAGGTCATTATTTACATCTATGAGGCCATCAATATTAAGCTCATAAACAAATATCACCTAGATAAATGAACATTTTTCTTGTCTTAATCATGTTTATAAGTTTTATATTTCAATGTTAGGATTGGTTTTAGATTAATTGGAAGATATATTTTGACCTAAAATTTAAATGTACATAGGGAAAAATTATAAATACCATATACTTAAATTGAATATTATCATTAGGTTGAATCATGTTTTTAACATTAGACCAAACCTTATTTAATAAATTAATACTTAGTTTACACACACACACACACACACACACACACACACACACACACACACACACACACACACACACACACACACACACACACACAGAGAGACCCCATGGTCTTGTGAAATATTTTATGGGCTTATTAGTGAGGCTTGATAAAATGCAAGTTAATATTTTATGAAGCCTATATTAAAGCCTTTGTCTCAATGTTTTCCTCATATATATTAATATGATAAAAACCTTAGGTCAAAAACCTTAAGTTAGGTCCTCTTTATTATATTGGGTCACCTTTTATTTTGATCTAAACTTAGCCTAAATACTTTAGCCTTAGGATTATTTCATGTTTATTAATATGAAATAAAACCTTAGACTAAAGTATTTAACCTAAATTATTTACAAGGTCCCATGCTAACTTAAAGTTCAAGCACCTTTTTAGGATCAATGACTCACATCTAATCAAGGTAACATGATTAAACAAAGTGAGATAACCATAGATTATTTATCAAAACCTCCAATAAAATTTGGAGCCACCACATGGCATAAACACATGCATTGTGACATTGGAAAAGATGTAGAGCTTAGAAGGCCCATGGGATAACCACATAGCAAAACCATAAAGTTTAGTAAAAAGGATAGCCGATGGAATGTAACTAACATGATTAATATTAATGATCCATGTTGATCTACATAGATTGATATGATGGAGTGAGATAAAGGACAAATTTTCAAAGGCAATGGTATATTTTTAAAGTATTTATGAAAAAAAACCATGAAAAAGCCATAGAGCTACCACATAAACACCACCTAAGCATAAAAGGACAAAACCAAAGATCTTGTGGGCTCATAAAAAGTAAAGGTATACATGGAAAAGTTCTAATCAAGTCTAAGGAATGAACTCATTTGAGTGCAAACAAACATCACTATTAAAGTTCAAAAAGACCCGTAAAAAGCCCTAACATCTGCAAAATCCCTAATTTGATCACAGTCAAACGAAAGAAATCTCAATCATCACTCGAAAAAGTAAAAATTGTTATGGAAATAATTTGTAGACCTCTAGTGAGTAATTTGTAGATTCATAGACATGATATAAAATAATAATAAAAAAGGACACAAAGTTGTATTTAACTTCATATATAGAAGGAAGAGTCTTAAAAGACACTAAACTTGATCTGATATCATTGAACATTGGGGTTAATAATTGGTTTAATATTTTATAAGATATTGAAGAGTTACAAGTGATTACCAAATAAGAAGAAAACAATGCCACAGTTTGCCAGAGGTACTATGACATAGTTTCCATCTAGATAACTGGTTTTCATCATGTAGTGGCAAATCTAGAGGTACTTAATTGTATTGATGTTATTGCTGCTATCTTTAAGGATTATAGAATTGACCAAGACATGAAAATGCATGAATTTAATTTAAAAAAGGTTGCTTAAATTCCCCATATTACATTTGAAAGTTACTACAAAATTCCCATACCTCAGGTATATTTACCCATAATTAGGAATTTGTCTATAAAAAATGACCTAAAAATTGCCCTCGTCCCATGGTGTTATTAAGGAACCCATGTGATCCAAGACCCCTTGGAAAGATCCAAATTACCTAATTTAGGGTAGGAATTAGAATGATTATGACTTTGCTTAATATATTGTCTAGGGCCCCTTCTACCATCTATGTCAACAAGAGTTGGGTCCCTTATATATATTTCATGGTTGAAAATGGAATTACTCCCCTAGTAGGATAAATGAATAGTAATTGCTTAAATAAACTATTATCTTCTAGAAAGAAGAGGATTAAAAATCACTTCTTTATGATGTATTATCTTTTGGATGCCCTATTATCCACTACCAAAATCCCTAACATCAAAAATTGGTCACCTGATGGAAGGCAAACAGTCTCCCATTACTATTCTAAACTACATATATTCAAGTATAGGGACCACATATAATTCATTTATGATTGTGTATATCCAACCTTGTCAAAGGATATTATAGGGATATCTATGATGAAGGTAAGTCACTTGATCAAGAAGTATGTGAAACTTATTTGAGACATTTGGTTATTATCTAATAGGATGATAATCAGGATAAAAGGGACTCTGATTTAGCCTCTTACATTATCAATCTATGTCCCCACCAAGCTAGTTGAATAAGGGATAGTATACCAATTGTTCCATGGTATTGATAGTGCATTCAAAGGTAAAAGGAAGGGGTTATTCAATCCTTTCCCTTTGACTATTAGTAGAATTGTGTTCCAAAATTAGGATAATGTAGACACCATCTCTAAACATAGAGACTCATTCAATTTATAGATTGATGATTTAAGACATTGGGACCCCCAGGATAATGTTGTGAAACATTTGAAAGCCAAATAGATTAACAGTAATTATGAACATCAGCTTGATGTCCATGATAATAATTCATATATGACCATATTCATTCACAAAGTTCCTAATAATATTGAAGAAACACAATATCAAGCTCAAGGTTAGATTGATGAGAGATGAGAATCCAACTAGTGAAATCTAGGATAATGTTGTGAAACATTTGAAAGCCAAATAGATTAACATTAAGTATGAACATCAGCTCAATGTCCATGACATAATTTATATCTAAAAATATTTATTGACAAATGTCCTAATAAGATTGAATAAGCACAATATCAAGCTCAATATTAGATTGATGAGAGATGAGAATCCAACTAGTGAAATATGGTGGATGGGAACTTTGTAGTACCATTTACTCCTAGGACCATCTTCTAGGCCTCATCCAGAATATCCATAAGAATAAATTACACAAGGGTAAAGAAAAGAGAGACTTGAAGAAAGACTTAGTGAAGGGGCATAATCTTCTATCCAGCCTCAAAATCTAGAATCACCTATTGAATACATTGGCATGATTACATTAAACCCTGAGGAAATACTAGAGGATGATTTGAAGGCACAAGCAAGTGATTATTGGCCAAATGAAGAAGAAACATAAGAATAAGAACCTCAACCCAAATTTGAGGAAACAAAAAATGAAAAGGGGAAGGAGAATTATTTTTACTTATTTCTAGTGGTTCCCCCACAAAATAGAACCAAGAGGCCCAAATTAACCCACACTCACCCTTTGAGTGAGATTAATTTTTTCAATGATGAGAACCTTATTCATGGACCAACCATCCTAGAGTAGTTCATATATGAAAAGTTACAAAAGATTCCAACTCTACACCATCAATGGGAAATCACAAAGTCTATTAACATCCATGTTCATGAAGAGCTCAAACCATGGATTATGAATTTATAGAAGGAATAGAAAGAAATACAATTAAATTCTCCTAGATATTCAATTATCTCACAAATTAAGACTTAGAGCCTCCAAATATTACACACTCTGTACATGATGTCAATTTTGACCCAACCACAACTAGCTTGCAAAGAGTTTTTGAAAAAGAAGCCATGATCATGGGGGAGGAGTTCACTTTTCACAAAGTGGAACCTTTCATTAGATTGACTCAAGTGGAGGGTTAAAGACTTGGTGAAAACCCTATTTTTGAAGAGGATATACTTAAATTTTATCATGCTCAAAGTTCCCAAATACAAACTAGTACCAAGGGCATGAAATAAAAAATAGAGAACCCTACAGAGGCAAAAGGAAAATCTAGAGAAATAATCTATTTCATTTATTCCTAATAAAATTATTGAAATGTTTGAGAGATTATTTCATGACATGTTTAACTATCTAATGTTAATAAGGCTATGACAGAGTGAACTAAACCAATAAGATGTAGTAGCCAAGTGTTTAATAACCCAATAGTAGACTTCTAAGGATAACATAAAGGATCTAATTAGTATCTTGACAATGGATAAAATGCATGGCATCAATATCATTAGAATTTATCATCTCAACACCATCCTGGGGTTGATTATGAATAAAATCAATAGTTTGAGTACATGGTCTAAATTCTTAGAGAGACTCATCAAGGATGATAAAGAGATAATGTATAGAATTGAATGACTCTTGGGTACCATGATTATAAATACTATAAATATCAACTCCAAAGGCATCATCTTAGATTATGAATTTAACCATAGGACCACTTTGGTCATGAAGGAGGTGAGGAGCAAGAACCAAGGCAGTTTTAGAGGTGACAATAATAGGATCATTGATATTATCCTAACTATAGAAGAAAAGATAGCTAAGTTGATGAGCATTAAAGATGCTTTAGATAGAAATGATAGAGATCTTAATGATTTGGTAGATCAATAGGATGATCTCCTCTTAAAACCTACAGTCAATTTGAGACTTATTGATGAGCAACATCAAAAAGAAATGAGGTTACTTCAATAAGATCAAGGGCCTTCATCAGCATAGGGTCCAAAAATTATTTAAGAATATTCTCTTTTATGGGAACATTGTAAATTTTGAAAATGGAATATACTTTTGTAAAGGCATGTGCAACTTGTTAGCACATTTGCCTAGAGGTTATTCCTTTTTTTTGAAAGTCTAGTGTGTTTTAGAAACTTTATAGAAAGGATAGTTGTCCTTTACATTTTTACACTTAAAAGTTGATGCAACTGACCAACATGCTTCCTTGACTATAAAAGGAGCATTGTTATTTTTAAATAGGAGGGAGTTTTTGAGATACAAAAAATTAGTGTAAAGTTTGAATCAATAATAAAAGTAGATAATTATGTGAAGATTGTCTCATATTGTTTGTGTGAATTTTTATTTAGATTATCTCTCAATTGTCTATTTTAGATCTCAAATTTGAATGGTTTTTAAGAATTATGGACGTGCATATTTAATATAGGGTTGTTAATTTGTGAAAATTATAGATTAGTTTAAGGTTATTGGGTTTACATCATTTTATTTGTTCTACATAAAGATGTGCATATGTTATTTGACTACAATATTAAATATTTAGAGTAACTCTAGTTATTACTTGTATTTCTTCATACTATCATTAAATACTTGTCTGGTGTATGGTAAGATTTCAGGGTATGTTATTTCATGCTATAAATTAGTTAAATGTATGTTTAGTTGTAATTTAAACCTTGTCATGGTGTTATTGGTAGAGATTAGTAGTATTATTTCTTTCTACCCCACCCTTCAATTTTTATCCTTTTTTAACCAAACCCCTATAGCTTAGTCATTGTAAATATTCATTTTATAATAGTCTTATAATATAGTTTTATCACAATTAAATAATGTTAGTATATATTATTGGATAGTTTACAAATATTCTTGAGAGGACCAAGTTGGCTCCCAACCACCAATTTTTATAAATATTATGGAACAATTTGGTTGTTTTGATGTTGTTTCATCATAGGTAACTAGATTACCACAACCTATTACTCATTCTCTGAATTATTTGAGTTCTAAAATGATAAGTGTTCTTTAAACACTAAGATCACCTATGATACACTTAGAGGCATCAATAGGTGGTGCTCTACTGGCACTAGGAGGGCCCTAACAAATCCTTGTGAATCTATATGATATTTACTAGTTTAGGTGTATTTTGATTAAATATCATTTTGTTCTTTGCATAATTTTACTTATTTTATCATAATTTTGTAAAGGTTGGTGATATTCATGGCTTTAGACCAATATTTGTGCTCATTTAGACAAATATTAACATTATTTGAATACATGTTATATTTTGGTAAAGATAGTTTTAGCTTTGTGAGTTCAACAGGTTTGAGATTAGTAATATCTATTTTATATAGATATTCATATATCATTTAAAAATTTGATCTCATTTGAATTGAGAGTTTTATAGATCATTCACGGTTAGATCTTTGGACATATCTTTGAGTTAGTTTAGTTGAATATGTTGATTTTTTTTGTTCTTTATATTAATATTTGTAAAATCTAGTTAATGTGAAAGTCTAATCTTTTTTTTCTTAAATATTGATTTGACACAATGTATGTAAAACAAAATTCAAATTTCTCAAGCTAGAATTGCCAAGAATCATAACAAGGTCACATTTCAAAGGGAACCTTTGCTTGAAGTAGAAATCTATAGGAGGGCTAGGTGAGATAAAGGTAGGTGTAGACATTCAAAGTATTTTCCAACTTCACCATTCCAAGGTAATCTTACATATTACCTTCATCAAGGTATGAACTGGCTAGGGGATTCTTTCATCAATGTACCAAGTGTATTACATGATCTCCCTAACAATCTTGTGAGATATTTATGAATTTTTAGTCCAAATGGTGTTGTAACTATAGAGGAACACATTAAATCATTAAAATTTACATTAATTTTGTTAAATTTCACCCATGAAGATGTAGCATGTAGGATAATTCCTTTTACATTTACGGGTGTTACATATGAATGGTTTCTTAATTTACCTGACAACTACATTACCAGTTGGGATAGTTTTAACAACATTTTCATTGACCAATTTAGTAAGATCATTAGTCCTTGTGTCTTGTATCAAAAATTGACCACCATTAGAAGAGATTATAGTGAGTCCATAAAATAGTTTAATTCTAGGTTTCATAAGATGCATAGTTGGACCATAGACCCCTATAAACCTGATGTTGTTTTCGATTTAGAAATCTATAAGGATGCATATATCCTATGAATTTTATGTTCCTAAGGAGGTATTTTCTAGTAAAAACCACCTTATCTTGAACCTATTCTAAAGTAGTGATCATTAATGATCAAATACAATCTCATGGATAAATTGATTACTTTGTCCCAAATGTCAATCCACATATGCCTACCTTGGATATCTTTAATAACAATAATCAAAATGTGTCAGATTTGAATCAAATCCCATTTTTGAACCAATTAACCTTGAGCCATGGTGCTCTTAACCATACATTATGATTCCTAAACCATCTTATAATTGGATTTAATTCAAATGATCAAAAGGCTTATGTAGTAACCAATATTACTAATAGTAATTAGGTTCATAATTAATAAATTCTCAAGAGTGAGAATGACTCTATATTAAAGATGGTACAAAATCTAAGCATTAATTTTCTTCAGTTGTAAAAGTAGGATAGTCATACTAATGAAAGCTTACGTTGGAACTTCTCATTCCAAATATTCAATTGACCCAGCAATAGATTCTTGAATGATAGTTTCCATAATAATAAGAACAATGAATCATCTACTGATAAGAAGAATATAGATAGTAATCTTATTGATGTTGCATTAACTGATTAGTGTAGAGTTCATTGTAATACTAAACATGGTGAAATAGACTACATTGAATTTTACAAAGATTTTTAAGCCTTTTAAGAAGAATTAGATACATTTGAAGTAGTTCTTAATAAAGATAATGTTATAGGTACATCAAGATCTAAATATGTTGACCAAGCCTTCATGGTGGAGATGTTTGACATCCCTTTCCAAGAAGACACTGAACTTGAATATGTTCCTAAATAAGTTCATGATTTCTATCAATTCTTAAATAATACATATCCATTGATAAATAGAGATAAAATCAGCCTTTGACTACGTCAACACCTCCAAATAACTTTGACACTCCTCCAAAAACCACATCAGATAATAGACTAGAGCCTCCAAAGGGAAGTACTTCTAAACAAAGTATTGATGCATTTATTTCTTCAAACAAATTTGGATATAATATTGTGGAGGAGATGAATAAAATAAAGGCTAACATCATGTTGCATGAATTGGCATAGGTCACTAAGCAAAGGGACCTATTGTTAAAGTCCTTGTCAAAGAAACCTAGCAATCCATCCAAAATTGATAATGCCAATGTTGCTATGTATAAGGCTAAAATAGAGTCCCCACCTTTTATTTTTACTATCAAAATGTTTGGTAAGAATCTACATAATTATTTGTTATATTTTAGTGCATCCACCAATATTATGCCATCAAGTATTTATAAGCAATTTGGCCTAAATCCTTTTAGATCTGATAGAGTTGTCACTCAATTAGAAAAGTCTAGATTCAAGGTGTTTGGATAATTATTAAATATTCATATGCAACTTGCCTCTAAGCCTAGAGTCTAGTAATTTATTGACATCTAGGTCGTACAAATTCTTGATGCATATGGGTTGATGTTAAGCATGGAACAGACAAATGCCATAAATAGATACATGTCCACTAATTCTTCTCTTTTGTGGCTACCATGGAAAGGGGAACCAAATAAAATTAGGGTGGAAAGAGAACCAAGGATGAAACATATTATCACAAAATACAATGTTGTGAATGAAAAGGTGAACATTGTTGACTCTGTTTTAGGAGTTTTCACTCTTGAAGATGCTAAGGCATGTGAGTATAAACCTTCTCATATAATCATTGGTTTGTGAAAAAAATATTGTAATGGGGCTAGATGTAAGTATTTTTATAGAGTAGGAGTTGTCCTAACCAATCCTCTTTGTGAGGAATATCATGCTTCTTATAGACTCCAATTTCCAAGCACCAATAACCTTGTAGAATATGAAACATTGATCATAGGTTTACAATTTACCATCAAGTACAAATTCAAAGAATTATTGGTTCATGATGACTTAGAACTAGTATTCAATTAAGGAATAGATACTAGTGAAAATGATCATACCTCAAGAGATACCAGTTTAGACGCTAGGATTTGTTAGTCTTTTGATGCATTCAACATTGTTTCCATTCCTAGGGAAGAAAATAAGGATGTTGATGAGATTGCCTTAACTACAGTCAATCTTATGCCAAACCCTAACTTTCATAACTTTAAAATTGAGTTGGTTTCTTTCCCTTCTATCTTGGATAACATAAACCACCTATAATTTTTTAGTGATGACCAATAAATCCTAGATTTCATGACCAATTTAGGAGTATTTGAGGAACATGTCATAGATGAGGCCAATGAGAATACTCTTGAAGAAGATGGTAGAT
The DNA here is from genome assembly GCA_037957365.1 of Torreya grandis. Taxonomy (NCBI): domain Eukaryota; kingdom Viridiplantae; phylum Streptophyta; class Pinopsida; order Cupressales; family Taxaceae; genus Torreya; species Torreya grandis. The sequence goes on along the minus strand of JARHVA010006442.1, from coordinate 96,841 downwards.
TTGATAGTAAGGTCATTATATACACCATAAATTGGTCAAGAAACCACATATATCATGTATTTTCATAGTCCTTTTTTCAAGAGACTCTGACTCAAGAATATGAGCCTTGTTCACATTAGCTATGTCTTTTGTTTTACTTATTTTGGTCTTATTTCATGATCGAGTCACCTTTCTACTCATTTCTAATCATCTATAGCCTTTTACATGGCCATTCTAGCTTAGCTAAACTTTATTTCCAAAGCTAATCTTATCCCCTAGGTCTCGAACATGTAAGATAGGAGTGATGGGATTGGATTATAGTACTGGACCCTAGGGTGTCCCATGTTTGGTTCTCTTATCCTTTTGGATTTTGAGTCCCAATAGTCATTTATCTTTACTCAATAGGTATTAAACCCTTCTTACCCCGCTTAAGTTTTGTTTAGATTTTTTATGGTAGCTAATGTGATTAAATCTCCTAGATTTAAAATAAAAAGTCTCCTATATAAAGGACTTCACAAGGCATTTTATATCTATCACTTACTACTTTGTCACAATACATAATTAAAAATAAGTCAATAGTATAACACAACACTCTACATCACACATAGATTTGCATGCTTGATCAAGGAAATGCTTAGGTGAAAGTCCATTCTTGAATCTATCATGTACATTTATTATGCATGTTCCCTAAAGGAGAACTAAATTTGATCTAATAACCTAGTTTAAGGGCTAATGTAGGCTAGAATTAGGACAACAGGGATTCTAGATCACGTGATCATACTTCCCCTAACCCAATTTTTCCTCCTTTTGCTTTTGATGTGTTTATTATTTCATGTGTGTGGATACATATAGGGATGGAATATTAAAACATCTCTATATAGATATATGTTGACATTCAACATCCAAAATTTAATAGGTAGGCTCACATAAGAATAGTACAAAGAACCCAAAAAAATCAAGACTTTTTGAGTAGTTTATAGAATAGTGGTAGGAGTGGACAATAACACTGGACCTTAGTGTGTCCTATTTTTAGTGGTTATGTCCTTCCACCAAAAAAAATCTAGATCTAGGTTCTTGACATTTTCACAGTCTTGCATAGTAGTTTTCAAGCTTTGAAATAGTTGTCTCAGTCTATTTTTATAGATAAGCTACTTCTTTTCTCCATGTAATTAATTTAATCAAATTTATATAAATCATTATTTTATTTTATTTGACTAGATTTTATCCCTTAAAAAAAACCTTAATTTTCTAGAAACTAAACACTAGTTTACCTAAAATAATAAAACCTAAAACCCTAGGTACCTTTAGGGTTTTTCCTTCATAATTTTGTGCAAAAATTCAATTTCAAATTTCTAATTTTTGTATAAATTTTTGTGCATTTATTTTTAATTAAATTTATTTTATAATTTAAACTATTTTAATAATTTTTAAAAATTCTAAAACCCCAACCGAAAACCCTAGATTTCCAAACTAGGTCCTCAAACCCCAATCTTTCCTTACAATTTTTAGATAAATATTTTGGAATTTTTGAAAATTGTTTGGAGTGTAAAAAATATTTTCAAAATATATATATTAGTAGTTATTCTTGCAAAATTTCAATTTTTAATTTATAATTTTTGTATAAATTTTTGTGCATTTATTTTTATTCAATTTTATTTTAGAATTCAAATTATTGCAATAATTTTCAAAAATTATAAAACCCCAACCCAAAATCCTAGATTTCCAAACTAGGTCCTCAAACTCCAAGCCTTCCTTACAATTTTTAGATAAATTTTTTGAAATCTTTGCATATTGTTTAGAGTGTCAAAAATATTTTCAAAATCTATATGTTTGTAGTTATGCTTTCATTTATTTCCTTAATAGTAATTTTACATATTCTCTCTAGTGAAATAAATTAAATGGCCACTAAGGAACTTCTTCCCTCTCATTCTATAGATCAATTTCTAATTTTTTCTCATAATTATGATAATGAATGGAAAATTTTTCAAAATTGCACATTAGCTAAAAATGTGGAAAATGATTTCATTTACAATGAAGATAATTACTATTTTTGTAATGAGGAATATGATGATGGACATGAAAGTGATAGTGAATAAAAATTAGATGCATCTTCTTCTCTCAAATCTATCTCTTTTCTTCCCTCTTCTAAAGAAAATAATTTTGATAAATGGGAAATTTATTTTTCACCTCATTCTCCTATGCACAATACATGAAATGAAAAAATTAGTCATGCATTTCCAAGTGAACCTCTCATTTTTGATAACTTGCTTCCATTTTAACTCTCTCTCTCTCTCTCTCTCTCTCTCTCTCTCTCTCTCTCTCTCTCTCTCTCTCTCTCTCTCTCTCTCTCTCTCTCTCTCTCTCTCTCTCTGCATTAACATATGCAACTATCACTATAGTATCCCTATCAAAAATATGAGCCCTCATCCACCCTCATCATTAGGTACATGCCATGTGAGCTCTGAGACTTTAAAATTAATTATGCTCTCCCAATAATCATAATATTCAATCCCCACCTTAGCTTATTATTCATATTGAGCACCTCCTACTTCACCTACACATAAACTGTGACACTGTGTTAGCTATATAATTAAAATAAAACTACAAGCACAAATTTGTACACTATTCAAATGTAATCACTGATTACCTCCCATCATCTAGATTGGCTCAATATTCTCACACTTAAGAACATTCCCTACCTCAATAGGATATAATAGATCCCACTGATGCCTAACCCACCATGCAATATACACAGCTTTACATATAACATCATTTGCATTTAGAATATCTATGACCACATCCCTTTCATCCAAAGGCAATGGTACAAGCTCAGCCTTAGTAGGTCTCAAATGAGATCCTACCATTGCGAATTCTCATTCACTCCTCACCCACACCCATGTTATTGGGGGTGCATCTTATGGTAACCCAAACTATCTAGTCACATACTCATATTAAAAGTGTTCAAATGCTCTAACCCAATGGTCATGTATCCAATATATGACCCTCATAAATCATAACTACACCTAGAAAATATTCTATAAGGCCTCTATATGATGTCACTAACCACCAATCTATCTATCACCCACCTATAATGATCCATCTTAGGGGATCAAATAGCTAGTGTACTCATCCACCATTCTCCAAATGTCTATAGAGGTGCACACTTAATTTGGGTAACCTAATCCACTACACAATTGTTATGTGTTCATAGGCCCAACAATACAATAAGGTCATTATGTTCAATCCACCATTGAATGACTTCTATGTAAACCTATAAATATCCCTATATAGGTGGGCCAACATAGTCCTCCCCCATGAGAATATAATGCCATATACCTCCACACTATGCATAATCCTATGAATCTTATATGAAATAGACACTCCACTCCTATTCATAGAAATAAATGATGCCAACAAAATAGCCAACCACTTTTGCAAGCATGGAACACTAGATTTCATAATAAATGACAATAGTACATCACTATCACTCCCTCTCTAATGTATACCTAAGGTTACACCATAAAAATACAAAGATGAATGATCAATGGAATCAACATCCATATCATTTTGTACAATCATTCATTTCCCACTAATTGATAAATGCAATATGTGATACACATCCTCTAGAGTCATATTAATCTCTCCTATAGGAAGCTAAAAAGTACATGAATCTACATTCCACCTCTCACATAAGGCGGTAGTAAGATATCTATCCCACTACACTATGCATAGGTCACACACATGACCTAACCCTACCCTATCCATGACAACTCTCTCATCAGTAGATAATGGTAAAAGTTTTAAGGTCTCTATCATTTGGCCCCTATAGAACTCTCTCATCTGTACCTTACCCTAAAAAACACTATAAACAACATATATATCAACCAACAATTCCAAATCAAATTCCAAAATATAACAATAGTTAAACAATAAAGCAACATATTAAAAAATTAGGCCTCTAGGACAACAACATTAGATGTAAGATAACAATGTTAAATAGGAAGGCTATAGCCTAGACAACAACACTAAAAACTAGACAAGAGTGTTGAACCCTAGATAGGAGTGCTAAAACTACAAAAAAATTCCTAGGATACTTTAAATATCTCAAAAACACCGAGATAGGTCTAAAAACTAACAAAAACCAAGCATTTGTGTTACTTACTAGGGTCACATCACCACCAGCTTGAACCTAGGCTACCAACTACTCAAACTAAGTCATGGTAGGTGCTCATCTCCTTGGCATCTCTCTCTTTATAAAGTACAAAATCAAACTAGTTAATATGCAAATGAATTAAAAATCAATTCAATTTACTATATTAGCAAATTTTCTTAATCAAAACAAAATACCAATTTTCCCATAACTCAAACTTTATAACTCCATTTTTTACACCATTTTCTTCCATAGAATCATGACAACAATACCTTTGACATCACTCAAAATTTGATCTCTTACTACCTTGTCTACTTTCTATGGCATGAGAATATCTATACTTCTCTTCCACTCATACACACTATTTAAAGATCACCAATCAAAACATGTTCCACTTCCAACAACTTAGACTAATCAATCAAACAAATTCTTCAGCTATTAACAACATGCCAACCTTATTTCTATTATTACACCACTAGCCATAACTTTTGGATTCACTTCCTCTATCAAAAATTTCATCCTTCTCTTCTAAAGGGGGCATCATTCCTATTATTCCTATTTCTACACTTACCCAGCATGCCCATCCACTCTCATAGGTGGATACACCATGATTCATACACATCTAACAGTCAGATTATCAGATTCAGCTTAGATTGATTGAGATATATAATGATTCATATTGCATTGGTCATTTTACATTACTCAAGACATTTAGAGAGATATACATTTAGTTTACAGATACATAAACTATTCAGATGTAGTGTTTCAAATCATATGGATCCATAGTGATTTTAGCTTACAGGTATAAAGACTATTTAGATATAGTGGTTTAGATTACATAAAATCATAGTGATTTTGATATAAATACAAAATTAGATAATAGAATTAGGGTCATGTACATTACTACACATCTCATACATACAGATTTATACAACATGACTTAGTTACATAATTAGATAACATACTATAGGAATAGTGCAGAGCACAGTGTTTTTATCTCTATTTTTGCACATGAGGCATGATAAGATATGTCATTTCACATGTGGTTATATAGATTAATAGATTATATAGATGCATCACTGACATACCAAATTTGGGGGCATGACATAGATGTTCATGTTTTTCATCACTCAAGATTATATAGATGGAATGGAACAATATGTCATTATCTTCTTGAATATTGACTAGAGTTTTAGATTACACCCAACTATACCCAGGTTATCACTAGGTTAGACCGTATGGTTATCTATAGTGGTTGGTCCATTGCATTACCCAGACCTAGACTATATGATTTTGTGCAAGATAGATGATAGACATTAGTTTTGGGCCTCCAAGAATTTCTCAATTCTAGTTCAAATATTTAGAGTGGGGGTATGAAATTTTTTTCTCTTCATAGCATACAAGTTTTATACACACATTCTACATTACATGAGTTTATGTGGGATAAAAGATAGACATTGGTTTTAGGCCTTCAAACATTCCTCATTTTTAGATAGATTTATCATAGGGGGCAAGCATTTCCCTCCTTCTCCATGTTACATGGATTCCACTTTTAGATTCAGTACAAGGTAAATCTATTTCAAGGATTCCTTCTTTCTCCAAGAACTATTCAACTCTCCATCCACTTCCTTGGCCAAGAAGTAAGTTGGACCCTTGCAATACATTCCTCTCCATGTAATTAGGTTAAGGTATGCATTTTATTTTTATTTATTCTACTTTAGTACTTCATTTTATTGCATCACTAGAATAAAAGGGGTAAAATGTATACACCATAAATTGGTCAAGCAACCACACATATCATGTCTTTTCATAGTCTTTTTTGCAGGAGACTCCAACTAGAGAATATGAGACTTGTTCACATTAGCCATGCCTTTTGTTTTTCTTATCTTAGTCTTGTTTCATGATTGAGTCACCTTTTTCTCATATATAGTCATCATAGCCTTTCAAACGGTCATTCCATCTTAGCGAGACTCTATTTCCTAGACCAATCCTATCCCCTTAGGTCTTGAACTTTTATGATAGGAGCAATGGGATTAGATTATACCACTAGACCCTAGGGTGTCCTATTTTTGATGCTCTTATCCTTTTACATTTTCTATACCAATAGTCATTTATCTTTGCTCAAGAGGTTATAAACCCTTCTTAGCCCCTCCCTTAAGTTTTGTTTATCTTTTTGATGTTGGCTAATGTGAATAAAGATACCAAATTCTAAATAAAGAGTCTCATATATAAATTACTTCACAAGGCATTTTATATCTAGCACTAACTACTTTGGCACAATAAATAATTAAAACTTAGTCAATAGTATAGCTCAGTATTTTTCATCACACATAGATTTGCATGCTTGATCAAGAAAAAGCCTAGGTGAAAGTTCATTCTTACATCTACTATGCATTTTGGTTATGCACGTTCTCTAAAAGAGAACTACATTTGATCTGAGACCCTAGCTTTAGGGTTAATATAGGTAGGGATTAAGATAACAAGGATTCTAGATCATGCTATCATACTTCCCTTAACCCATTTTTCCCTTTTGTTCTTTTGATGTGTTTATTATTTCATATGTGTAAATAGATCTAGGGTTTAAATATTAAAATAAATCTATAATGATCTTCATCAACTTTCAACATATAAAATTTCATAGACAATCTCACATAAGAAGAATGAAAAAAACCAAAAAAAATTATGTCTCTATGAGTAGTTTGGACAATAGCAGTAGGAGTGGACAACAACATTAGACCCTAGGGTGTCCTATTTTTAGTGGTCTTATCCTTTCATTGAACAAAATATAGATCTAAGTTCCTGACATCTTCCATGTCCTACATATTAGTTTTTAGGCTTTGAAACAATCATCTTAGACTATTTTTCTAGATAAGTTACTTATTTTCTCTATTTAATTAATTTAATCAAATTGATATAAATCTATATTTCATTATATTTGACTATATTTTATCCCTTAATTTATACCCTTTATTGTTTAGGAACTAAACACTAGTTTCCCAAAAATAATAAAATAGTCATTCAACTGAATGACAACAAAATCCCAAAAGGCATTATTACCTTGGAGAGATTATTTAACTAGGATAAGATGGATGAGAATAGTAGGATTCCCAAATCAAGTGGGGAGGATTACAAGGCAATTTATTTTAGACCTCAAGGTCAACCTCAGCTAGTTAATATTGTAACAACATATATAAACATTGAAAATAAAAAATCCAAATAATTGCTAGCCAAATATAAGGACATAGTTGCATGGTCCTATGATGACTTGAAGATTTTGGATCCAAAATTCATCACTCATACCATAACCTCGAAGAAAGACTGCAAACCTTTTAGACAAAATTAGGGGCCTATCAACCCTATTTTAGAACCAATGATTTTTAAATAGGTTAAAAAGTTGTTAGATGCAAAGATTGTATTTCCCATTAGGCATTCAACCTTAGTTGCCAATTTGATCCTAGTCACAAAAATGAATGGTTAAATAAGATTATGTATTGATTTTTGAAATCTAGATAAGTCACCTAAAAAAGATAACTACCCCTTGCCTTCTTTGGACCAAGTTATACAAAGTGTTTCTGGTTATTTTATGATGTCCTTGATGGTTTTTTAGGGTATAAATAGGTCCTGGTAAATTAGGAAGACATGATGAAAACTACTTTCACTATCAAATGAGGCACATTTGCATACAAGAGGATGCCATTGGAACTAATCAAGTGAGGAGAAATTTTCCAAAGGGCCATGAATCATGCCTTCCAAGGTTTGGTAAGTAAATGCATGATTATATGCATAGATGATTTGACTATTTTTTATAAGAATAGGGAGGACCACATTATACATTTACAATAGGTATTTGAAAGGTGTAGAAGGTATGTGATTTCCCTTAACCCAAAGAATAATACTTTTTATGTTACTAAGGGAAAGTTACTAAGTCATGTCATTACTAAGGAAGGAATCTCTATATATCCTAAAATAATAGAATCTATATCAAAAATAGATCCTTCTAATAGTAGGAATGATCTAAAATCATTCTTTGGAAAAATTAACTTTGTAAGGAAGTTTATTTTTGGTTTTGTAAAACTTGTCAAACCATTGAATAACATGCTAAAGAAAAATGCCAAAATATCTTGGAATGATGAAAATGAGAAGGCATTCAAGGACATCAAGGATGAAATTGGCAAAGGTCTAGTCCTAATAAGTCCTAATTTCTCCAAGGATTTTTCCATTTACTTCATTGATTATAAACACACTATTGCTACAGTTTTAACTCAGGAGATTGATGGGCATGACCATATAATTGATTTCCTGAGAACTATTTCAAGAATGCTTAGTTAAATTATTCTTAGTAAATAAATTTAGGATTTACATTCTTAGTAATAAAGTGCATGCCATCCTACCTAAACCTACTACAAAAATCATGCTAAGTCAGAATGAGCTAGGATAAAGGAGGGTAAGTGAATGTCCATCCTACAAGAATATGACATAGAACTAAGACTAAAAAATAGGTAAGGTTTTGATTCAAATTATTTCCAATACTAACACCAAGCTTAATGTCATGCAAGTTTAAAAGGAAAATTTTTAGTCAAATGAATGGTATGATCATATCATTCATTTGTTGATTAATGGTACTTATCCTGCAGGAATAACTAGGGAGTAGAAGAGGTCTCTAAGACTCAAAGAAACCCAATACCTGATCAATAATGATATACTACAATTACTTTGAAGGTGTCAACCTAAGATTCATTTCAAAAAAATCTACTAAAATAATGAACACCTTTCATGAGAAGATGGGAAGTGGAAATCTATCTAGAAGAACCATGGCCCACAAAATTATGAGATCTAGATACTATTGGCCCACCATCTTCAAATATACTTATAAGCATATGAGGGAATACCACTCATGCTGAATATTTATCATAAAGGAACCAAAAATAGCAATGCCATTAAAACTAATAACGGTTGATAAACCTTTTGCATAATGGGGGTTAGACTTTGTAGGGCTGATCAACCATAACTCATCAAAATGTTACAAGTAATTTCTAACTACCATTGATTATTGCATGAGGTGGAATGAAGTAGTAGCCACCAAGTACTGTATAACTAAGGAAGTGATCAATTTTTTAGAAGAAAACATATGCACCAAATTTGGAACTATAGTCTCACTAGTATGTGATAATGGATCTACCTTCACATCTATTGAAATGATATAATGGGCATATGATAATAGTTCCATTATCAATTTCTCATTCAACCATTACCCTCAAAGAAATGGAGTGTCTAAATCTACCAATAAGAACTTGATGAAATCAATAAAGAGGTTTGTAGTAGATAAACTTAGACCTTGGCATAAGCTTCTCAAATATGCCCTTTAGGTAGATATAATAAGAATCAAGTAGGCCCTAATGGCATCACCATTTTTGTTGGCGTATGACCAAGCTCCTATCTTACCTATCACCCTCAATTTACCTACATACATGTTCATTAAGGAATACATGTAAGAAGATCAAGAACTTGTAAATTCAAGACTGTTGGACATTATTCAAATGGAAGATGCAAGAGAAGAAGATTTTGCTAATTTTAGAAGAAACTAGACCATACTAAAGATTTGGTTTGATAAGAGATCAAAAGTAAAGGTGTTCAGACAAAGAGATTTAGTTCTTCTTTTGGACAAGGAATTTGAACCTAAGGGAAAACATGAAAAGTTCACACCTCTATGGATAGGCCCCTACCAGATTGATGAGACCCTTGGGAACAACAACTTAAAGATAAAAGACCTATAAGGAGTAGAATTCACATTTCCCACCAATGGGCTATATCTCAATCATTACTTTTCTATTGTTCCTCTTGGGGTCTTTATGGAGTAAATCTATAGACTAGTTACAGTTAGTGTAGGTAGGCTTGTTAAGTTTCCTTCTACTCTCTCTTTCTTGCCCCTTGTTTGTACATATGTTTTTGCATATTTAATTACTTATTATTTACTTTCTTATTATTTCATTTATATTGTGTGTTTGATTTCTTTATTTTTCCCTTGTTACTAATAAGTCCTTTGGACAACCCTCAACTTAGAGTTTATTCAAAAAGCTCAGAAACTCCATAGGTTCAAAAATATAGGTATGTCTCTTGACCAAATGTTGATCATGGATCTAAAATATGAGCTTAATTTTATTATTTAGAAATAATATTAAAGATCAAATGGATATTTTAACTATTTCATAAGAACTCAAAAATTGTTTTGATCTGAACTTGGTTTTAAGAAGAATTGCACGTATGGGATGAAAGATTAAAATATTGGAACATAGTCATGCTTGCACTTAACAAACATCCTTGCATGGGACAAAATTTGTAACCATAGATGATTATATAAGGATCAACCACTTGACCAAATATCTAAACCTAGCTAACCTAGTTCCCAACCTTTGATAGAAAGACTAAATGGTCTAAATAATATAAAAATAGGAGCTTATTGCAAAATCAAAATATTTCAAGCAAAGGTGATTCTAGTAACCTCCACAAAGGCTATGGATGCTTGGATGGAAGTGGAGAAAGGCTATGAGTGGAGGTAAAATCACCTCTATTAGGGATATGGATGTCTAACTAGTAACAAAGCAATTCCCAAGCCTTCCCTAAGCTAAAATAATGATTATTAATGCATATCTAAATATGTTATGATTCAGTGTTAAAGATTATAGGAATGAAACCTAGAATTTATCCCCTAAACCCCATGACAAATAGTAAGTGGAATCAAAGCACACACATAACATTGCTAGGTTTTGATATTTGATCATAATCCTATAAGTGAAAGGTTTATTTTAATCATAAACTAATTTTGATGATGACACTGATCAAGTGGAATAGGTAACCTAATTAGTTTTTTGAACTAGAGTCTCTGAATTCTAACATATCACTATGTTTCCCCTTAAATTCACCATTTATTGAGGGTAATATAATCCCATTTCTAAAAAATAGGGACCCTTATTTTAAAAGTATGAAAAATTTATGTTTTGTAGTTAAAAATTCAATTTACCAGAGCATCATTAACATGTGTTCCACATTATTTGCATTTCAAGATCATCCACCCATTGGTTTGGTTGGCCTTCTTTATTCATGTTTCTACTTTAGCTTTGCCTAATGTTACTAACAATGGATATCTATGTTTTAGATCATAGGTTTAATGGAGCTCTCCTTGATGGGATCATAACTGGGTTTCATTATTTTAATGATTTTATCTCAATTTGACCTTTTAATAGCCTTTGGTCTATCAAAAGTCAAGTTAAATCCATGTTCAAGCTTCTTGAAACCCTCCTTCAGAAACCCTAGCACAAGATTCTTTTATACCAAATTCAAAAATTGGTGGGAACAATTTATGAAAGTATATTTTAAATATCCTATAGACTTAAGCCTAATTTTTATACTAAGGCTTGGTCATGTTTTCAACATGATTGAACCTTAGCGTAGAAATTATAAACTCAATCCCATTTATGTCCTAAGCTCCTTTGTCCCTAATTATTTTAATGTGATCCAAAATTAATGTTTGTAAGATCCTTTTAAGTTTCTAGCTTGGTCCGACTTTATTTTCACAAGCTTAGACTAATGTCTTAGTCTTAAGGCCCTATTTTCATTTATTAACATGAATGATACTTTATTCCTAAGACTTTATCCTAAGTATTACTTTCTCTAAGCCCTAACTTAAGCCATGTACTTCTCTATAGGATCTATGA
>JARHVA010006442.1:0-82500 GCA_037957365.1 Torreya grandis | reverse complement strand
TTTGTGCACCTTTTCAGGATTGATGGCTTGCATCTAATTGAGGAAGCATGATCGTATGAAGAAATATCACCATGGACTATTTAACAAAACTCTTTGAACAAGCATAGAGCCACCACATGGAATAAACACATTGATAATGGCATTAGAAGAGAAGAAAATCTTAAAAAGTCCATGGCATTACCAAGTGGTGAAATTGTGGGGTTTGGTACAAAGAATAGCCAGTGGTGTGCAACTAAAAATATTGAGATCAATGATCCATATTGATCCATGTAGATTGATCTGATAGAATGAGATCAAGGACAAATTTTAAAATGAAATGGTTAAGTTTTAAATAATTTATGAACAAAATGTCACAAAAAATCCATAGAATTACAACATAGATGCCACCTAAGAGAAAAAGGACAAAACCAAAGATTTTGTGGGCTCAAAAACAACAAAGGTATAAATGTAAAATTTGTAATCAAGTCTAAGGCATGAAATAAATTGAGAACAAACAACCATCACCATTAAAGCTCAAAAAGACTTGAAAAAATATTTAGCATCTGCAAAATCCCTAATTTGATCACTGTCAAACTAGAGAAACCTCAATCATCACTTGAATAAGTACAAATTGATCTAGAAGAAATTTTTAGACCACTAGTAAGCAATTTTTAGACTCACATCCATGGTAGCATGAAAAAAAAAGGGATGACACAAAGTTGTATTTAACTTTAGACATAGAAGGAAGAGTCTTTAAAGACACTAAACTTGATGTAGTAGCATTGAACACCAATGACAATAATTGGTCCAAGCTATTATAAGTTATTGAAGAGTTACAAGTGATTACCAAAGAAGATGAAAAGAATGACCAAGATGGTCACCATATAGATGACCAGTCTTCAACATTTAATGACAAAGCCAAAGGTACTTCATTATATCTATGTTATTCCTCCTATATTTAAGGATTGTATAATTAATAAAGACATGATAATTAATGAATGTAGTTGTAATAAGGTTGCTTATATTACCCCCATTTCATTTTAAAGTTAATAAAAATTTCTCATACCTCAGGTAGATTTGCCCATAATTAGGGATTGGTCTAAAAAAAATAACCTTAGAACCACCCTTACCCCATGGTTGTATTCAAGAACCCATGTGATCTAGGACCCCACTGGAGAGATCCCAATCAATAAATTTAGGCTAAGAATTATAATGATTATGAATTTGCTCAATATATTGTTTGGGGCCCCTTCTACTACCTATGTCAATAAGATATGGGTCTTATATATATATATATATATATATATATATATATATATATACATATATATATATATTTCATGTTTGAAAAGGGACTTACTCCCCCATTAGGAGAAATGATTACTATTTGTTTGAAGCAAAAATTATCTTCTACAAATAAGAGGACTAGAAATCACTTCTTTATGATGTCTTATCTTTTGTATGCCCTATTATCCACTACCAAAATCCCTAACATCAAAAATTAGTCACATGATGGAAGGTAAACAATCCCCCATTACTATTCTAAACTACATATATTTAAGTATAGGGACCACATATAATTCATTTGTGATTGTTAATATCCAACCTTGTTCAAGGTTATTATAGGGATCTCTATGATGAGGGTAAGTCCCTTGATCAAGACATATGTGGAACTTATTTGAGACATTTGGTTATATCTTAAATGCACTATAATCAAGATAAAAGGGAATTTGATTCAACCTCTTAGATTTCCAGTCTATGTCCCCACCAAGAGGGTTGAATAGGAGATAGTATACTAGCTTTTCCATGGTATTGATGGTGTATGCAAAGGTAAAAGGAAGGGGATAATCCATCCTTTCCTTTTGACTATTAGTATAATTGTGTTTCAAAATTCGGATAATGTAGACATAATATTTAGACATAAAGATTCATTGAATTTATATCTTAATGATTTAAGACATTGGGATCCCCAAGATAATCTTATGAAATATTTTAAATCCAAATAGATTAACATGAAGTATGAACATCAACTCAGTGTCCATGACACAATGTATATCCAAGTATCTTCATTAACAGAGGTGCTATCAATATTGAAGAAGCACAATTTCAAGCTCAAGGCTAGATTGATGAGAGATGAGAAGTGAACTAGTGAAATATGGTAGATGGGAACTTTATAGTACCATTTTATACTAGGACCATCATTTAGGCCTCTTCTAGAATAACCAGAGGAACAAATTACATAATGGTTAGGATAAGAGAGACTTGAATAAATACCTATTAAAGGGCCATTATATTCTTCCTAACAAAAAAATCCAAAGTCACGTATTGAATACAATGACATGATAGTGTTGGATCCTAATGAAACACTATAGGATGCCTTAAAGACACTAACAAGTGCTTATGGGTTGGATAGAAAGGAAACATAGGAAGAAGAAACTCAACCCCAAGTTGAAGAATAAAAAAAAAGAAAAGGGGAAAGAGATAGCTTTGGACTTAGTTCTAGTGGTTCCCCCACAAAAGAGAGAGGATGAGCTAGCCTTGGTTCCTAAAGGAACCAATATTTTTAAATTAACCCTCACTCACCCTTTGAGTAAGATTAATTTTTTTAGTGATAATAACCCTATTCATGGACCAACCATCTTGGAGTGGTTCATATATGTAAATATACAAAAGATCATGTTGATTCATCCAATTTCTCCATAGAGTATTACTTAGTGTTGATGAACACTTCTCAATTTAGGATTACAAGAATCCAAGGTATGAGTTGTAGTTTGTGACAAGTAGTATGTTTATGGTGGAATAGTCAGCAAAGTATGAGAGTTGCCTACAAAATTTGTTTAATTTGGTGGTTAGGAGCCATTAGGGTCTAGGTCTTTACAGTATTGTAGTCTTCCTGGTCAAGATTTCTAACTCTAAGCTAATCTAAGTGAATATTTACATTGATCTTTAAACTAAAGTGAAAATTGTTAAAAAAAAAAAAGAAAAAGGTAGGGTAAGGTAGAGAAGAAACATGATTACAAGAATTAGTCTCAAACATAATGACAAATTTATATTCAATTTGAGCATACATTTAACTAATCAATGATGCAACATAGCATAAAACCAAGCTTTACCAAAAAATAGGAAATATTCAAAGGAAAATATAAGGATCATGAGTAAAATTCAATATTACTTAAAGATTTTTCTATGTTAATTTGAATTTCACAAGAACATTCAAATGTAGAGAAAATAAAATGAAGTAAACTTAGAATCCATCAACTCGTCTAGCACATCACAAACTAGAAACCTCATGAACATGAAATATATCTCATTTATCCAAGAAACATTCAAATCTAGGACATCCACCTGAAATTAAGAGAAATCAAAAACAATATAACACGACACTAGATAATATTTGTAGAATTCCAATTGTATTAATTTCTCTAATATAAAAGTTATCAAAATCCCTCTTTTTATAAATGGCAACACTTGTCTATTTATAGAAGACATCGGTAGTTTACTAGTCATCTTTATTTAAAATTTTTATAAGAGGTAAGGACAACTATCCTTTTACAAATAACTCTATAGTACATATTTTTTTTAGGTGTCTATTAGATCAAAATACTAATATACTCTAACAAACTAGCATATAAAGTTTATAAAAGAATAATCTTGACTTTGTGCTTGGGTTGGTGGGCCCCCTTGATCACTTTGGCTAAAGGAAGTCTTTCACCCTAGTGTATTTTTCTTTGATTAACTCAAAATCCACTATGGGCTTCATTAGACTCTCTTCTTCCTATTCATCTAATGTATCATATTCTTTATCACTTCTAATGGTAACCTCTTGTATACACGTTGCCTCTACAATCTGCTCCCTTGTGGTGAGAATAGAATTAAGGACTTTTGAATTGTCCTTGTTTGATTGGCTCTTGATATCATTCTTGATGCCTTAGATGAAGGTTTGTACTTCCTGATGGAATTCCATGTCATGCATTAGTCTGGTTGTAGTAGGTTAAGAAGGGGTCACCAACAAGGTTCTTAGTAACTTCTCAATTCTATTCACCAAGTCCTTATCTTCCTCTATGAAGTCATTGGCCTTGTTGTACCATGAAATTAATTCCTGTATTTGATCCACCAAGATCCTTTGAATGGCATTCAACTATTTTTCTTTGATAATCTTGAAGTCCAAAGGATGTTTAATGATGTGTACTTTGATCAACTCTATCACCTAGTCTTTGGTTTCTTACCATTTCAATATCAATGTTTGTGCCTTCTTGGCTTGAATTTCCAAGGTATTAAGCCTAATTTTGATGGATTTTAATTATTCAAAGGCATCTAGGGGGTAATTATTTAACATATCTAGTAGGTCCTCCAGAATTGATATTGAGACTTGGGCCTCCAAGTCTTATTCTCTTTCTCCAATTTCAAGATTCTTTACTTTATTCCCTAAAGTCCCACGAAGGCCATTGCTAACTGGGCTTCCACCAAACTTGCAATATCTTCTTGATTAATGGGGTGGTCCCCTAATAACTAACCTTAGACTTGAGTAAGTTCTACAAATGGTTTCACTCTTTAGAGAGTGACTTCTTTAGTTCCAATGGTTACTTTCTTTATATTAGCCTTCTCTAGTGTAGCTATATTAGGGTAAAATTATACCTTGGGATCGACTTCTAAAAAAATTGAATATTTTGGTGTTTCAAGACCATCCCCTCTTGATTTCCCTGATTCTTCTATTTTATTGATACTCTCCTTATCATCTTCAATCATTCTACTCTCTTCTTGCTCCTTCATGATCACTAAGATTCAGGGTTGGACTTCATCATTGACTTCAACAATGGTAGTGCTAGTCAAATCCCATGAATGAATCTAAGAGGGTATCTTTTAGAGCTTCCCATAGATGAACCAAATAAGGATTATAGGTCCATGTATGGTAAATTCATCACTAAACAAGTTCACCTCACTTGTTGGGTGAATCCACTTGGGCTTCTTTGAGGCTATCAACACCAAATCCATATCTATCTCCCTCTTTATTTTGGTCATAGGGACCAAATTTGAGGTAGATCCTTTTCCTTTGTCTATCTCTTTATGTATTTAGGGACTCTCAATTAATTCTACCTCAGTTGTGGCTTCTCCTTCTTCATCCCCTTCCTTGTCTGACCCATATGCATCTACAAGTTCTCTAAAGACTTCTTCCACTATTTCATAAGGTTCTAAGGAAATCATGTTAAGGTATTCTATAGGGTAAGGGGGTCTTTAAGGTAAATCTAAGGTAGAGGGTCTCTCTCCTAGCCTATGTTCCATCTTATTTTCACTAGGTCCTTTAATTTTGGGCACTTGCTACTGAGGTGGTTGTTATTGCTAAGGTGGACCTTGAGGTACTTGTGGTAGACCTAAAAGTGCAATTTAAGTAGAATGTAGGAAATGAGATTACAAGGGATTCATTTTCCAACTTTCTCTTGATGGTTTTTCTTCCCTCTATAATTTATGTTTAAGCTTAAATCCATACTGCTTGAACCTAGCCAACACTTCCTCAAAGTTGGCCACCTTTATGTATAACTGGTCATATGGACCCAATTTATTTTCATAAGGTACCTTAGATAATTGTTTGGATTTTAGATGGGAGATCACATTACCCTTTGGATCCCATGTCTTGTGGTCATCTAGTTGGAAGTAGAATGCCTCTTTATTCTTTAATAAGATCTCTAGTTACTTCCATCCATGAATCATTATCTTCCCAATTAGTTATCAAAAGAGATGTAGGATGCCTTTATTCTTCTCTCTACATACATGGTCTATAACATGAATTATTTGATGAGTTATCTCCTACTTATCCATCTTAATTAGGACAAACACTGGTAGCTTATAGAGCTAAGTCTGACAACCTTCAATTCTGATGACTATACAACTAGGATAGAGCCATATGTCACCAATAGGTTTTAAACACTACCTAATGAGGGGGGAATCTTAATAATTGGACTTATAGTAATTATCCCATTTAGAGTGGGATATATTCAATCACAAATGAATTACATATGGTCTCTATACTTGAATATGTGAAATTTGGAGTAATGGTGGGAAATGGTAATCTTGTTGTGAGGAGACCAATTCCTGATAGAAAGGAAGTAGGTTGAGGCTATGAATGCATCCAATAAATAAGACATCATTTTGAATAGATGGTTTGTCTTCCTTTCAATTCTATTTAACTATCTCCCTAGATGGATACTTATCATTTCTCTAATAGGTGGAGTCAGCTTCTCTCCTATCATGAAATAGACATAAGAGACCCACCTAGGGTGAACATAAGATGCAAATATTAATCCAAAATCCATATTCAACAAATTCATGATTATTCTAATCCCTTCCTTGAATTGTATAACTGGGATTTCACCATCATGGTTTCTCATTACATGAATTCCTCTATCCAGCCATGGTCTTAAGATATTATCTAAGTCATTCTTAGTGGTCCATTACTTGATTTTAGGGAGTTTATGTGAGTCATAAGAAGCTTATAGTATCCTTCAAAAGATACTAGACCTATAAAATCAACCCTCTTTGATATACCCTCCTTTATTATCCAGTCTCTATCTACTCTATAATTAATGAACATAAGAGCTAGGATATCGATACAATGGAGCACCTTTAGTTTGGTAGCTACGAGGTGAAGCCCATGCATATGAACTGATACTAAATATTCATGTATCCTCTAAAATACATCAATTCATTTCTCTTTTGGGGCTAAGGGTTGTAAGAGGTCAATTGTAAAGAATATTTTAGACCATTTTTTCATACCATTACTTAAGGCTCCCACATCCAATTCTATATCTTTGAAATGTCTCCCTTTAATATCTATAAAGAAATAAAAATTGGCTTCATCTTTACATTTTTTTCTACCAATGGCCATGTTCCTCAAACTGGTTACTTTCCTTTAGACTACATGATCTTACTAAGTGTTTTTATCTCTTTTCAAGGTGATTTTCATCTCTTTTGAATGCAAGATTCAATTGGGAAATAATTAGGGATTTATGTTGGAAAATTAAGGTTTTTCATAGCTTGAATGGTGCAAGTGGAAAATTCATAAATTCATTCATGTTACACCCATGAAAGTCCTTTCAAAAAATAGCTATTAGTCTTTAAAAGTTTCCTTTATTTTGCACCAATTGATTGGATATGTGAGTGAGCACAATCCATTGATCTCAATCCTTCAAGTATTTTTTAATTTGTCACCTTTATTATTCTTTATCCTTGTTGAAAAATCTTTAGCCATTTTGTACCATTGGATCAAATCCTGTGATGAAGCATGGACCATCAGATCTATAAAGATGCATATGAGTTAATGAGCTTCAAGCTTAATAAAAACATAGGTTAAAAGTCTTCTACTAAGTTTTCATGTTAAAAAATCAAAGGGGTCTTTTAAAGGGTCAAGGAATACATCCATTCACTAGGCTAAAATTTTAGACTATCTTAAATTTGGCATCCTTGTGAACTTCAAAAATGTTCTTGCAAACATCGAATGATAGCCATGAGGTTGTCAAATTTAAGATCATCTAATGTAATTAGAGGGCTTAATATTAAGCCTTGTTATAATGTTGTGTTGAAAAACACATTTTTATTTAAGCTAAAATCATGCTCCTTAGGCCATATGTCCAAACCTTCAGGCTACATGATCCCTTAAGTCTTTTCTTGATTGATTTCTTAAATTTAGACTAGGTTGTAAGCCTTTAGCCATTTCACACCATCAGATCAAATCCTATGATGAAGCCTGAACCGTCATATCTATAAAGCTGTACACATCTTAATGAGCTCTAAGATTTGATATGACTTAGGTTAAAAGTCTTCTACTAAGTCTATTTATGTTTAAAAAAACATGGGGTTCTTCTAAGGGTTGACAAACACATCCCTTTGCTAAGCCTCAAGGTTATACTACATTGAAAATTATTTAGTGATTTCACACTGTTAGATTAGATCTAGGAGAAAACATGGGTTGTTGATTTTAATCTATGTACTCATCAATGATTAGTCCCTATAAAGAGCAAATATTAGGGTTAGGCATAAAATAAGGAACCTATAAAGAATTCATGTAGTTTCCCTTAAACATTTTTTGAAGGATCACTTTCTCAAGAAAGTGCCTTAACTAATTCTTCCAAAGGGTAGGTTTCAAAAAAAAACCAAATGGTTGATTTGTTTTAGACAAAATTTCCACAAGAGATAGTACTCATAACAGTTTCTTTGAAGGGCACTTTCTGCTAAAGTGGACAGAGACAAATTTTTTGAAGGGAGAATTTAATAAACTTTGAAGGGATCATCAAGAAGGTGCCTCAAATTTAGGATTTAAAAGGGTATTTTGGGTTTTAGGTGGGCCCATTTGTTTTCATTTTATTCGCACCATCCAATTAGATCTATGAGATAGCGAGAGACATTAGATATATAAAGATGCACAAAGTTTAAATAAGTAATAAGTTATCAAGATTTGAGAGGTAAGTAACTAATAAAGAAGACATCAAAGTAAGAAGGGTTAAAAAACTTGAACAAGTAATGGGTCGACCAAAGAAATCCTAACTAAGTAATAAAACAATGAAAACTCAATTAAATCTAGATACTTATAAACTTTTCATAAGTCGAGTTGTTTGGGAAACTTGAACAAGTCTTCCCTCTAACTTTTGAATTCAAAAGTTAGGTTTTTCTTTATAAAAGACCTAGCCTTCTTTATTGGACCTGAAATTCCATCTTTAAAGACAAACCATTAACAAATTTAGTCCAAAAACATAATCATTATCATTAAGCATGTATAAAGCATATCCATTTCAAGTGGATGATCTTTAGATTCTAAAAAAAATAACCTTTTCAAGCAAGATTTCAAGGTTTAGATATTTTTAAACATTCATAAGGGTCTCCCATTTTCAAAAAGAAAGAAAGTGGGGAGTATGTTGATCCAATAAATAATGACTTCCAGGGGAAACATAGAAATATGTTAGAACCTAAGGCTCTAGTTTAGACTAATATATAAGTCTTTCATCTATTGGGTCCTTAACATTGTCTAAATCAAACCTTGATTGGTATAAACCTCACATGTGTAAAATTCAAACTTAAAATTATAAAATATAGACATGTAGTGTGTTCTTTAATTCCACTTACTATTTTTCATGTAACTTTGGAAGATAACATCCAGGTCATACCTTTGGTTATAAGACTCAACTTGGAGCATTTTGGATATTCATTGAGAATAGTTGCTCTTAGTTTAGGGAAGGATTGGGCATTTCTCTACTACTAGTCAGGCATCCATAGCCTTGATAGAGATACCTTTGGTTCTACTCAAGGCCTTGATCCACTGTCATCTATGCATCCATATCCCTAGGATAAGTTACCAAAATCACTTTTGCTTCTATTTCCATAGATTTTGCAATAAGTTTCTTCCCTTTTGTGTTTTCTAGGTATTTTTATAAAGGTTGGGAACCAATATAGCTAGGTTTTATGGATTTGGTCAATTTTCTTATTCTTAGGGTAATCACTTCTAGTTGTAACCTCTATCCCAGATGCGGATGTCTTTTAAGTGCTAGCATGAAATGTCCCTCAATAACCTAATTTTTCTTCTAACACATATGATTCTTATTTCAACCAAACTTTGATTTAAGATTATGCTTAAGACTTTTCATGATAATTAACTTTTATATCAATCTACACCATTATCTTTGAGCTTCATCATGGTGATTTGTGACAACCTATGTTCATCATTTCAAGATTCATATCCCTTCTTCAAAGCACTAGAATTTTAAGCAATCTCATGAAGACTAGATAAAATACTATCTACAAGAATTACTGGAAACAAAAGAGCACAACCAAGAAAAATCAAACAAAACACAAAGGAAACACATAGTAGAAATCAACAATCAAGACACAAAAAATATGTACAAGTAAAGAAGGAAGGGAAAGAAAGAAAATAAACTAGTTAGCCTACATGCTCTAATATAACAAGTCATACACATTTTACTCCAATACCCTTGGTGGAGCAACAACAAAGTAATTCTTGAGATACTACCCATTGGTGGGCAAGGTGAGCTCTACTCCTTTGAGGTCTTTTAGCTTAACATTGTTATTTTACTAATGTCTCTATAATTTTATATGGCCCAATCCACAAAGGTGTGAATTTGCCATGCTTCCCTTTTAGATCTAAGGATTTATCCCAGAGGAGGACCAAGTCTCCTTGCCTGAACACTTTGATTTTTGATCCTTTATCAAACCACATTTTCACTATTGTTTGATGCTTGCTAAAGTCAAAAAATGTTATCTTTGACATCTTCCATCTGAATAATATCTAGCAACTTTGAGCTAGCAAGTTCTTGATTTTCTTCCATGTACTCCTACATGAAGTTAAATGTGGGAAACTTGAGGGTGATAGGGAAGATAGGTTTTTGGCCATAACCCAATAAAAATGGTAAAGCCTTGAGAGCCTTCTTGATTTTGATTCTATCCACACATAATTCAAACTTAAGGAGCTTATGTCATATTCTAGGTTTATTTTTTGCAAACTTCTTGATAGCCTTCATCAAATTCTTATTTTTATATTTAGAGACTCCATTCACTTGGGGATAATGATTGGATGGAAACTTTAGAGTGATGCTATTGTCATATTCCTATTTAGTCATCTCAATAGAAGTAAATTCAGATCCATTATCACATACCAAAGAGACTGGGGTTTCAAATCTTGTGCAAATGTTTTCTTCCATAAAGTTAATTGCCTATTATATCCTATAATGTTTGGTTGAAATATATTCACTCCAACTTATACAATAGTTGGTATAACTAAGGACAAATTTATGGCCTTAAAAATTATTGGGGTTGATCACCCCTATAAATTCCAACCCCCTTTGTGCAAAAGGTTTGTTAACTATTATGGGTTACAAAGGCATGACTACCTTTGGATCTTTTATGTTGAATATATGGCATGCATAGCAATCCCTCACATTATTGTGAGCATATTTGAAGAGGAAAGGACAATAATACCTAGCTCTAAGGATCTTATGAGTTATGGTTCTTCTTGAAGGGTGTCCACTTCCTAGCTTCTCATGGAAGGTAGTCATGATCTGAGCTGATTATTCTTTGGATACACATCTTAAATAAATTACCTCAAAGTTTCTTCTATATAAGACTCCATTATTGATGAGATAATGATCTGATTTAAGCTTCAAGACTCTCCTTTGCTATCTTGTAACTCTTGGGGGACAAACACCATTGATAATTAAGTGGATGATAGAGTCATACCACTCATTAGGCTAGAAGTTTTGTTGGTCAACTTGCACGATATGTATCTTTGGGGTTACATTGGTAATCATTTAAACTAAGCCTTGGCATCTTACCATCTTGTAAATATTCATTTTAGTGTCATACTCTTACATAAATAACATCCATTTGCCTCTCCTTTCTCCAAGCTCATTTTGCATTACCATAAGCTTCATAGCTAGGTCTGGCAAGATAGCATGCACCTTGTTCCTGAAGATTGAATGCCTAAATTTCTTAACTATTTTTACCAATGCATAAGCTTGCTTGTCAATCATAGAATAGTTCACTTCAGCATTCTTAAATTTCTACTCATGAAAGCTATGGGATGATCATTCCCGTGAACTTTTTGAGTTAGTACTATAGACATAGTATACTCAGAAGCAAATGAATGCATATAGAAATATTTTGAGAAGTCAAGACATATGTGGACTATAGCTTCAATGATTTCCTTCTTAATATCAACAAAAGCCTTCTTTAATTCATAATCTCAAGATATCTTGGCATACTTTATCATATCATTCAAAGGATTAACAATTTCATCAAAGCCTAAGATGAACTTTCTTACAAAGTTAATTCTCCCAAAGAATGACTTAAGCTCTTTTATACTATTATGCAACTTAATTTTGGAGGTGGCTTCCAGTCTATTAGGATCTATGGAGATCCCTTGCTTGGTATAACATGGCCTAGTATTTTCCCCTTATGATATACAATATACTCTTATTTGGGTTGAGGGAAGTGCCATATATTCTACACCTTTCAAACACTTGATGCAAGTACATGAAGTGATCCTCTCTATTCTTGGAGAAAACTATCAAATCATCCATATAGATGATGATACATTTACTTACCAGACCTTGGAAATTATGGTTCATGGACCTTTAAAATTTTTATCCTACATTGATAAGCCCAAAGGGCATCCTCTTGTAGGCATAGGTTTCCCACTTGGTCATGAAAGATATCTTCATCTTATCCTCTTTGTCAACTAGCACTTGGTTATACCCTGAGAATTGTCTAAGAAGGACATCATAGATGACCTTGAAACAACTTGTATGACTTGGTATAAAGAAGGTAGAGGATATTTTTCCTTTTTAGAAGTTTTGTTAAAGTTCCTAAATTCAATGCATAATCTAATCTCTCCATTCTTATTTCTTAATGTTACGAAGTTTTCAACCTAAGTGGAGTGTCTAATATGAAAGACAATCCTTACATCTAATAGTTTCTTGACCTCTTTATAGATCATAGGCTCTAAGAGATGATTGATTGGCCTTTACTTTTTCATGAAAATCTTGTAATTTTCTTTGAGAGGTATTGTATGATTTATGACCCTTGGGTTAAATATCTTCAGGTCTTCATAGGACCAAGTAATGACATCTTTGTACTTTGTGAGCAACTCTTTTGATTTCTTATTCTCCATTTCAATGTATGCTTTCCCTATGTTGATGGGTTGAGGTTGGTATTGTAGATCAAGATCAACTAGATGGTAGTATTTTCTACTCACTTTAGGTACCTTAAGTACCTCTATAATCTTATCATGATCAAATATCCTCTCTAAAGAGATCATCCATTTAGGTATCTTATTATTACTAAGTTAGATGATCTTATCATTAAGCTCCATTTTAGGAGAGATTTCATCTGCTTCATCAATGATATGGGCTTACAAATCCCCAAATTTGGTCAAGAATTGGTGATCTACTAATCATCATTGAAAACCTAGAAGTGATTGATGTTATTAGGGACTAATGGGTAAGGTACCAACTCAATTCTAAAGTTAGGGGAATCTCAATTTGGCAAGTGGTTGGTTGTAGTAAAAGCAAGCTCATTAGTAGCCTTGTTTTCTTCCCTTAGAATAGCTAAGATGTTGAAGGCATCAAAATATTCAATCAAATCCCATAACCTAAACTTATATCTCTTCAAGTAAGACAACTTACACTACTATTTACTCTTCATTTGGTTGACCACATATTTAGAGTCTCCATTTACCAAAATATCTTTGACTTTGTGCTTGATGGAAAGTTATAGTCCAAGAATAAGATATTTGTACTTAGCTAAGTTATTAGTGAAAGGAAATTACAAACTATAAGATGCATAGTATTATTTGTCTACAGGGTCTACTAACATAATGCCAACCCCTGATCTTGATTTGCATCTGGCTCCATCAACATGTAACTTCCATATTCTAGGCATTAGAGGAGGCATTTTAGAATCCATCTTTTATGAAATTTCTAAGGTGAAAATTCTAAGATTAGAATCAAGGAAGTTTACCCTTTCATTAACTTAATTATACTCAGTTATCATATGCTTCATCCTCAACTTTCTCTCAACCCTTATCTGATTATGAATACCCTTCTATGGCAAAAACAAATGAGAATATTTAATGGAAATGTACCTATTCAAAGCTTTGGTCCATTCCCTACATAGAAATAACTCATAATCACTAGGGATGTCTACTAGTTGAATGCCAATAAGCTTTTGAACTCTAGGTTCACTTTCCAATTGAATATGCACATTAATCAGCTCTCCAATGACTTTGAATTTTGATTTATCCAATTGTGTGACTAATCTATCTAACTTGATTGGGTTCAATCCCATTTGCTCACAAATTCTATCTATCATAATATTAGTTGAAGCTCCTAAATCTAGTAGATAATTATGGACATTCTTACTAAACACTCTAACTATGAGAAGAAAGGGTGGAGAGACTACTTTTTCCACTTGCATAGTTACATTATCAATATCATTTCTTGGTGGTTTTCTAGGCTTCTTGGACAAGGATTCCAAGAGAAGGTCTCTTTGCTCAGTTATTTATGTCAGTTCATGTAGAGTGATTTTTTCCTTGATTTTATTCATGTCCTCAATAATATTGTATCCAATATTATTCAAAGGTTTAACCAAAGGCTTAGAAGAACTAACTTTGGGTGGCTCAAGATCATTCCTATAAGATCTATCTATAGGATTCCCATAGTTATTGGGAGGAGTAAAAGTAGTCAAGGGTTGTCTTTTCTCCCTATTCCTTAGAGGGTAAGTCTTTAGGAACTATTGAAATGCTTGGATTTCTTCAAGAATATTTTCAAGCTCATTATCTTCTTGGAAAGTAAATTAGACTGTCTCCACCATGTGTACTTAATATTGTGCTTTAGATGTAGAAGTACTAGTAGTATTGTCCTTATTTAGGATAATCTCAAATGTGTCAAGCTCTTCCTAGAAGGCTTCAAAAGCTTTAAAAAATTCAATACAATCTATCTCACCATGCTTAAAAGTGGCATGCACTCTACAATAATCAGGCAAGGCAAAATCTATGAGATTGATGTCCATAGTCTTCTTTCCAGATGAAGAAGGCTAATTAACTTTATTATTATTAAAGAAGCAATTATTTTGGAATCATTTTCTAGGTCTATCAAAATTTTAGAAGGTGAAGTTCCTTCTAGATCTATCGTTAGCATCACCAACTTGATTTTACAATTATATGAAGTCTATACTAAGTTTTTGGACCATCTTGAGTATGGACTCATTTTCATTCTTTAAAGCTTCAAAAGCTTGAGGTTGACTATTTTTAGTAGTGTTGACTAGTATTATATCCTTTTGACCATTTTTTGGGATATATTAGTAGTTTTTTGCCCTAATGTTTTGATTGAGAGTAGCATGACTAGTAGGTAAGATAGTTAGAGCCGATATTTGATTCAAAGCTAGAGCATTTTGGTTATTAGCTGGGAAAAGGTTCATGACTAGCATCTGTAGGTTGATATTTAGAATAGTGTAAGCCATTTAACCTTGAGACTATATTTGGTCACTAATGACCACTACTTCTGACTAAGCTTGAGCTAATATGGTAATAGCTAAAAGGGTTCTATTTATAAACATAGAAGTCATGGGATCCATAGTATCCTTGTATATTTCTAAGGCCAACGGTTCATTAGGCTTATAAGGATCTATGGTTCTACTAAAAATATTTTGAAATATAACATTAAAAGACCTAATAGGATCACTTGTATCTCTCTTGATGGTAGGAAACTGATGATATATAACATAGGGGTTAATGATCTTCCCAAATTGATCAATAAAGATGGTGTCAAAGTTATTCCAAGAAGTGATACAATTATCAGGTAGGTTTAAGAACCACTCATAGGCAACATATTTGAAGGTAAAATGGAATAACCTAAAAGCTACATCCTCATGAATGACATTTAAGAGCCTTAAAGTATATTTAAAAGACTTGACATATTCCTTGACAGTGACCATAACAATTGAACTAAAGATATGCAAATATTTCTCAAAATTTCATGGTAAATCATGTAATATACCTAGAACATTAATAGGAGAACTCCCAAGCCAAGCCATATCTAGTTGAAGATTGAATGCAGTGATTCTTTGAAGGGGTGAGTAGGGTAAAGACTTCAAATTTCTACACCTTCCTTTTTCTCTTTTAGCTCGTCGATGTGTCTTGAGCTTAATTAGAGGTTCATTGGTTTTAGAATGAGATCTAGTACTAAATTTATTTTATAAAGACTTACTTATGAAATGATGGACACTAATCTTTGACTAAATTAGCTTACAGATATGTTTGATCATGGAAATATGACCATATTTTTCATCATTTTGAAGAATTAGACTCAAAGTTCACAAGATAACATAAATATTTAATCAAAATAAAGCTATTCTAAACTCAAACATCAAGAATTATCAATTTTAAATATATTTTTACCAAAATTGAACCAACATTTATGAAGAACCAAGATCTTTGCCTTACTAAGATAAAATATGATCAAGAAAACACTTATAGAGCAAAGATATTTATAAAGGATGTAAATATCTTCTAAGCTTACCCAAGAAAATAACAATACTTGAAAAGAAGGCCCTCCTTCTAGTGTGAGTGGGGACCGCCTCTTGTTGATGCTTTTAATTACTCCACAGAGTGATCCTTAGTGTTGATGAACACTTCTCATTTTAGGATTACAAGAATCCAAGTCATGAATTTTATTTTGTGATAAGTAGTATGTCTATGGTGGAATAGTTAACAAAGTATGAGAGCTTCCCATAATTTTTTTTTGATGTGGTGGTTGAGAGCCATTAGGGTCTAAGTTTTTGCAGTCTTGTAGTCTTCCTAGTCAAGAATTCTAACTCTAAACTAATCTAAGTGAATATTTATAGTGATTTTTAAACTAAAGTGAGCATTTATAAAAAGAAGTAGAAGGTAGGGTAAGGTAGAGAAGAAATGTGATTACAAGAATTAGTCTCAAACATAATGACAAAGTTCTATTCAATTTGATCATACATTTAACCAATCAATGATGCAACATAGCATAAGCCCAAACATTACCAAAAATCAAGTAAGATTCAAAGGAAAATATAAAGATCATGAGTAAAATTTAAGATTACTTAAATATTTTACTATGTTAATTTTAATTTCATAAGAACATTCAAATGTAGATCAAATAAAATGAAGTAAACTTAGAATCCTTCAACTAGTCTAGCACATCACAAACTAGAAACCTCATGAACATGAAATATAGCTCATCTATCCAAGAACCACTCAAATTTAAGATATCCATCTATAATTGAGATAAAGTATAAACAATATAACACAACGCCAAATAATCTTTGTAGAATTCCAATTGTATTAATTGCTCTAGTATAAAATTACTCAAAATCCCTCTCTTTACAAATGGTAACACTTTTCTATTAATAAAAGACATAGGCAATATACCAGTCATATTTCTTTCAAAATTTTATAAGAGGTAAGGATATATTTAATTTTACAAATAACTCTATAGTACATATGGTTGTTAGGTACCTATTAGATCAAAATATTAATATATGCTAACAAACTAGCATATATAGTTTATAAAATAATAATCTTGACACTGCTCTTGGGCTGGTGGGCCTCCTTGATCACTTAGGATAAAATAATTCTTTCACCCTAGTGTATTATTATTTGATTAATTTTAAATCCACTATAGGCTTCATTAGACTCTCTTCTTCCTATTCAACCCGTGTATCATATTCTTTGTCACTTCTAATGGTGACCTCTTGAATGCACTTTGCCTTTGCAATTTACTCCCCTATGGTGAGGATGACAATAAGAAATTTTTAGTTGTCTTTGTTTGATTGGATATATCTATCATTCTTGATGCCTTGGATAAAGGTTTGGATGCCTTTCTATAATTCCATGTCATGCATTAGTCCAGAGGCAGTAAGTTGAGAGGGATCACCAACATGGTTCTTAGTAACTTCTCAATTCTATTCACCAAGTACTTATCTTCCTCTATGAAGTCATTGGCTTTATTGAACCATGAAATTAATTCCTATATTTGATCCACTAGGATCCCTTGAATGGCATTCAATTGCTTTTCTTTGATAATTTTGATGTCTAAAGGATGTTTAGTGATGTGTACTTTGATCAACTCTGTCACCTAGTCTTTGGTTTCTTGACATTGTTATATCAATGTTTGTGCATTCTTGGATTAAATTTATAAATTATTAAGCCAGAGTTTGATGTATTTTAATAATTCAAAGGCATTTAGGAGGTACTTATTTAACATCTTTAACAGGTCCTCTGAAATTGATAGTGAGACTTGGGCCTCCAAGCCTTTCTTCTCTTTCTCTAAGTTCAAGATTATTATCTTCATTCCATAAATTTCCACCATGGCCATTAATAACTTGGATTCAAATAGACTTACAATATCTTCATGATGAATGAGGTGCTCTCCTTCTACCTAGCCTTTGACTGGAGTGAGTCCTACAAATGTTTCCACTCTTTAGAGAGTGACTGCTTGGGTTCCAATAGTTAATTTGTTTGTAGTAACCTTCTCTAGTGTAGCTATATTAGGGTTAAATTTTACCTTGGGCTCTACTTCTTATCATGGTTTCTATATGATATCAATATAACACTTTTTTTAAGATACTTACACAAATCTCACCCTCTATAGTAATCTATCTTTCCATAAACATTAGTCCCTCCTTTTGATCATTTGGTTTCTCTTTTCTCATGAGTTGCATTAAAAAACCATAGATAAGATCCGGTCTTCCTCATGATTTCCTTTT
Source organism: Torreya grandis (assembly GCA_037957365.1). Taxonomy (NCBI): domain Eukaryota; kingdom Viridiplantae; phylum Streptophyta; class Pinopsida; order Cupressales; family Taxaceae; genus Torreya; species Torreya grandis. The sequence continues at coordinate 64,230 of JARHVA010006442.1, read as the reverse complement.
GTTCTCATTATTTCCTTTCTTTCTAATAATTTTTGGCACCCCTTGGGTTTGTCTTTTGTGATTTGAAGTATAAGACCATGGATAGGAGCTGGCCTTCCTTACAAAAAATAATCTTTCTCATTTAATTTTTACATGACTTATACATCCTCTTAGGTTTAGCTTTTATTATTTTTAGTGGAATACCATGGATAGGACTTGACCTTACTCATAAAATCACCATCTTTCAATCAGGGTTCATTTTCTATAATGTGTTTTTCATGGTCACAAGTTTTTGATCTATTGTTATAAAATTTAGCTTGTGCTTGTTTTATAAATAAAATTTGCACACCAAACTATGTTAGCATGTTTTCCTATATTTCCCTCATTTTTATGATAAGGCATCACACGTTTACTATTATTGTATCCCTTTTTCACCCTTTGTCACCTTTTTTGTGATTTGAAGTAAATTCAAAATATATTGTGCTTAATTCCTCTTGATTTCCTTTCCTTTCATTACACATTGGATAAACCAAGGTCAAATTCAAGATAACACTTTTATTTCACCTAAATTAACTAGACTCTTAAACACCATGCTCTCTAAGTTCTCTTTCCTAGTAACAATGTCCAAAGTATTCAAATTGCATTTATCTTTAGCACCCATGTTTGGTTTTCAAAATCCATATGGATGAGGAATAAAAAAACATAAATAAAGTTAAAATCCAAATCATTTGAAATAAAAGGAAATGATACAAAAATAAACATACACAATCAAAAATTTAAAATCACACCAAAAAGATGTGATTAAAAAAACATCCCCTATCTCCAATCAAAGCTCAAACTCCATAGTTGGCATCATGATAGATCCAAGATCAATTGGGGTGTGGTAGGCTAGTAGATTGGAAAAGGAGATTTCAACAAAACTTATGGTGCTACCTACTTTATCATGCAAGTAACCAATCTTCACACTAGATCGATGTCTCTATAAATGGTCTTGAGGAATGGGGAATATGTTGTACGAAGTTAGGTCCATTTTAATTTTTATGCATATACAATTAATGGGATGATCTACATAATTAATTTGTTTACCTAAGTTTTGTGTGGCTAGGAGAATTTCTTCAGATTCCTTAATGTCAAAAGTCCTCTTGTTTTGAAAAAATTAATTTGAGTGTTTTGACTTCAATAAAGAGATCCTCTACCTTGGTTTATCCTTCATTCTCCCCTCCACCAATTTCATTTCCCCCTTGATAGGAAAGCATGATTATAATTTTTTTTTCAATTCTATATTCCCTCTTCTTCACATCCAAAACAAAATCTAACGCTACTTTGTTTTACTTTTATCTATCTTTAGAATCAAATAATATGTTTGAGTGACTATGGATTATTTTATTTATACCATGGATCTACATCTATAAATATGCCTTGTTTTATTTTACCATTTTACATTATTGTAATACCTTTTTGTATACGCCTTAGTATATTTATAATTTCATGTAATTTTTCCATTCTTGAGTGAGTTTAGTTTGTTACTTCTCACTCACCAGTGTTTTTGACCTTTTATGCACTTTTTCCATTAATGATTGAGAAAGGATTATTAATGTTCACTCATTAATTTTGTTTTTCATTTTGATTTCCCATCTTTATTTAATTAAGGATTGTTATTAATTTCATGTTGATGTTTGATTACCATTTTTTAACATGTATTCTTTGTTTGACTGGGTGAGTTTTCCTTTCTTACTTAAGGTTTACTTTTTTGAGTTTTTGGTCATTAGTAGCCTCGGATTTTTGGTTACCTGATTTACCCAATTTTTAACTTGATCATTTTATCTAACATAACATTTTTCACACTATATTTCCAAATTTACAAGTACGTCTCATACACATAACATCAATTATCTTGGCTTTATTGTGTTTATTTATTTTTGCTCTTTAGTTTTACATCCTTGGGTTTGTCAAAAATAGTCTCTATGCCCTCTATGATAAAAAATAAAAACATAGAAGATAGCCATCCAATAATAAAGGTAATTCAAGGTACACATACATGTTAATTTTTAGTTATTTCTCTTTCAATCATTTAAATTTTTTTTTTTTTAAATTTAAAATACTATAACTTTTTTTAGCTTCCACATTATGTGTTGTTATATTTTTTTCTTGAATCACCATCCCCTATTGCACCTGAGTGACATGTAATGATATTTGGGTGGGGCATATGTATACACATAATATTTTCAAACTTTATCAATTATTAATGCTTTATATCTTGTAAGAACCCATCAAGTGTTAATCTCTCTGAGTGCACACTTTAAGGGGTGTAATGGGAAAGTGGTGGTAAAATCATTAGTACTTCACAAGATTATTTTCCCTATACTAACACTTTTTATCATTCTAACCATCTCCTAAAAACATTCCCCTAATCTTTTCCTCCTCTTTTGTACATTTTTCTAGTCATTTTCCACCTTAATTATCCCTTCCCTAGCCTAAAATCCTTTTTGATGGTTTAAAATACACTATCAGCCCCATCGACCCTATAATCTAATTGAAAACACTCATATAGGGTCTAGGCCAACCCTTAGTGGACCTAGACTAGGACCTAATTTATTTTTGTCAATAATAATATATAGTCGATTGGATCGACCTTATTGGCTAAACTTTTGGAAAGGACTAGGGTTAGATTCATCTACATAATAACATTCAATTTACCATTCTTAGAGAGATAACAAGAGTTAATTATTAATTTGTGCTTCTTTATAATATTCTCTTCTACCATTCTACTTGAGGAGTCTTAGCTTAGGGTTTCTACTTGGAGAAAATCTTGTCTTGTGGAAAATTATTAGATGTTTTGGACTTTCTTAGTGACCCTAAATATCTAATGTATCAACAATCAAAAGTGTAAGTAGGATTTATCTTCTCCGAGCTAGGATTGATTTATAGATTAATTTCATTTCCCTTTGCATAAACTGCTTCATCTCAAGAAGGTGTTTGAGAGATGTAAATCATATGAGGTATCACTTAACCCCAATAAATGTGTGTTTCCAGTAAATGAAGGTAAGATAATTGGACATGTTATTTTTAAACATGGTTAGAGAATTGATCTTGAGAGGATAGATTCCATACTTTCATTATCCTATCCTAAACATAATAAGGTATTATAAATTTTTCTTGGTAAAATAAATTTATTATGAAGATACATATATAATTTTTCAACTTTTCCAAATCCATTTAAAGCCATGATTAAGAATAATAAGAGCTTCACTTTCACAAAATAGGGAATGCAGAGTTTTGAATAGATTAAACGAGTAATAAATAGTGCTCCTACTCTCATTCATATTCATTTTTTAAGGGTTTTTTTCATGTATGCATATGCTACTGTGGACATAATTTTAGGTTTAGTAATTCAACAAAATAAATAATCCTTGGAGAAACCCACAAAATTTTTCAATCAAGGCTTGGAGGAATATGATATAAGTTAAAAATATGTAGAGAAACATGTACTTTCAATTAGTCTCAAGAAATTTAGACACTTGATATCTAACAAAAAAATTTATCTAGTGGTTTCTCATCCTAGTATCAAAGAGTTCTTGTTGAAAAAGTACATAAGTGATAAGAGGGAAGGTTGGAAAAAAGAGTGATGGGGTATGATCATGAGATAAATGTGACTAAGTTAATTAGAGGCAAAGGATTGTGTGAACACCTAGCCAAAGACTTGCCAAACAACAAAGAGATAGTTATAATATTAAATGATGAATAAATTATAGCTGATCATACATCATCATCAAGTTGGTTAAAAGACATGTTAAGGTACCTTCAAGAAGGTATTTATCCACTAAACTTAAGTGAATCAAGGAGAAGTTATTATAGATTACAGTCCATTACTTTTCTCCTTGTTGATGGGGTGATTTTAAAAACAAATATCAATGGCATGTTATTGATGTTCATAGAGCCAAGCCAATTTGAAATATTAATTGAGAATTTCATGATGGACAAGGTGTAGGTATCTTCTTAGCAAGGAAAAAAACCTTAAGATCATGAAGCTTTGGTATTATTGGCCAAACATTTTCATAGGTGGCCATGCTTGGGTAAGAACGCAAAAGAAATGTGTAATATTTATAAGAAAAGAAAGACTTATGCCTTAATTATTCAACCTATTTTGGTGGATCATCCCTTTGTCCAATGGGGTTTGTAATTAATTATAATCATTAATTAACCTCAAATATTGGGCCATAAGTGGATTCTTACTTCCATAAATTACTTCACTAAATAGATGGAAGCAATAGCTTTGAAGGAAGTAAATGGATCTAGTATGCTAGATTTATATGAAGGTTTGTTTACAAGGTTTGGCATTCCCTCCACTATCATTTTAGACAATTCCATGGAATATGTGTGATATAGGATCATTTAATGGGCTATCCAACATGGTTTATACCTCAACACTTCATCAAATTATTACCTACTAGTTAATGGACTTGTTGAGTCCACCAATAAGAACTTGTTAAAGATCATAAGGAGGACCATTGAAGATAATTAGGTTACATGGTATTTAAAACTTAAGTTAACTCTATGGGATGATATAATTACCTTCAAAAGGTATATATCTAATTCACCATACAAGCTTATTTATGGAAGATAAGTAAGGTGTATACACATAATATTTTCAAACTTTTGTTGATCATTGACACTTTGTATCTTGTAGGAACCTGCTGAGTCTCAATCTATTTAAGTGCATACCTTAAGGGGATGCACCAAGAAAAGGGTGGGAAGCCCATTAGTGATTTATATGATTTTTTTTTCATTTTTCCACTTGTCATATACACACTCATCTCCTAAAACCATTACCCCTAAGCTTGTTCTTCTTAACCTTAACCGTTTGAATAATTTTCCTCTTTTCATTCTCCTTTTCTTGCTTTAATTCCCTTTTGGACTATCAGTTATGCTAGGTCAACCATGGTTGAACCTATACAATGTATGGTTATTTTTCACTTTTTGGATTTTCTTAGCCTTTTTGCCAACCTAGTTCAAGCCTAGTGAATTATCCCTAAAAATATATAGGGTCGACCATGGCTAACCCTATACAACTGACATTTTTGGAAGGATGTAGGGAAAGATCTAGTTATATTTAATTTCCAATAATTTATAAATAATAAAAGTGAATAAGAATAAGTGAAAATTAAAATCTACTTATTAACCATTTTACTTGAAGAATAAAGCTTAAGGTTCCATACTTTCTTTGGAGATATAGATCTTGTAATGTGGAGAATTATTTTAGATGCATAGATAGATTGTGTATCCTAGATTTGATTTGTCTTTGTTATCCTTACATACCACAACAATCTCTTGTGAATCACCTTAGCCAAGGGAGATATTGAGGCACGACAGGTTCATCTTCAAGGTAAGTATTCCTAACTTTATTTCTCCTTTGTAAGAGTAGATAGATAATGCAGTTATGCCTCTTTCTTCCATGCATTAGAATTCCATATACATTGACATGAGTATATGTATTCCATGTATGTTTAATTTAGTTTATTTTATTTTTAAACCTCACTTTGTGACACAAGCTTTGGTATGCACTAGATTAAATTTACTTTCTTGTTTATTAGAATAGAGTAAATATTAAACCTAGGATTCTTTTAGGGTTGTTACATGATTTTGTTAAACTGTAGGCTTTGGGACCCTACCTCACATGGTGTATTGTGACAAGTGATCCCATAATAAATTCTATCAAATCCCTATATTGGTCATGATCCTACTTAAAAAATGTATTCCCAATTAGAAGTGTAGGTATGCTCTATTTTCTTTGAGCCAGGATCAATTATAGACATGATGCATTTCTGATTGCATACACAAGGTTACCAATTTCACTTAAGCTCCCTACTTTGGAACTAATGTGCCAATTAGAGTTTTTGAGAATGAACCTATATAGGTGATGTATGTTGAGCCTATGGAGTTGGAAGAAGTCATAAATCTACCCATGATATCCATGGAAATGTATCAAGCACAAGTGAAGAGAACCTTTGATAGAGGATCATCTTCAATGAGTTTTAAGGAAGGTGACTTAGTTATTAAGTCGAATGAGGATAGAGATAAAATAGAAAGACACACCAATTTTGACTCAATTTGGAGTGGACCTTACACAATTTCCATTTTCAAATAAAATAATGCCTTCCAACTTGCCAAGATGGATGGTGAATAGCTTCTAATCATAGTAAATGGGATACATCTAAAACATTTTTGCTAAGAGATAAGTTATTTTTTACATAGTTAGTTTGATTTGTTTTCCTATAAGTTTTTCTCTAACGCATTGATTTTCTTATGTTTTATTTTCAATAAGTGCCTAGTTGAAACATGTGTCTTGTTGGTTAGTTTCCCTTATTTTATGTCTTTCTTTCCTTATTTTTAGAAGGAAAGTAGATATCTTATCTTGAATCAGGAGTTGTATTCATTGGTCAAGGTATAATCATGTTTATTTTATAGTGAGATAAATACTTCATGAGTCCAAAAGAGATGTAAATTTATTAGTTCATAAGCATAGCAAGCATGCTTCCCAATTGAGTCACCAAAATGTTGACAAGTTTGACCTCCCAGGTCAAACTATCACCCCTATGATTTTAAAATTTGTTCATCATGATTGTTTAACCTAATTAATCATTTTTTGGTCTTATTATATCTTTTAAATGGTCAATTTAAACCTTGGTTAGCATATTTTATGGTAAATTTGTTAAGTTTAAGGTTTTGTTCATCATAGCTATGTGCATGTCTAGTCACTCCATGACCTATTTCAGTGAGTTTCAAGTGATGAAAGGAGTATATGGTGTTTTTATAGGTTTCATAACATGTGTCAAGTTCATTTCATGCTTCACTAAAGATCAAATAGGTTGGTGATGTTCTTGACTAACATCATAACTGAGTTGGTTGCATTTTAGATCATTTGATGACTTCCAAAGATGTTTTAGAAGGTAATGGTAATTAAGGGTCAAAAAAAGGTTGTATAAATCATGATACATATTTTCATACATGTAAATATTTATTAACACATTTTATAACAATTTCATCAATTTTCTTATGTTATTATGGTAATTTTAATGCTTAAAAGGCCTCTTTTGAAGCATCTATACAACGTTACAAGGAATGGTTGACTTTAAAATACATCTAGGAATTAATACATACTCCCAAAGGTAAAATACATGATTTTGAATGAGCTACAAGTACAAAAATGGAAAAAACCTACTTATTTTTCCCATAGTCTTTCTTGATAGCCAGAAGAAGGCCATCAATTTTCTCTTAGTGTGAAAAGTAAAGAGAGAGTTGGGTGGAATGAATTTGGTAGATGTTATGGATCCTTATTAACTTAATATTCCTTTCATTAATTATCATATTGGTATCCTCTCCTCTATGAACCATTGTTAATAAGTCTAGGTAGTCAAAGTACCTATTCATTCCCCACAATCAATGGTTTTCATTGATTTCAAATAATGAGTAAGATAATGTGTTCTTTGGATGATGGGATGGGGTATTTTATATATTTATTATCCATCTCAAAGGATTTTAAAATAACTACTTGACTTGTGTGACCCTCAATATGAGTAAAACTCCTATTCAAAATAAGTTACAATTTGTTTAAAGAGATTGAAAATACGTATTGCATTTGATTTAGGGTGTGTTCATTCTATATAATCTAAAAGAAAATCAATATAACCCTATTTCATTCAAACATCTTCTTTAGACCATCTCTAAACATTATATGCATCATGAACTTGAATTAGAGAGAACATTATGCATTTCAAGAGTAGTTACAAGTGATATTTTAGTTGTAGACCTTCTCAATACCATAAGGATATGAATATAAGTTTTGTAATGAAGTTTTATAGTTTTTATCTAATTTATATTTATTCTAATTATCTTTCATTCATTTGTGCTCATCTCTCAAGTTATCTTTTTGAACCAATTCATTTTGGTAGTTCTTTGGCTTGGATTGTGTGACCATGAATGAGGGAGTTATCATTGTTCAGTGGTTGAAAGAGATATTATAACAATTATGGAAAGGTTAATATGTTCTTACATTTTGTGAAATAATAAACACACCAAATATTAAACCTTTCTTAGTCTTTTAATTGTTGGCTTAGCTTATTTTTAGTTAGACTATTAAAGAGTGTTAAGGAGGATTAAGGACTCTCATTGAATGTTTAAAAAAAATTTATATTTAATCATAAATAAAGGTTTATATAAACAATGATAAAATATTAAAAATACCTTCACCATGTTTAGTTGAGCCTAATAGAGGATAAAATAGTTGCATGGTGTTCTATTTTATTATTTTTAGAATAATGGGGTTTTATTCCTAATTAAATAAATAAGTTTGAACAAAGTAAATCATTAAAAAAAATGCAATAATTAAGCTAATAATTTGTGTAAATAGATTTGTATTTTTTCCTATTCTAAATATATTAATAAACAAGAGAAATCTAACTTATCTTATTCTAAATGATCAAAATTGAGATAGGGTTTGATACTAGAGGAGTAGGACTAGAAATCTATCAAAAAATGGATCCTAAGTTTCATTTCTAGATTAGATAGGAGCATCAAAAGTGGGATACCCTACTATTTGATGTTATAGTCTTTTTTTGGTACTATTTTCTAGATGGTTTGAGATTTTTGGGTTCTATTTGATAGGCTTGTGTTACCCTATCAAAGAAATATCAAAGCCTAAAAACCTACAAAGTTCACTATGCATCTATTTTAAATATTCAAAACCCTAGGATCTCTTTATGCTTCAAATTTGAATGGAAACTTGGAAAAGATAGAGAAGGGGTCAGTGTGTAAAGGATACACTAAATACACTTCACACCCTATGTGTGGGCATGCTACTTACATACCAATACTTTGAGGAGGGATCAAGATAATTTAGTTCTCTCATTGAAGTGTTTGGTGCAATTATGTATGATAGATGTAACTAGATGTGAAACTAGATGTACTTTAGATGGCTAGGGACTGATGCAAAGGTTTTAATAAGCTTAAAGTGACCTTGGAAGGTTGTATGCAGAGAATAGGGAAGAGTGCTTAAGTGTACTTTCTTGTATTATTTCTTCTCTCTTATAAATGAGTGCCAATCCTTTTAAATGGACTTTGAATGGCCTTTCATAGGGAAATTAATGATCATGGGTTAAATTAATTTATGTTAGGCTGTCAATAAAAAGGATAAATATTTGAAAGAATCTAACTATTAAGACCAATTTTGTACTTGGATAATATTACTAAAATTAGGACACCCTAGGTTTTAGTGCTCCTATCCAAGTTAGGTGCTATTGTCTAGAGGGAATGAGACCTGAGAGGATGGATCTAGGATTGAAATAACTACCTAGGTCTATAAGGGTTAAGTCTAGAAGGCTATGGATGATTGGAAATTAGTGAAGGAAAGCCTAGAAGGGTTGTGTAAGCAAGTAGGAATACCTATGGATTGGGTGTCATTATCCATGATTAAGTCATCAAATTTCACATTTTATATGACTAAATTTCCCCCCTTTTCATTTTAGTGATATAGTGAAGTGAAATACTAGGATAAAGGAAAGTAAAAAGCATACCTAAACTTACCTATAAGGGAGAATCTCATGAAGTCGTGTGATGATAGATGTGCATAGAGAGATCATGATATGAAGTGTGAATCTACAATGAAAACATAAAATTATATTAGCTCTTATTAAATACACTATATCTAAAATAAGAATGTACAAAATGTAATTAAGAGGAAGAGAAAGGAATGAATACACCTCATTGGGTACATGAACCAATACAAAATCTGTTGTGATGTTATATTATGCTAGATGATGTTGGGTATGTGTTAAATCAAGAGTAATATCATGAACAAAGATGACTGATTAATTCTCTAGAAGGTGGCTCAATAATTCAAAGGTAGACCCTTTAGCTCCATCATTGCCTACTAAGTGAATTTAATGAATCATGTGTGTACTAATCAATGTTTGGACTCTGTGTCCAATCCCTATAAATAGGTGGCTCAAGAATACAAAGGTTGGCCCTTTGGTTCCATCATTGCCCCATGAAGTGAAGCTATGAAGTGATACTAGTATATAATAGATGTCATATGAGATGGCTCATGTATCACATGGATGTTATATAAATCTGACAATGTATTGTGGATAGCGTATATGTATGTTAAAAACTAGGCCACTCTTGGCCATTTTGAAAGATGGAGGTTAAGATTTTATGAAAGCCACTCCAAAAATGATGTACTAGGCTTATATGAAAGCCAATTCAAGAACTTGGGTACTCAAAAATTTAAACTTGTATGAAATTTCAACTTGAAAGTGATTCCAATGACCTAGAAATAGAGTAAGGCATGTAATTATTGAGAATGCCTAGATAATAAACTAAACATGGAAATTAAAGAAGACCAATATGCCATACACATTGCCATAAATCACTAGTGTTTGGAACATGGATTATAATATATAAATTATGTCAACTACCTAATATATAACTAAAAGTGGGAACCATCATGCCATGCATGATAACCTCCTATATCTAGATTCTATGAGAAAAATGTACTAAATTGTTGATTTTGACTGATCTGGATGTGCAAAAACTATATCTAAACTAAAATTTTTGTCTATTTATAGAAAACATGAGTATTTTTATACATAGATAAGAGTACCAAAATGAGGACACCCTTATGTTTGGCACTACTTTCCATTTCTAGTGTTGTTTTCCTGAGATAAAACTAGTTGTTGATCTAGAACTATCATTATCTATTTGCTCTGTTCTGACTAGTTTGACCTATGAATTCTAAATTAGGTGATATAAATGCTATTTTTTAAACTATTAGGATTTTTTATCTCTATGAAAAAACCCTTGTTTGTTTCCCCCTCTTCTGAGGGTAGGAATGATGAACCTATAGTTACTACCCTTAGAAAAAACAGTCCTGTAAGTGTGTTAAGTTGTATAGATATATGATATAGCAGTGATATTTGACAAGATATTTATAGATATAACAATGTTTGTATTGATACATTTTTAGGTAAATATGGGTATGCCTAGATAAATATAAAAATGTAAAAACATGTGCAAAGTATTGAAATAAAACTTGAAATGTTAGATGTTAGTTATTAGTTGGAGGGATGGAGCATGATGTCCATCATGGTATCTAAGAAATCAAGGGAAATGCATGATGTGGATATGACATTACACACATTACAAAGAAAACAATAAATCAAGAAAATAATTAATAATAATATATGGATGGCCAAGGGGCCATGAAAATAAGGGACATGGGCATATGCAACTCAAACTAGAAAGTAAACATAGAAGGCATGTTCAAATGCCACACACACATACAAGTGAAACAAGAAAAGTTAACATAGGGAAGAGTACAAGTAAAGGACATTGTAAAATGTCCTAAGGAAAACAAATGAATAGAAAAAAAGGACATTTTCAAATTTCCAAAGGCACAAATAGGAGACAAGCAGGAATTATAAATGCAATCACACAAGTTATGCTAAATAAGAGGAGAAAGCATGTAGTAATTGGAAAGGTAGAATCACATCTAAATAATCAAAGTAAATGTGAAAGTATGCAAAACATGTGTATTACAATACTAGGTATATTCTAAGAAATACACAACTGTTAGATACTAGTGAAATGCTGATACAGTAATCTATGTAATCTAGGAAGGAATGTACATGATCATGATAACTCAGAGTGTGTAGTGTAGGAATGACATAACCTAGATGATGTAGTCATGTAGAATATGCCCCTAGTGGGTAGGTATATAAATGTTTGTCTCTAATGTATAAGTAGTAATTCCCCCTAAATGGGTAGAGTGAATCAATTAAGTAGTTGGATGTAACTGCACACACTCAAAGAAGATCAAGTGAAGCATGGTAGTGTAAAAAAATTGACATACAATAGCATGAAACAACAAATGTAAGTCCTAACATAATAGTAGTAATGAAAAGCAAGGATGATGCATACAATCAAAATATTTTTGTTATTTTTGTCATATTTTAATGTTTTTGTATTTTAAAATAGGCTATGTATAATCAAGTAGAAGAGATTATGTAAAATCAATGTTAAAAAGAGAATTATGTATAACTATGTAGAAATAACATATTATACATGGAATCTACGTAGATGCATAATGTTCATTGGATTTTTAATTTTAATTTCCTTAAAGTGAGGATATATGGTACACTTTAGGGCTAAGTTTTTTAGTAATGATGTAAGGACCTAACCAATCGGGTTTGAATTTTCCTTTGGTTTCTTCTTTGGCATTGACATTGTGAAGGTTTTCTTTGAGAATAAGATCATTAACTTTGAATTCTATGATGTGAACTCACTTATTATAGGATCATTGTATACATTGTTGGTAAAATTTGAGGTGTTTTATAGATTGAATACATATATGGTCTAATTATTTGAGCTGGTGTAAACACTTTTCTTGATACTGGTCATCAATGAGAATACCTTTAAGGGAGACATGAAGGGATGGAATTTTTAATTCTAATTGTAGTACTACTTCTATGCCATAAATGAGTGAATAAGGAGTAAATATTGTAGGCATATTAATACTTGTGCAATAAGCCCATAGCGTAAAAAATGGTTAATTGTGCTAATCATCACCAAATTTGGTTACTATTTTACTCAAAATGTTGTTAATTATTTTGTTAGTGGCTTCTACTTAACCATTTCCTTGTGGGTAATATGGACTGGAGAATGTGTGTTTAATTTTGTATTTGGTACAACTTTTTTTGATATTTTTATTCTTGAATGATGTTCCATTATAAAAAATGATAGTTGCAGGTAGGCTGAAGCACGAAATAATATGAGTCATGATAAAACTACAAATGTCTTCACCTATGGTAGATTGAATTAGAACTGCTTCCACCCATTTAGTGAAGTATTTAATGGCTATGATTATGAACTTATGTCCATTGGTAGACTCAAGGTTGATTTTTATAATGAGATCAAATCCCCATAACATGAATGGCCATGGAGAGATGATAGGTTATAATTATTGTGATGGTGCCTATTACATATTATTATGTCATTGACTTTTATCACATAGTTTTGCATATTATAAACATTTATCTTCCATGGTAGGCTAGTAGTACCCCTATCAAAGGAGTTTGTATGACATGGATTTTCCATTGAAATAATCACCCCACTCATTATCATGAATTTGAGCTAGATTAATTTTATCTTATGTCAAGGTTAAGCACCATAGTAAGTGTCCATCAAAGGATCATTTGAAAAGGTCTCCCCTAATGATGACATAATAGAGTGCTAGATTTTATTAACTTATATTTGTCATTTTAGGAGAAAGTGTCTAGTGTAATATATTTTTTGAGAAAGTTATAAATGTTAGAGAACCATTATGGGGTTGCAGAGCTACGTGTAGTATCTAAGATGGAAAGAGTGATAAAATATACATTGGATATTGATGGTGATTACAATCATTTAACTCTAAAAATTTCTTGATCATTACTGATGTCAATGGGGATTCAAGATGTAGCACTATCCATTGCATCTATGTGTTTGTTGTATTTTTGGGGAATTCTCTCAATGTAAATATAATTGAATTGTGATGATAGACATTATACCCTATTTTGGTATGGGATAAGGTATTATTTTGTTTGATAAACATCATTGACTTGATTGACCACAAGTTGGGAATCATTAAAGACTTGAATATATTTGATTTGGAGGGATTATGCAGTGAATAGTCCTAAGATAAGTGTTCCATATTCTATTGTGTTATTGTTGCATGAGAAACTTAATTAATATGTTATAGGAATAGTATGTCCAGAAGGAGCAATAAAGACAATGCCTACCCCTACACTAGATATGCATCAAGAGACATCAAAGAACATGGTCTAGGTATCCAAATGATTAGAATAAGTAGTTAAATCATCTTTGATTATGTCACTTAAAGGGTTGGTATCTAATAGTGGTGATATTATCAAATGGTCTGCAATGATTTGGGCCTTTATCGAATTTTAGAGGACTATTTTTAAGTCAAATTCTATTAATAACATAACCCATTTTGTGATGTGGCCAGAAAGATATGGTTTATCTAGTAGGAACATTAAAGGGTATAATTTTGTGACAGCTTGAGTCTCATTATTTACCATGCAATGTTAGAGTTTTTTTATGCAAAAAACTAATGCTAGACATAATTTTTCTATTAGGGAATAATTTTTTTCATAATAAACCAATGTGTGAATGATGTAATAAACTATTCATTCGGTATTTTAATCTTTGTGTTGTGCTAAGAGTGCTCTTAATACATGATCTATTAATGAGATATAAATAAATAAAGTCTTTTTTTGGATAGGGGTTACTAAAATGGGTGGATTAAGGAGATATTTTTTGAATATGGCGAAGCTATTTTGACAAGCTTGGCCCCAAATAAACTTTGTATCTTTTTTTAGTAATAGAGTAAAAGAATAAGTTTTAGGAGTAAGCTAGGCTATGAAATGGTGGATTTATTTGATCTTTCCTTGGAAGCATCAAAGTTGTTTTAAGCTAGTAGGAGGTGTTATGTCGATAATTGCTTTGACTTTCTTAGGATCAATTTTTATGCAATGCTGAGATATAATGAAACCTAGGATTTTTCCTGACATAACTCTAAACACACATTTATTTGGGTTTAATCAAACATTGTATTGCCTAAATCATGTAAAAATATTTTTTAAATCAATAGCATGATGTTGTCATTGTTTGGATTTAGCTACTATATCATCAATGTAATTCTCAATAGTATGGTGAATTAAGTCATGAAAAATGTGCATCATTGTATGTTGATATGTGACTCTAATGTTATTTAATTTGAAAGACATGACAATGTAAAAAAATGTACCCCATGGTGTTGTAAAAGATGTTTTCTCTTGATCTTCTTCAGAAATTTTGATTTGATTATAACTAGCAAAACCAGCCATAAATGATAGTATTTCATATCTGACTGTGGAGTTGATATCATGTTGATATCTGGTTAGGGTAAATCATCTTTGAGGCATACTTTATTAAAATCTCATGAATCAAAATAACATCAAATTTGTTTGTTAGGTTTGACTATGGGAACTATATTGAAAATCCATTTAGGATGTGTTACTGGGTGAATGAAGATAGCATTTAAGAGGCATTGGATTTCATCCTTGAATAAGATCACCACCTTAGGATGCATTTTTCAAAAAAAGAACTTTTTTAGCATTAGGGTATAAATTAATCTAATGGGATAGTATAGATGTATCAATTCTTGGCATATCTAAATATGACCAAGTAAAGAGTTCTATAAAATTTGTTAAAGCTTGATGAACATCAGCATCCTCTTCCTTTCTTAGGGAAATAACCAATAAGACAATGCAGGGATCCTTCTCAATTTTTAAATTGAAACTTATTATTTCTTCATTAAGGAATGTGGAATGATCAAGTGTATATGGAGCTATAGGGATAGTATTATCTGAGTCAACTAGTATATCAAGGGAAGAGTCTATACTTTCTCCAAAGTATATGTGGTAATTTGTGTGGTTTGGAAATATATTTTTATGGTAACAAGATGGGAGGTCCTCATATGCACCAAGAAATTGTAAGAGGGATTTATCTCTAGATAATTCATCTAATGTAAACATGTCATGTGAAACCATGTTGTCAATAAGATTAGGGTGGAACAACAATAATTTAGAACTATGATTAATTATATTGTTAGTGCATGTAATTGGTTGACAAAACTTTATGTATTATAAAAGTATGGGAGAGGATTTATCATGATTAAGGAAAAATTGGTATCCTAGCCCTTGCAATTTATGTTGTGTGGATTCCTTGATAGGATTGAATATTCCTTGTTCATGCTTTTCAAGTCCTTTACCTTGATAGCCCATCTGATTAAGATACTTAAATACAAAGGGTGAGGTGACCTGGTAATCTAGTGCTTGTGTTATGACTGAATTTGGAATTATCTAATTTTGTATATGGCCTGAGGGTGCCTTGTGAGTGATAGGATATATAGGTATACTACCTAGATTAAAGTGTGGGATATAATTCTATGGAGATTTAGCCACTTGACAATATTTAAAAGGTTTGTGGTTTATTGGGCACGTGTATATATAACCTTTGTGAATAAATTTTAGACAAGTATGGAGTGTGAAAGGGACTACTTTCATACCATGAATCCAAGGCCAACCAAGTAATAAATTATAGTTAAGTTCATTTGGCATGACTTGGTAGGTTTTTGGTAGTGTCGTAGGCCCTAGGGTAAGATTGAGTGTTATTTGACCTATTAATTTCCATGGAATGTTGTCGAAACCTCTAATGTTAATATCAAAATGGTCTAGATCTTGAGGTTGTATGTTAAGACATTTAAGAAATGATATGTTACAAATGTTAAGTCCTAAACCATTATCACCTATTACTCTTTTAACTCCCACATTATTAATTTATAATTGATGTACAAATGTATATGTTTTTCAATGATATGTTATGGGGGTAAATCATCTTTTTCAAAAGAGATGTGCTCTTCAGTCCATTACATTGTATTGAGGATGGATGCAACATAGGATGTTTCAGTAGAAATAAGAATTCTAGTATTATGAAGGGATACATACAATACATCTTTGTAATTATTTGATCATTGAAGGATCTTAAGAATAGAAACTATATCTGGAGGGGTGCTATCTTGAGTAGTAAAGTTATGGCCCTGGGTGTAATCAACCTGCCTATCTTCATAACTTGGGTGATATCATGGACCACATGATCTGCTATAGGCATGAATCTAGTAGTAGGTGAGGGATAAGATCTATATGTACCAAGTTCAAAGGAAGGAAGGATGGATACAACTGCTAGTGTTTGTTGGAATTTAATAATGATAAAGAGATACTCAAAAATAACCAATGAGTTATATGTATTAAGGAAAAAGGCATGAATGTGGAGTGAAATGCATGTAACTTGAGTGATAATTTGTGTAAAGATATACTTAGAAAGAGTATTCCATAGGTAAGATAGCAAGTAAGAGATAGAAAATGTGACAGTGTTTATGAATACATAGAAAATTTTGATATGCAACATAACATTTTGTATGTGTTAAGCATAATGAATATAAAGAATTTTCCATGTGACAAATAGAGAGTAAAGGAGAGATAAAATGATTTTGTGCCTAAATGCATAAAGATATTTGAGTTGTAACATAATATGGATAACATTTTTAGCATGTTCATATGAGAGATAGAGAGTATGCAAAAGGCATATTAAAATCTTGTTTCATTTTATCCATAAATGTTGTAATATCATCCCTTTGTATGAATAATAAGTATGAAATGCAAAGAATGAATCTTTGTACTAACATATGATAAACTTCATCATTCATGTACATGATGGGGCCTATTATGGTTTCCTTACTATTTTCAAGGAATGTAATAAAAGTTTGTAAATAAATTAGCATCATTTTTGCAATTTGTCTATGGATGTAAGGTGATACCTCAAAAATGAAAGGAGGAGATAGTATATGAAACTAGGGATTTTGAATAAATTTTTAAAATTAATTTAATAATTTTTAATATTTAGGGATAGTTTGTACAATTTTGTTCAAAAAATTTAGGAAAAATTAGAAAATATTTCTAATGTTAGCAATATATTTTCCTAGTGTTTGGAATGTGTTTGTATGCAAGGAGGGATCTAGTATGTGCAAACTAGGGTTTTAACAAAATATGTGATATTTTTGCAATTTATTTGTATATTTTTTATTTTTAAATGTAGGAAAAACTAAGAAATTATGGAAAAAAGTTTGAAATAATAATCCCTAGGGTTTTTAGGGGTTTTGTGTGAAATTTAGAGTAAGTCAGGTTCACCAAATATTTTTTTATTTTCAGAATAATGGGGATTTATTCCTAATTAAATAAACAAGTCTAAGTAAAGTAAATCAATAAATAATATTCATGATTTAACCTACTAATTTATGTAAATAGATTCTTATTTTTGCCTTTTCTAAATATAGTAATAAGTAAGAGAAATATAACTTAGCTTATTCTAGATGATTCAGACTGAGACAAGGTCTGATACTGTAGGAGTAATACTAGGAAACTATCAAAAAATGGATCTTGAGGTTCATTTTTGGATTGGATAAGAGCACAAAAATTGGGACACCCTACTATCTAATGTTTTAGTCCTTTTTTAATGTTGTTGTCAAGGTGGTCTAAGCTTTATGGGTTCTATTCAATAGGCCTTTGTTACCCTATTAGTGGAATATAAAATCCTAAAAGCTTATAGAGATCATTGTGCATCTATTTAAAATATTCAAATCCTTAAGATATCTTTATGATTTAACTTTGAATGGAAACTTGGAAAAGATAGAGAAGGGATTAGTGTGTAAAGGATACGTTAGATGCACTTCACACCCTGTGTGTGGGCATGCTAGCTATATATCAATACATTAAGGAGGGATCAAGATAATTTAGTTCTCCCATTAAAGTGCTTCATGCAATTGTGTATGATAAATGTACTAGTTGTGAAATTGGATGTACTTCAATGTCTAGGGACTGATGCAAAGGTTTGAATAAGCTTGAAATGATCTTGGAAGGATATATGCAAACAATAAGGAAGAGTGCTTGAGTGTACTTGCTTGTATTCTTGTTTCTCTCTTGTAAATGAGTGCCAAACCTTATAAATGAACTTTAAATGGCCTTTCATAGGGAAATTAATGATCATGGGTTAAGTGAATTTATGTTAGGTTAACAATAAAAAGGATAAGGATCTAAAAGAATCTAATCATTAGGACCAATTTTGCACTTGGACAATAATGCAAAAACCAAGACACCCTAGGTTTTAGTGATCCTATCCAAGTTGGGTGTTATTATCTAGAGGGAATAAGACCTAGGGGGATGGATTTGGGCTTGAAAGAGCTACCTAGGTCTACAAGGGTTAAGTACAGAAGGATGTGGATGACTGAGAATTAGTGAAAGAAGAGCCTAGAAGGGTTTTGTAATAAAGTATGAATACCTATGGATTGGGTATCACTAGCCATGCTTAAGTCATCCAATTTCATATTTTATATGACTACATATTCATATATATTTTCATGAAGTTGATATGTAGACCTAAAGGTTTGCCATATGCCTAACTGAGTCTGTCAATTATCCTCTTATTCCATTTGATATAATTTACAAAGGTTTTTTAGGGTTAGATAAATTCATAAAATAGTTAATATGATATAAGGGAGACTCGTTTCATTGAATCTTGTAGTCAAAGCACCATAAAATACCACCTATAAACCCAAAACCCTTAATAAATGAGTCATAGTTGGAATTATCGAGTCTTGGTTATAATAACATCTCAAATCATAGAATAAGTTACTTACATATATGATATAAGGTGTATTAGATATAATAATAATTATATAAAACAAAGACATGTAGGTTCAAGGCCTTTTTGACCCAAAAAAGAAAAGACTTTTCTCAATCTAAACACTTAGTTTGCTTATCTAAGAGGTCATATTTTGAATCTCAGTATTGATCTAAGGAGATGAATTGGATTATATTAATATTAGAGTTGGTGAGTGGGATACCCTAACCCAAACCTTAGACATTAATTCTTGGTTTCTTCCCCATTCTTGTATAATTAATCTTTAAGACAAAGTAGAACTCCAAACCTTATTTTCTGCCTCAAGAATAGTTCGAGAGAGCATAAAGTTGCTTATAGATATATTAAATTTTTGCATGGGTTATTATTATATTTGGTGATGGTGGAGGGGTATATCTACCTTCATCCTATGGTATTAAGAGAGAGAATTTAGGGTTTTTTCTTTATGAATGATCCTTAAGAATACTGGGCACTATAAACCTTTGTAAACCTTCAATATAGACTTATATAGTTGTCAATTACTTTTATATAACTCAATCTCACTCGTTTTAAATTAAAATATATATGATATATATTCATAATTTATATGCACTCTATGAACCAATAATGTTAGCACGTGTGAGAGATAAAGAATGAAAATAGCCTAATTGTCAGATTTCACAAGAATAAGTTAGGGTATTATGACTAAATCATGGATATATGTAAGAAAGAATGTATGATAAGGTCATTTTCACACTATAAATTAAATAATATAAGGTTTTGATGAGTCTTAATTAATCAAAAATGTAGGCTATAAGTGTTTTATTCCAAAACTTTCTATTGTATACTTACCTAGAGGCTTACTTGAGAAGTTTGCTCTCAATAAAGTGTACAAAATGGGTATTGATGTTGAGTTTAAATTAATATGAAAATGTTTGAATAGGTCTCAAATAATTATGGGATCATTTATCTTAAGATAAAGTATAAGAAACATGTTATAGATTATTTATACAAAGGTGTATGAAGACCTATAGGTCTATTGACCTGTAGGTCCTCGCTCTTGATAAAAAGAAGATCAAAACATTACATGGATGAGGTGTTGTGGGTTATCTTAAAGGAATCCTTTCCTATTTAAAAATTGGTTAGAATCACGTGTACAAGATACACTCAAGGAATAATGAATTTCTTCGACATGGGTGAATGATCATGAAGTCAGCTAAGTGAGGTCTAGATAGACCTAGGAAGAGTTAGTAGCCAACCTCTAGGATTTAGGATATGATGTATATTTATTGAAGTGAGAATATAATTTTGGTAGTCAGGGTAGATATTAAGGCCCTAGGGAAGCTTAAAATATGAAGACATAAGTTTTTTTAGGATTAGAATCTATTAGTACCCAAAATTTCACTGAATTAATTAGGCCCTTGTCAAGTGTAAATGACTATGTCCTTAGCCAAACTTCTATCACCAAGTGTTCCTTTTGAAGGTCAAGTTCATGTAAAAATTGGCCATGTCCTAATATAGTTTTTGCTTGGTGAATGTGTCTTTCTCTTATACCTTTTCAAGTTTTTTTTAATGAACATAATGTATGATAGAAATAGGTCTTTGGGCCTTTTGTCTTAGACAAAAGTTCTAAAGACTTATTTCCATCAAAAAATTTATCTGCTAAAAAAATATTGAAGGAATTCAATGTCTTATTTATTTTCAGCTAAGTGTTTCAAAAGAAATTTAAAAGGGTCATTTATTTCAGTATTTTTGTCTACAACAAAAATTTTAAAGGACACTTACCCCTCAGGTATTTTTCCCACACAAAAAGCCAAAATTAAATCCTTTGTTTCAAAAAAAATGCAAAGTATTATTTGTTTTGGACTTTTAGTTAGCAGTAAAAGGTCTAAAGGGCACTTGCCCTTCGGTAATTTTTCCCTTGTAAGATTATTGAAGGATACTTATGAAGGCTCATTTCCTTTGGGCATATTTCCATTGCAAAATTCCTAAAGGACAATTATAGAAGGGTCTTTTTTCCCTTCAAAATTCCTAAAGGATACCTTCAAAAAGTCCAAAGGGCACTTTCAAAAGATCTGGAGGACACTTTTATAAGTCTGAAAGACACTTTTAATAGATCTAAGGGCCATTCCAAAAATGTTGAAGGGTAATTCCATAGGGTAAGTACCCTTGACAAAAATTATGAAGGGTATGTTCAAATGACTGAAGGGTAATTTTGATAAAGTTTTTGTGGAACAAAATTCCTATTTTCTTCAAGCATTTTTCCCATGTAAAAAGTCTGAAAGAATTACATTTCTTCAGGAAAAGTATGAAGTTCAATTTATACAAAGAAATTGTTTTAGACAAAATGTTTGAAACAATTGTATTGATAAAGACAAAAGGAGATAAGTCTCAATTATTTTAGAAAAAGTGTAGAGGTCTAATTCCTTCAAAAAAAGTGCAAAATACCAATTTCTTCAAGAAAACTATTTCTAAAAAAATGTATAGAATAATTGTTCTAAGAAAGGCAAAAATCTAAGGGCCAAATTCTTTCGAGTATCTTTCCCACACAAAAAGTCTAAAAGAATTGCATTTCTTAGAGAAAAGTGTAAAGATCAATTCTTGCAAGAAAATTATGAATTCAAAATCCTTGAGGGAAATTGTCTCAAACATTTTGTTTGAAATAATTATCCTGACCAAATGCCCAAAACAATTATTGTAGGACAATTATATTGAAGAAAAGTTGAAGATGGAGAAGCTGAAGATAAAAGGCCTAAGAAAATTATTTTGAAGACAAAAGGGCTAATGAAATCTAGAATATCAAAGACAAAGACTCATACCAAATTGTCATGAAATAAAGACCCCAAAGAAATTTCCAAATTATAAAGGTGACGATATCACAAATGTCTTTTGACAGGTGTGTGAACGTTAACTTTAGCTATAGGGACTAGATGTTGTGATTCAAATGTTCTAGGATGGTCACATGAGCATAAATTTTATACCCCTTAAAGTAGCCATTTGTTTTCAAATGGAAGCAAATCCAATGGCACACATTTACATGGAGTAAGATGATCCACTGATGCATGATCAAAGTTTAATAGTCAAAAGAACCTACGACAAGCACAAGTGTGACAAGTGTCAAGCTTATAAGATGTGATTTAAAGTTTGAGCATGTTCCAAAGATTTGATGGTTTAAGATAGTAGTTTATAGTTCAATGGGACTTAAGAACAAGTGAGATGTTTCTACATGGTATAAGGATGCTCAAATTAGTAAAGACTATCTACAAGGTACACAAGATAACTTATTGGGCTACCAAGTGGCATATCCTTGGGGAAACGTAAAAGGTAGTATACAATAATGCTCAACCCCTCAAATCATGATCTGATAGAGTGATTTTACTCACCCCAGCTAGATTTGATGATGCATAGCCAAGGTTGAAAAGTTAGGGATCCCATGGGAAAATACAAAAATGTCAAGTGGCATAATTGTGTGCCATAAATTAGAAATTGATCATTTCATACAATATCTACAGCTCAAATTTGCTTGAGAAAGGATGATCTAATGATGTGATCTAAGGTATACTTTTTAAAGGGGTCATATTTTCATTAGGAAGTGATAAGTGTCTAGATTAGAGGCAATCAGTAGACTTAGTCACTCTTAGGCCCCACAAATGCCTAATTGGATCAAATGTGGCATGTTAAATGTCAGTATGTGACAAAATTTGGTATAAAAGCTAAAATTGATGGTTTTTTCATGGACATTACAATGGTTCAAAGTGTATCAGAATGCCTAAATGTCATTCTAAAGTAAATACTTCTAATTATGATCATGGATCATTTTCTATTTCATGTCACAATTGGATCAACTCCTGAGCCATCATTATAGGAAATGGACTTTCCTTGGCATGCACAAAGAAGAGATTTCCTATCCAAAAGTTTCTATGATTTGAAATAAATCAATAGAAGATAATTTCCAGATATGTTACACATGAAGACAAAAATTTGTTTGGCTCCTCAAATGATTTTATTCCTCCAGTTGTGCAAGTGAGCAGTCAAGAACACCTCTAGGTGGTTGCATATGATGACAAATAATTGTTTGGGCCTCCATTATGAAGTTCACCATCTAGATCATGAATTAACTAGCATATTTAATTAAAATATACATTTTTTTGGAAAAACCTTCATCATTCCTTGAAAAATTAGTTGCAACATTGATTCCTTTCTTGCAAGTGGATGAGGATCTCAAGCATGGCAAAGGGGATATTCTAGCTATAAGTATCTTAGCAGACTTGAAGGATTGTGATATAATTTTTCAAGTTGTGACCCATAGTTTTAGATTCAAAAATGTATAAATAGGGGTTTTATCCTCTGTTCTAAGGTTGTTGTTGGATATTTGTTATTATAGGTCATTATTTTAGGCATCCATTTTCTCCAAGTCTAGGTTCTACAAAAAAGTTTCAAGGATCAACTACTATGTGTAGATCTTGTCTCCCTTGATAAGTTGGTTTCATATGTACATCCATTAACAAGATTTGAGAGTTGATTATGTCTCCCTTGTCAAAATAACAATCTCACCATGCTTGTCCCCATGGCATCATTTTGAAGTGTTGATATGTATAATATTTCTTTTCAAGTCAAGTGGAAAATGTTTGCGGTTCTTTATTGTATCCTGTTAATGAAATAAAATAATATATTTTACAAGTTATACTAATTGGATATTTGGGTTTGTGTTCATTACTAGTTTTCATTATGAACATTTACCTAGGCTATAAATCCTTTTTTTTAAGGGCACCATGGGTTCATGAATTTAGTAGGAAAAAGTATTTAGATTATAGTTTCAGTGTATGTTCTAGGATTTTAGGGATCATTTAGTTTTAACCATTATCTTGCATTTAGATTTTTATGTATCTTTTCTAAGAAACCATTGTCATGAAATTCTTCTAGACACCCTACTATTTGGAAGCCACCAACATGCAACCCTCTATTTTATAATTATATAAGTTGTCCTACCTTATCCTACCCTATAAATAAAATACCTTGTTGCATAATATAAGTGTTACTTGACTTGAAAATTGATGAGCTATTGCATATTTAAAATGCGTTTTCAATTTGTGTTTTAAAATTTAGTGATATAATTTTTCATTTGGTCCCTATTGTTAAATATTTTACACAATAAAGAATGCATTCATCCCCTCATCTATTTTAAGTAGCTTGTGTATGACATAGACAATTTATGCAGTTCATGTGATAACCCTTAATGGGTGAATTTTTCAAACTTAGTTATGCTCTAGTCATATTATTCCCTTGTACCAAAAATCCCCATGGAGATTGAATTTAAAAATCCCTCCATGTGAGTAAGCTATGCCATAGGTTATCTCACCTTGGTTCAGGTAGATCCAAAATTAGCAAGGAGATAACCATACCCTCTATAGGTTCCTCTTAGTCATTTTATACATTTGGTCCATTCTTGATGCAAACCCCTTTCTTGAATAAAATAACACTCTAACAGGTTTTCCATCATTGCTTTCCATTTTCCTTCAATTATGCAAGGATGAGTGCACGAGGTGTATAATTGAGAACCAACACTTTACTAGCACCATTGACATGGAATAAACTAAACTTATGGTCACTAATGTTATTAGTAACTATTTTATAGAACCATGAGTATTTCATCTTGTGAAATTTTATATGATTACTACATTGATATGACTATCCTTGTTATCAACATCATATCACTCAACTGGGGATGTGCTAGGAAGTATTTAAGGTTTGACAATTTGACTTCTATCGAGTTTATTGAAAATATCTTCTAAGATTTCATGTTGAAAGGTGTTTTTTCCCTTTTAAACATTAATTTAAAAAAATAGTGTCTTTTTTATCTATCTCATTAAGTTTTATCAAGTTTAATTTCAACATATATCATAATAGTTTGTCAACTGTTATATTCTAGAATTCTAATTCTAGTGGTGACTCCATTTTATTTTATATATTCAAGCAAGATTGGTTCTTATTATAAATATATTTTTTAGATTTTATCTTTGATTATTTCCTTGTTTGAAAAGTTGGAATGATTGAGATCATATTTCAAAGGTGACCCATATAATTTACTTGTTCCACCCCTAGGTATTCCTCAAAGAGGAAGGGGATAAATTTAGAGGATTATTGAAGGGCAAAGCTCAGCTACCAAAGATTGTCTAGTTTTTTATAATCTTAAAATGTTTATTGACCCCCCATCATTAAGGAATATCATATCTCTTCTACTAATTATAAAACATAGTCCTATTTATCTTATAGATCCTTCTCAACTAGTTGAATCCCCTCCCAAGTCTATTCCACCAAGTCCACCTCATTCACCCCCTCATATCACTTTGCCATTTATTCTTAAACCTCTTATTGAACCAATCATGAGGCATAGAAGCCAAGATGAGAATGCAAATCCTTCATTCCACATTATTAGATTTAGGCCTATTAATTTTGATCAGATGGAAGGCTATCCTAATGAAGTCCCAAATGAAGTTAGGAAATGCCTCCCAAAATTCCAAGGGAATAATACAATAAGAAGTGATCAACATCTGAGGGCCTTTCCAATATCATTGAAGATTATGAAATTGAGTATAAGATTGTGTTAATCAAGTCATTTATGTACATGCTGGAGGAAGATGCTTATGAATGGTTTAATTCCCTTCCCACTAGATGCATTGATTCATAGGAAGAGATGCAAAATGTTTTTAGAATTTAGTATGGTTCTAAGATTGATCCAAGGTGCTTCTCTTGGATAAATTTGAAAATATCAAAAAGAATCCTAATGAGTGTGTGTAGGAATTTAACACAAGGTTTAACAATACTATGATGTGGTTGACCAAAAACATCAGGCCCAATTACACAACATGCTTGATAAAGTACTATTATGCCTTTGATAAGAAGGCTGCATATTTTTTGAGGGATAAGACTTCCACTAACATATAGTTAGAATTAAATATGGCCATCTAGATTGAAAAAAAAATAAAGGCTATGGTAAAGCCCATGAATAAGTAGGCTAATGTGAAGTTGGTCAATCCTAAAAAGACACAACCCATGAAGATAGACAAATTGGAGGAAACTATCAAAACTTTTGCCTATGCTATCAAATAAATGTCATACAAGTTGGATAGAGATGAAAAGAGGGTCCCTCAAGTGTCTATCAGCTATAAGAGAGATCTAAATCTAAATCAAACACCAATGGGGCCTAATTTCCATAATAGAGATAATGATATAGTGAAGAGGCTTGCACATGATGAAAGGATAGACATAAATAAGAATAGAGGGTCTAAAAAGGAGGTGTTTGATCCTTAAATGCAAAGGTAAATGTTGTGAATTTTAATTGAGACATTGATTGGTGTGGTAAGTGTTTCCTACCACACACTCCATGTGATATTTCTGAACAAGTTGATGAAGATCCAGACAAACCTGAATATGCATGATCTAACTATGATATTTTTATTTTTGATTATCAAAGTCCTTAGAATGAATGGATTGCTTCCACAAAATTGTTGAATGATACTATAGCTGATCAGTTTTAGAGCATGTTCAAAATGGAGAGTGTCCCAAAATTTAACTTTACTTATGATTTTAATGTGGCATAAGCATATGAATTGCCCATCCATGATTTTGATATCTTAGGCTTTATGATGATTAAAAAATATTTTAGGGGAATTCCATCAGTTGAGGATAGGTAGATGTTAATTAATGCAGTAGCTACCTAAAAGAAGGAATACAACTTGATAAGTAGGCAACCAAGTGCTACTCCTAAAGACACTACCCCTGAAAAATCAAAGGTAGGGAATGAAAGAAAAGAATCAAATAAATATATATTAGTCGTAAAAGCTTCTAAGATAGCACCTATAACCCAAGTTGCTAATCCTAGAAGTGATCTTACTAAGAGCAACAAAATGCCCATATTGTCTAGTATCCCCAAGGGTGAAAATAAATTCAAAAAAATCCACCTTTGAAGGCTACTACCATAGTTTCAAATCCACCCAGCCTATTCCACTTCAGACCTTGAGAAATTGTATTCCAACTAAGGTGTTTCTACCCTTCCACCAAATATGCCTCTTCCTTAGTATAGTGTGTGTGATATGTCTCAAGTGTTGAGTCAAATAAAAATCATCATGCTACTAGTTAAGCTATTAAGAATACCTAAACATAGGAAGAGGGCCTTTGAATATTTATAATTTGGTGAAAGGTTAGTTGTGAATGAAGTTGAGTTTCCCCAAACACCCCTAAAATAAGATGAATAATTAGAAGAGGTTATTAAATCCACTTCAAAGGTTTATTTGGGGATAATTCTTGTATAGATTAACCTAAATGTGAATCCATTTTATATAACTCTACTAATCAATGGTCTAATTGTTCACAACTACATGTTTAATTCTGGTGCTTCTTGTAATGTGATACCCTTGGGTCTCCTCAATGAGCTTCAATTAAAGATCATGTTAGCATTTGGCAAGTGTTATGCCATAGACTCATGAGAGGTTTTAGTTGTTAAACAAGTCAAGGGGTTAGTGGTATAATTGGCAGTGATTCTAGGAAAGTAATTGAACATGGACTTGGTAGTTGTAGATTTCCTATCTAAATGGGGGATGTTGCTATCACATAAATGGGTTGATAACATGGGTAGAAGTGTGCAGATGGATTTTTCCTATGCCACCATTCTTTTTGAGGTTAAGATGGTCAAAATTTATAAAGAGCCAAAGATGATACATATGATTGAATATTTGAAGCATTATTTCAATGAAGTATTATACATGGATGTTGAGTTTGGAAACTTTTTTGGTAATGTTGATACTAGTGAACAACTAGCTAGTCTCAATGTTGAACTTGAAAAAGAAAATGTAGTTTGGAAGATGTGCTTTGATGAGGCTTGTTACAATCTTGGAAATGGATCTGGGGTTGTCTTCTATGCCCCCAATGGTAATTTTTTTATGTTTTATTTTTAGCTATCCTTTAAGTGTACTAATTATAATTTTGAGTGTGAGGCACTCTTGCTTGGTTTAAGGATTTCCCATGAATATCGAATTAAATGTTTGATTTTCAAGGGATATTTTGAGCTAGTGGTAAAACAAGTCTATAGTTATTTTACCACAAATAGTAAAAGGTTGAAAAAATATTGGAATGTTGTTTGTGATTTGCTTGAGTTATTTGATGCATTCAATTTATGTTACCATGATAGGAGTTTCAACTAAGAAGCTGACATACTTGCAAGGATATGTGCTCAATTTGACACTGTAAATATGATCCCTCATTGGTAAGTCTTTGATGATGATAAATAAATTAAAAGGATTCTAATTTATGAGTCTAATTTTTATGATCAGTGTATAGACCTGAGATCTATGGTTCAGGTCAATGATGGGAAAGAGAGCCTTTTTAGGAAATATATTATTGAATAGAAGACAAACACTTTCCAAAGAGGATTAGTCAGTTTAGAAGCATCTTTGATGGAGTAGGTAGAATCAAGTTGAGAGACTCATTTATTTCAAAATACATGATTGAGTTTATCTTGGGTTCTCATGAGAATCCAAGAAAGGTTTGGATAGGTACTCGATTAAGTGCAACAGAAAAGAAAGCTTACATGCAGATATTAAGGAAGTACTAGGATTGCTTAGCATGGTCTTATCTGAGATAAAAGCATACAAGGAAGACTTGTTCTAGCACATCATCCCATTACAGCTTGATAGAAATACTTTTAGGTAGAAATAAAGACCCATTAACCCCATCTTGGCCACTAAGATGTGGGATTAATTAAAGAAGTTGAAGGATGGTGGAATCATTTAGCACATAAGATATTTATCATGGGTTATGAATTTAGTCCCTCTGATAAATAAAAATGGCAACATCCACTTTTGTGTGGATTTTAGGAATTTTTATAAAGCTTATTTAAAAGATAATTATCCCATGCCCAATATGGAGAACCTACTATAGAGTGTCACTAGATCAAAAATGTTGTCTACTTTAAATGACTTCTCAGGTTATAACTAGGTTCTGGTGAAAGAATCTGAGAGGTCCAAGAATGTGTTCATAATGCCTTAGGTAATGTATGTATATATGAGGATTCTTTTCAGGTTGATGAATGCTATCATAAATTTTTAATGAGCTATGGATGTCACTTTTACAAGGATAATTAACTAGTTGATTATTGTGTATCAGGATGACATCACTATATACTACAAGACTAGAGAAGAGAATTTGGATAATTTAGAAAAGGTGTTGATTAGATGTAAAGATTTTATAATTTCACTTAATCCCAAAAGGTACCAATATTGAGTACAAAAGGACAAGATATTGGGACATATAGTGTCTAAGGATGGTGTCATGATTGACCTTGAAAGGTTTGAAGCCATTGACAAAGTGGCTATCCTACAGTCCAAGAAAGGAATTCAATCTTTCTTTGGACAATAAATTTTCTAAGGAGGGTTGTGTCTAATTTTAAAGAGATCACTTTGCCTATTACTTCTATGTTAAAGAAGGACCAGACCATTAAGTGGAAAGAGAATTTCATGCAAGCATTCAGTGACATCAAGGTAGCTTTAAAGTCTGCCCCTATTTTGGCTAGTCTTGATTACACAAAGCCATTCCAAATATTATCTTTTGCATCATACAATACTTTTTTTTTTGTTATATTGCAAAATAATGAGGATTGTCATGAGCATCCCATAGATTTATTCAAAAAATCTATGTAAGGTCTTGAACTAAATTAGGCCATCATGGAAAAACATGTTTTCACTCTTTTGAAGGTTGTTAAAACATTTAGACCTTATATTCTAAGTTCAAATATTATTGCCTACATCCCACGCAACATGGTAAATGAAATTTTAAATTAGATGAAAGTATCTAGCAAGAGGTGTAGGTGGGTCAACAAGTTACAAGAATATGACATGGATATCTAGACCACCAAGCTAATAAGGGGGATGGGTCTAGCCAAGGTTATGGCTAAAACTAATTTACAATTTTTAGATGTAAACACTACTATTTTTTATAATGATGATTCCTTGATTCAATTTAATGCATCTCTATGGTATAGAGACATTGTTTACTACTTAAAAAATCTAACTTATCCCCCTAACTTGGATAAGAATCAAATAAGAACTCTTAATATTATATCCCAAAAATACCTCTTGACTGAGTATGGACTAGCATAGAATAATCCAGATGGAGTTCTCTTAAGATGTGTGCTAGAAGAATAAATTGTTGACCTTATATAAGACTTTCATAGTAGAGTATGGGGTGGACATTTTCTACCTAAGTTTAAGACTCATAAAATTCTAAGAGTTGGTTATTGGTGGCCATTGATGTTCAAAGATGTTTTTTAGATAATCAAAAGATGTGAGAAATGTTAGCACTTTGCTGAGAGGATGAAGGTTTTTGGTTCTCTTCCATTATAGATGATTGAAGGCCCATTAAAATAATGGGGAATGGATTTCATTAGATAAATGTTTGATTCATCAAGTGATGGACATAGATGGATACTAGTTGCAACTAATTCCTTCATAAAATTAGTCGAAGCAATCCATATAAAGAATACAACACACCAAGTAGTCATGTATTTTGTTTTAAATCATATTATTTGTAGATTTGGTGTGCCTATTAAAATTGTTTCTAAAAATGATATGAGCAAAGACTATGGGATTGATTTGATCTATGCTTCTAATTACAACTCTCAAGGGAATAGTTATAAAAACTTTCTCAAGATCATCAGGTAAACTTTGGAAGCAAATAAGAAGTGGGGTGAGCATCTAAAGTTTCCCTTATGGGTTGATAAAATTATGCCTAAGAGAGATACATGTAGAAGCCTATTTGAGCTTATTTATGGAGCTCAAGTAGTTTTATCCATAAATTTACAACTACCCACCTATCAACTCATGCAATAACTAGATGATGATGAGTAGATCCACCACTATGAGAGCAGGGTGAACCAGATTATTGAGCTTGATGAAATTTGAAGACAAGCTCATGAAAGACACCTTATTTTCAAAGAAAAGCTAAAGAAAATATTTTATAGGAAGCTCACTCTAAGAACCTTCCAAGTAGGTGATTTGTTTATACTTTATGACATCAGGTATGAGGAGAAAGGACAACATATAAAGTTTTATGCCTTGTGTATGGGTTCCTATTCCATTGACTACCATGTTGGGGAGCATACTTTCTTATTGAGAGATATGGATGGTGAAATATTAGAGATACTAGTTAATGATAGACATTTAAAACACTTCCTTGATTGAGTCTATTTTCAACATGTGTACCATATTGTATAGTGTTTTATGGTTTTATCTTTCTATTGTTTTTTTACCCCTCTAATTTGGGCCTTGTTTGTATAGTTTCCTTTTGTGTTTCTATCATGTGTTCATTTTTAGATATTTGTGATATATTTTTGTTAAGTCTTCCATTTTTTTTAGAAGCCTTCAATAGAGTTTGTTGAAAATTGATAAGTCTTGACTCTGTAACCCAATGGATTAGCACCTAGTCTTGTGTTATATGGTTCTTTGTATACCCATGGGGGGTATGAATCCCCAGGTGAGAGCCATTGTTAGTTCCAAAATTTTCACTAAAGTAATTAGGCCCATGTCAAGTGTAAATGACTATGTCCTTAGCCCAACTTCCATCTCCAAGTGTTCCTTTGGAAGGTCAAGTTCATGTAAAAAATGGTTAAGTCCTAATCTGGTTATTGTTTGGTAAATGTGTCTTTCCTTTATACCTTTTCAAGATTTTTACATGAACACAATGTTTGATAGAAATAGGTCATCAGGCCTTGTCTTGGATAAAAAGTCTAAAGACTTGTTTCCATCAGACATTTCGTCCACTACAAAAAGCCCAAAGGAATTCATTGTCTTATTTATTTTGGGCTAAGTGTTTCACAAGAAATTTGAAGGGTCATTTCTTATATACTTTTTGTTTGGGGAAAAAATTCTAAAGGAAACTTGCCCCTTAGGGATTTTTATTGCAAAAAAATCCTAAAATAAATCCTTTGTTTTGGAAAAAATGCAAAGTCTTATTTGTTCTGGACTTTTTATCCATAACAAAAGGTCTAAAGGCTACTTGCCCTTCAACCATTTTGCCTATACAAAAAGCCTAAAATAATTGTAAAGACTTGTTTATTTTGGAAAAAGTATTTACAAATAGTATGAAGGGTCATTTTGCCTTTGTAAAATTTATGAAGGGTTATTTCCTTTGGGCATTTTTCCCTTACAAAAATCCTGAAGGGCACTTTCAAAGGGTAATTTTGCCTTTGAATTTTTTTAAACGGTCATTTCCTTCAGGAATCTTTCCCTTACAAAATTATTGAAGGAAACTTATAGAAGGGTAATTTTTCCCTTACAAAACTATTGAAGGGTACCTTCAAAAAGTCCAAATGGCACTTTTAGAAGATCTAGAGGACATTTTTAAAAAGCTTGAAAGATACTTTCAAGAGATCTAAGGGCCATTCCAAAAAGGCAAAAGTGAAATTTTGTAGTGCAAGTGCCCTTGATGAAAATTTTGAAGGGTATGTTTAAATGACTGAAGGATACTTTTGACAAAGTCATTGTGAAGCAGAAGTCATATTTTATTTAGGAATTTTGCATGAGAAAAAATTCTAAAAGAATTGCATTTCTCTAGTAAAAGTACCAAGTTCAATTTCTATGGGGAAATTATTTCAAACAAAATGTCCAAAATAATTTTCCTAATGAAGATAAAAGGAGCCAAGTCTCAATTCTTTTGTAAAAAGTGCAGAGGTTCAATTCCTTCAATAAAAGTGCAAAAGACCAATTTATTTAGGGAAATTATTTTGGAAAAATGTCTGAAACAATTATTCTAAAAAAGACAAAAATTTGAGGGCTGAATTATTTTGGGAATCTTTCCCAAACAAAAAAGTGCAAAAGAATTGCATTTATTTGGGAAAAGTGTAATGTTCAATTCTTTCATGAAAAGTATGGAGTCAAAATCCTTTGGGGAAATTGTCTCAATTTTTTTCTAAAACAATTGTCTTGACTGAATGCTGAAAATAATTATTGTAGGAAAATTGTGCTGAAGAAAAGCTAAAGATAGAGAATTAGAAGACAAAAGTCCTGAGAAAATTCTTTTGGAGACCAAAGGGTCAATGAAAGTAGGAATGCTGAAGATAAAAACTCAGACTAGATTACCATAGAAGAAAGTCCTTGAAGAAATTTATAAATTATAAGGGTGATGGACTTATGAACATCTTTTGTCAAGTGTGTAAACTTCAACTTTAAGCTACAAGGACTAGCCATTGGGATTTAAATGTTCCAAGATGGTTTCATGAGTATCAATTTTAAACCTTGTGAAAAAGTTGTTTTTTTTAAAATGGAGGTAGATCTAGTTGTATGTGTTTGCATGGATCAAGATGATCTAATAATGCACAATCAAATTTCAATAGTCAAAGGAACCTAAGAGAAACAAAAGCATGACAAGTATCGAGCTTCCAAGATGTGATTTAAATTTTGAGCATGTTTCAAATATATAATGGCGAAAGCTAGTTGTTAATAGTTCAATGGAACCCAAGATCAAGAGAGATGCTTCCACATAGTGTAAGGGTGCTCAAAGTAGTAGATAATATATGTAAGGTACATAAGAAATCTTATAGGGTTACCAAGTGGCATATATATGGGGATAAGTAAAGGGTAGTATCTAATAACACTCAACCCCTTTGATCATGATCTGATGTAAAACATTTACTCACCCTAGCTAGATCTGATGGTGCATATCCAAGGTTGAAAATTTAGGGATCCCATGGGAAAATTTATAAATTCTAAGTGGGATAGCTACATGCCACAAATTAAAAATCAAGCATTTCATACAAGATCTATGGCTACTATTTGCTTTGAAAAGGGTGATCTAATGATGCGAGTCAAGGTGTAATTTTCAAAGGGGTCAGACTTATATGAGGAAGTAAAAAGTTTCTATATTAGAGGTAATTAATAGACTTAGTCACTGTTAGGCCTAAAAAATGCCTAGTTGGATTTGATGTGGCATGTCAAATGTTAGTTTTTGGCAAGCTTTGGTTTACAAGATAATATTTATGATTATTTCATAGACATGGAAATGATTCAAAGCATAAAAGAATGTCTAACTACCATTCTACAGTGAATATTTCCATTCATGATCATGGATCATTTTCTATTTCATGCCATAACTGGATCAACTCCTAAGCCATCATTATAAGAAATGGGCTTTCCTTGGTGTGCACAAAGAAGAGATTTACTATTTAGAGGTTTCCATGATTTGTAATTAGTTAATAAGAGAATATTTCTAAATAGGTTTCACATGAGGATAAAAATATGTTTGGATTTTCAAATGATTTTCTCCCTCTAGTTGTGTAAGTGAGAGGTCAAGAGAACCTTTAAGCAGTTGCATATGATGATAAATAGTTTTTTGGGCCTCCACTCTGAAGTTCACCATCGAAATCATGAATTCACCAACATCTTCAGTCAAAAGATTAAATTTTTGTTGAAAAATATTCATCATTCCTTACAAATATAGTTGTAACATTGATTCTTTTCTTTCAAGTAGATGAGGATCTTAGGCATGACAAAGGGGATATTCTAGCTGGAAGAATCTTGGTGGACTTGAAGGCATATTCTATAATTTTTCAAGATGAAACCCATAGTTCTAGATTCAAGAATGTATAAATAAGGGTTTTGTCCTTTGTTCTAAGGTTATTTTTGGTTGTGGGTTGTTTTAGGTCATTTTTTTAGGAACCCATTTTCTCCAAATTTAGGTCCTATAGATTTTTTTTGGGATCAACTACTATGTGTAGATATTTTTTCCCTTGCTAAGGTTGTTGCATATGTATATCCATTACCAAGATTTGAGAGCATGTTTATGTCTCCCTTGGAAAAAGATAAATCTCACCATGCTTATTCCCATGGTAGCATTTTGAAGTGTTGATGTTTGTAATATTTATTTTTAAGTCAAGTGGATAATGTTTGTGGTTCTTTATTGTATTCTTTTAATGAAATGCAATAATACATTTTTTAAGTTTTGATAATTGGATATTTGTGTTTATTTTCATTACTGGTTGTCATTTTGAGCATGTAACTAGGTTATAAATCCCTTTCTATAGTTATATTTGGAAACATTTTGTTAATTACCTTTTTAAGGGTACCCTAGGTTCATGAATTTAGTAGGAGAAAGTATTTGAGATTCTAGTTTTAGTGTATGTTCTATGATTTCAGGGATCATTTAGTGTTTACCATTATCTTGAATTTATATTTTTTTGTATCTTTATTTAGAAATAATTGTCATAAAATTCTACCAAACACCCTACTATTTGGAAATCACTAGCACTCTTCCCTCTATTTTATTATTGTATAACTTATCCTACCCTATAAATAACACACCTTGTTGCATACTATAAGTGTGACTTGCCTTGAAAATGTATAAGATATCTTATATTTAAAATGTGTTTGCATTTTTTGTTTTAAACTCTAGTGTTCTAGTTTTCCATTTGGGCCTTGTTGTTGAATATTTTAAAAAATAAATATTGTAGTCATCCCCTCATCTATCTTTAGTAGCTTGTGTATGACACAGAGAATTTGTTTATTTTTTGTGACAACCCTTCATGGGTGAACTGTGAAAACTTGGTTATGCTTTGGTCATATTTGTCCCTTATACCAAGAATCCCCATCAAAATTTAATTGCAAAATCCCTCCATGTGAGAAAGATACCCCATAAGTTTTATCACTTTGGTTCAGGCATAACCAAAAGGATCAGGGAGCTAACCATACCCTTTGTAGTTGATTCTTAGTTACATTCTACATTAGGTCCAATCTTGATGAAAAACCCTTCCTTGACTACAATGACACTCTAGTGGGTTTTCCATCGTTGCTTGCCATTTTCCTTCAATTTTGCAAGGCTGAGTGTATGAGGTCTACAATTGGGAACCAACAAAATCATCCAAAACAAAAAAAATTTAAGAATGCAAATAAGAGACCTTATAAGTACCATATAGGTATTTGTATGAATATTGAATTAAATTATAGAGTGTAGAGTTTGATATGAAGATTAAATAGGTTTTCAATGTTTTTTTTGCTTGGATAAATACTCTCACAAATTCCAATAGAGGAAAGAAGGAAAAAGTAATCAAAGAAAGGATGTTAGGGTCAGATTACTTCTATGATTCACAAACCCTCATAACATATAATCAAGTTTTAGAGCATTATGTGGAGTTTGTTTTCCATTGATATTAGTTGAGAGACATGACATAGGTTTTCTCATACCAACTAGAGGTATCCATTGAAAATCAAATTTGATATTTTGAGGCCTAAAAAGACCTTTCTTGGTCCTCATAAATAGTCTGCCTAGTCATAGAGGCATTTTATTTTTATTGGATTTGTATGGATTAGATGCATTGGACCTCAATCTAATATTATATTTTGGGACCTCTATTAACTAAAACTCAATGAAATTATTTTTTGTATTAACCCCTTGTTCTTTATGAACTATCATTAAGATGGTAATCCCCTTAAACTGTTGTTGAACCCTCCTAAAGGACCTAATGAGAGAATATTCATTTATATTACACTAAAATGGAATAATTTAACTTAAAATTTATTTTTTCACATCCATATGTCTCATTATCATAATAACATAGTAATTGGTGGTATGTTTGTAGGTACATGTGTACACAATTGCTTAGAAAACATGGATGTGGGTGTACATGTGAATAAATAAGATATGAGTTGGTATCTATATTAGGTAAAAAGGTAAATTGAGATTTAATAAATGTTCTTAAACCTTTAAAATTCCTCTTTAGGCCTCCTAAATAGTTATATTATCTCTGTAAGCTGGCAATGGTCAAAATGTGAAGAAAACTCAATTTTACAAGCTAAAAGGAGAAATTGAAGACATATAAAGTCCTTAAAAAGTATTATCCTTAGAATATTGAGTTTAATATATGTTTTATACCTCAAAAAACCTATTTCAAGCATCAAAACCTAAAAAATTCATGAAAAACACTTCAAATGCCTCTCAAGCCTATACAAGCACTTAGACTAGGTTTTTGGCCATTTCATGGTTCACACATTAATACAAGGTGTCATAACATGAAATTTACATGGATAATGTTATTTTTATGGGTAAATTTAATCAAATAATTCCTATAATTTTCACATGTATGGGATTGATTTTGAGCCAAAACTCAGTTTCTAGGCAAAGAGGCCTAATTGAGGCCTATTTCAAGAGAGAGAATAACATATAAATGACACTTCTACAATCAGAGTTAGGTCATAAAACATGGAATATATATTTAAAGGATATTAGGTCATAAAAAATGTCATTATTTCTCTATTACCATTTGTACATTCTTCCACATAAGGAGGTTTACTTATTTTGACGACTACAAGGAATAGGGAGAAAAGCAAGTTAAAGGTGCAAAATTAGATCTTTTGAACTATTTGATGGCTTCAAGTGAATTTTTTTAGGTATGACATGATTTTTAAAGTCCATACATGTATTAAAATTTCTTTCTTTAAGGTAAATGTAAATTTTCACCTTTCTACACCATGATGAAAGAAGAGGAATTCAAGTGATCCAAAAACCAAGTCAATACATAAAAGCTATTCAACAAGCTTTTTAGGGTGACACGTACCTTTTAAACCACTTGGAGAGAAAGAAAAATTTAATAATTGGTTTTGAAAAAATTCAAATGGTTGTGTTGAGGGAAACATACCCCCATTTCTAAAAAATGGGGACCCTTGTGTTAAAATTATACAAAATTTGTGTTTTGAAGTTAAAATTCAATTAAATAGAGCATCATTAACATGTTTTTCACATTATTTGAATTTTAAGATCATCCACCCCTTGGTCAGGTTTGCATTCTATTTTTATGGTCATGATTTAGCTTTGCCTATTATTTATAATAGTGGATATCTTTATTTCAAACATAGGTTTAATGGAGCTCTCCTTAAAGGGATCATACCTAGGTTTCATAATTTAATGATTTTGTCTCAATTTAACCTTTTACTAGCCTTTATTCTATAAAAATTCAAGTTGAATCCATGTTAAATATTATTGAAACCCTCATTTATAAACCCTATCACAAGATTCTTATAGATCAAATTCAAAAACTAGTGAGAATAATTTATGCGGGAATAGTTTAAATATGCTATAGATTTAAGCCTAATTTTTATACTAAGGCTTGGTTGTGTTTTTCAACACAACCAAACCTTAGCCTAAAAATTATAATCTCATTCCCCTTTATGTCTCAAGCTCATTTGTCCCCTTTTATTTTAATGTGGTCCAAAATTAATGTTCATAGGATCCATTTAAGTTTCTAGCTTGTTCTAACTTTATTTGCACAAGTTTAGACTATTGTCTTATTCCTATGGACCCATTCATGTTTATTAACATAAATGAGACCTTAGTCCTAAGACTTTATCCTAAGTATTATTTTCCTTAATCCCTAACTTAAGTTGTGTGCTTCTCTATAGGATCTACAACCCATGTATATTCAATCAAAAATGATCAGATGGCATGAGATGGACCCGATGAGTCCAAAGCTTTAACCAATAGAACCAATCATAGCCAACTACTCAGATCATGATTCACGATTCATGCTTCCTCAGATGAAGTTGATCAAATGACATGTAATAGTTTAAAATTTTCATAAGGCCTACTATGTTTTATGAGACTTAATTTTGACATTCTCACACTCATCATTTGATGTCCATGACGTCATCATTTACATACACAAGGCCATCAAAATTAAACCCTGATGATACATTACTAGAGCTTAATTTTGATGTTCTCATGCCTATCATTTTACATCCATAAGGCCATCATTGACATCCATGAGTCCATCAAATTTAATCCTCAATGATACATTTCTAGAGCTTATTTTTGACATTCTCGTGCCTGTCACTTGACATCTGTGAGGCCATCAAAATTAAGCTCATGAACCAATCTCACCTAGATAAATGAACATGTTTTTCTTAATCACATTTATATGTTTTGTAATTCAATGTTAATATTGGTTTTAGATTAATTAGAAGCTATATTTTGACCCAAAATTTAAATTTACATGGGGAAAAATTATAAATACCATACACTTATCTTGAATATTATCATAAGGTTGAGTTATGTTTTTTAACATTAGAGAAGACCTTAGTTCAAAACCTCATACTTAGTCTATATTTATACCCCTATGGTCTTGTAGAATATTTTATGGGCTTATTAGTGAGGATTGACAAAATGTGAGGTCCTATTGTATGAATCCAAGCTTAAATCATTTTTCCCAAGGTTTGGATCATATTTATTAATACAATAAAAACCTTAGGTCAAAAATCTTAAGGTAGGTCCTCTTTATTATATCAAGTCTCCTTTTATTCTGATCTAAACTTATCCTAATACTTTAGCCTCAAGATTATTTCATGTTTATTAACATGAAATAAAACCATAGACTAAAGTATTTAACCTAAGATCTTTATATGGTCCCATGCTAACTTAAAGTTTGAGCACCTTTTTAGGATTGACAGTTCACATCTAATTAGGGTAGCATGATGAAATAAAGTGAGATCACCATGTAATATTCATCAAAACCTTTGATTAATCATGGATCCACCTTGTGGCACAAATGTATTCACTATGAGACTGGTAGAGACACAAAGATTAGAAGACCTACAAGATTGCCAAGTGGCACAACTATGGGGCTCAGTATAAAGGATAACCAATGGCATGAAAATAGTAGGATTAAGATAAAAAATCCATGTTGATCCATTTAGATTGATCTAATAGAGTGAGATCAAGGATATTTTAAAAGGTAATGCTCAATTTTTAAAGCATTTATGAATAAAATTCCATGAAAAATCCATAGAGATGCCACCTAAGTAGAAAATGACAAAAACAAAGATCTTTTGGGATTGAAAAAAGAAAATGTATAAATGAAAAATTTCTAATAAAGCTTAAGGCATAAACTTGTTTGATTGAAAACAACTATTTCCATTAAATCTTAAAAAGACTTGTAAAAAACCCTAACATCTATAGAATCCCTAATTTGATCACAGTTGAACCAAAGAAAGATCAATTATCACTTGAACATGTATAAATTGATTTGAAAGCAATTTTTAGACTAGTAGTGATCAATTTACAGACTCGCAACCATGACAACACAAAAATAACAAAATAAGGAGGATACAGAGTTGTATTTTATTTTAAACATAGAAATAAGAGTCTTTAAAGACATTGAACTTGATGTGGTAGCATTAAACACTAGGGATAATAACTGGTCAAATATTTTTTATGCTATTGAATAGTTGTTAGTGATTACCAAAGAAAGTGAAAGAATGCCATAGTCCACCAGAGGTACTATGACATGGTCACCATCTAGATGACCAACCTTCACCATATAGTGGTAAAGCTAGAGGTTCTTCATTTTAATGATGCTATTACTCCTATCTTTAAAGATTGTAGAATTGACCAAGACATGATAGTGCATGAATGCAATTTTTAAAATGTTGATTAAATTTCCCACATTGAATTTGAAAGTTACTACTAACTTCCCATACCTCAGGTAGATTTTCCCACAATTAGGGATTGGTCTATTAAAAATGACCTAAACACCACCCTTTTCCCATGGTTGTATTTAGGAACCCATGTGATCCATGACCCCACTAGAAAGATCCCAATTACCCAATTTAGGGTAAGAATTAGAATGATTATGACTTTACTCAATAGATTATCTGGGGCACATTCCACCACTTGTGTTAATAAAATATAGGTCCCTTATATATATTTTATGGTTGAAAAGAGACTTACTCCCCTATTAGGAGAAATGATCATTATTTTCCAGAAACAACAATTCTCTACCAATAAGAAGAGGATTATGAAATCTTTCCTTATGATGCCTTATCTTTTGGATGCCCTATTGGCCACTACCAAAATCCCTAACATCAAAAATTGGTCACTTTATGGAAGGCAAATAGTTTCTCATTATGATTCCAAACTACATATATTCAAGTATAGGGACCACATAGAATTCATTTATGATTGTGTATATCCAGCCTTATCCAAGGATATTATAGGGATATCTATGATGAGGGTAAGTCCCTTGATAAAGAAGCATGTGGGAATTATTGAAGACATCTGGTTATATCTTGACTACACTATAATTAGGATAAAGGGACTCTGATTCAACCTCACAGATTGTCAGTCTATGTCCCCAGCAAGCTAGTTGAATAGGAAATAACATACCAGTTGTTCCATGGTATTGATGGTGTATTCAAAGGAAAAACGAAGGGGATACTCCATCATTTCCCTTTGAATATTATTATAAGTGTTTTCTATAATTGGGATAATTTAGACACCATCTCCAAACATAGAGACTTATTTAATTTATAGCTTGATGATTTAAGACATTGGGACCCCCAAGATAATGTTGTGAAACATTTGAAAGCTGCATATATTAGCATTAAGTATGAAAATAAACTCGGTTTCCATGATATAATGTATATCTAAGAATCTTCATTCACATAGGTCTTAGCAAGATTGAATAGGCAAAATATCAAGCTTGAGGCTAGATTTATGAGAGATGAGAAGCCAAATGGTGAAATATGGAAGATGAGACCTTTGTAGTACCATTTGCTACCAGGAAAATCTTATAAGCCTCCTCTAAAATAGATA
This sequence comes from Torreya grandis, assembly GCA_037957365.1. NCBI lineage: Eukaryota > Viridiplantae > Streptophyta > Pinopsida > Cupressales > Taxaceae > Torreya > Torreya grandis. Next base: position 22,302 of record JARHVA010006442.1, on the reverse strand, counting down.
GAGGCATAAATTACACAAGGGTAAATAAAAGAGACTTGAAGAAATACCTAATGAAGATTCATCATCTTTTTCCCAACCTAAAAATCCAAAGTCACCTATTGAATACATTGACATGATTATGTTAGATCCTGAGGAAACACTAGAGGATACCTTGAAGGCAATAGAAATTGATTATGGGTTGGATGAAAAGGAAACATAGGAAGAAGAAAATTAACCCTAATTTGAGGAATTAGAAAATGAAAAGGGGAAGGAGATAACTTTGGACTTAGTTCTAGTGATTCCCCCATAAAAGAGAGAGGTTGAGCTAGCCTTGGCTCCTATAGGAACCAAGAGGCACAAATTCACCCTCACTCACCCTTTGAGTGAGATTAATTTATTCAGTGATGAGAGACCTATTCATAAACCAACCATCTCAAAGTGGTTCATATATGGAAAGCTACAAAAGATCCAAACTTTGCACCATCAGTGGGCAATCACGAAGTCTATTAACATCTATGTTCATGAGGAGCTCAAGCGATGGATTTTGAAGCTACAAAAGGAAGATACAGAAAGATAAGGAGTTGATATTGGATCTTTAAGAAGCTCACAAATTAAGATCCCAGAGCCTCTAAATATTACACACTCTTTAGTTGGTGTCAAGTTGGACCTAACCACAACTAGCTTGCAAAGAGTTTATGAAAAAAGAACCATGATTATAGGGGAGGAGTTCACTTTTTAAAAATTATAACCCTTAATCAGATTGAATCAAGTAGAGGGTCAAAGACCAAGTGAAAACCCTATTTTTGAAGTGGATATACTTGAAGTTGCCTAGGTGCAAAGTTCCTAACTACAAATTGGTATGAAGGGGCATAAAACAAAAGATAGAAAACCTATAGAGGTAGAAGGCAAATCTAGATAAATAAGATATTTTGTTTGTTCCTAATGCAATGATTTAAATGTTTGAGAGATCATTTAATGACATGTTTGAATATTTTAACTTACTAAGGATAAGATAGAGTGCACTAAACTAATAGGATGCAATAGCTAAGAGTTTAATCACCCAATGGTAGGTTTTTAAGGATAAGGTGAAGGATCTAATTAGCATATTCATAGGGGATAAAATAAATAACTTAAAGACCATCATAATTTTTCATCTCAACACAATCTTACACTTGATTATGTATAAAATAAATAGTTTGAGTGCATGGTCCAAGTTCTTAGAGTGACTCATTAGGGATGATAAACATATATTAGATAGAATTGAACAACTCTTGGGGACCATGATTACAAATCCTACAAAGTTAGCTCCATAGGAATTATTTTAGATGATGAGTTCAAACATAAGACCACTTTGGTCATGCTAAAAGTGAAGAGTAAGAGCTAAGGTAGATCCAAAGGTGACAATAGTATGATCATGGATATGATCATAACTGCTTAAGAAAAGATAGCCATGGCAAGGAACATTAAGGAGGCTTTAGAGAGAAATGACAAAGATCTTAATGATTTGGCAGATCAAGAGGATGAGATACTCCTAGAACCTATAGTTATTTTTAGACTTATTTATGAGCAACATCAAAAGGCAATGAGGTTATTTCATTAGGATCAAGGGCCTTAATCAACATAAGGTCCACCAATTATTTTAGAATATTCTCTTCTATGGGAATATTGTCAATTTTGAAAATGGAATACTATTTTGTAAAGTCATGTGTATCTTGTTAGCACATTTTCCTAAAGGTCAATCTATTTTAGAAAGTCTAGTATGTTTTAGAAACTTTGTAGAAAGGATAGTTGTCCTTTACATTTGTACACTTGTAAGTTAATGTAATTTTTTGACACGCTTAATTGAATTCAATAAAATGAGCATTGTAATTTGAAAAGAGGAGAGATTTTTTGAGCTACAAAAAATTAGTTTAAACTTTTAAGTAATTAATATGATCAAAAAATTCTAAATATATTGTCTCATCTTATTTGTGTGAAGTGTTATTTAGCTTCTCTATCAATTGTCTATTTTAGATCTCAAAGTTGAATGGTTTTTAAGAATTATGGACATGCATCTTTAATACAAGGTTTCTAATCTGTATAAATGCTAGATTAGTTTAATTTTATCAGGTTTACTTTATTTTATTTGCTTTGCATAAGGATGGGCATATGTTATTTATTTGTAGTAGTAAATATTTAAAGTAAAGCTAGTTCTTACTTGTATTTATTCATACTATATTTAGATACTTGCATGGTGTGTGGTAAGATTTGTGAATATTATATTTTATGCTATACGTTGGCTAAATGTATGTTCAATTAGAATTTAAACCTTATCATGATGTTAGAGGTAGAAATTAGTAGTATAGTTTATTTCTACCCTACCCTTCCCTTTTTCTCTTTTTAAACTAGAACATTCTAGCTTAAAATAATTGTAAATATTAATTTTAGAATAGTCTTAGATTATAATTTGATCATAATTCACTAATTTTAGTATATATTATTGCATCTTTTGAAAATATTGTTGAGAGGACCAAGGTGGCTCCCAACCACAAAGTTTTATAAATATTGTGGAACAGTTTGGTTACTTTGCCACTATTTCATCATAGGTAACTAGATTACCACAACCTAATAATCATACTATATATTATTTGAGTTATAAAATGAGAATTTTTATTTAAACACTAAGAGCACCTATGATACACTTAGAGGCATGAATAGGCAGATCTCTACTAGTGCTATAAGGAGGGCCCTCACAAATCCTTATGAATTTATAGGATCTTTGCTAGTTTAGGTGTATTTTGATCAAAGATAATTCTATTATTTGCATAATTGTACTTATTTTAGCATAATTATGTAAATTTTGGTGATCTTCACAATTGTAGATCAGTCTTTGTGCTCATTTAGATAAAGATTGATATTCTTTGAATACATATGTTTGATTTTGGTAAAGATAGCTTTAACTTTGTCAATTCAATAGGTTTGAGGTTAGTAATAACTATTTTTCTTAAAGATTCATAGATCCTTTAAAAATTTGAGCTCATTTAAACTGATAACTATAAATATCATTCATAGTTACATAATTGGACATATCTTTGAGTTAGTTTAGTTGAAGATCTTGATTTTTTTTATTATTCTTTACATGAATTTTTAAAAAATTAACTTATTGTGAAAGTTTAATCATTTTTCTTAGTAAAAATTGATTTGACACATCACGTTTCAAAAAAAATTCTAATTTTTCAAGATGAAATTTCCAAGAATCAGAACAAGGTCACATTTAGAAATAAGGGAATCTCTACTTGAACTAGAAATCCATAAGAGAGATAGGCAAGATAAAGGTAGGAATAGAAATTTTAAATTCTTTGCCAACTTCACCAATCCAAGGTACTCCTACATTTTACCTTCATCAAGGTATGGCCTAGTTAAGGTATTCCTTCATCAATGTACCAAGTGTAATACATGATCTCCCCTACAATCCTAAAAAATATTTACCAACATTTAGTCCAAATGGTGTTATAATTATAGAATACCACATTAAATCATTCAAAGTTAATTAAGATTGTTAAATGTCACCCATGAAGATGTAACATGTAGGTTATTTCATTTTACATTTAGGGATGTTGCATATGAATGGTTTCTTAATTTGCATGACAACTACATTACCAAATGGGATAGTTTTAACAATGTTTTCATTGACAAATTTGGTAAGATCATTATTCCTTGTGTCTTGTATCAACAATTAACCACCATCAAAAGAGATATTAGTGAGTCCATGAGAGCACTTAATGTTATGTTTTAAAAGATGCATATTTAGATGATGGGTCCCTAAAAATTGATGATGTTCTAACTTTATAAATCTATAAAGATGTAGTAGATCATATGACTTCTATGTTCTTGAAGAGATCTCTTCTAGTCATAGCCACCTTAGCCTGACCCTATTCTAAAGTAGCAATCATTAATGATCAAATTTATCCTCAAATACAAATGGCTTACTTTATCTTAAACATCAATCCACATATGCCTACCTTGAATATCTTTCCTAAAAATAATCAAAATGTGGCAACTTTGAATTAAATCCCATCTTTGAACCAATTACCCTTGAGCCATGTTACTCCTAACTAGAACTTAGGATTCCTTAACCTTCCTATGACGAATTTTATTTCAAATTATCAAAAGGCTTTGGTACCAGTAAATGGTAATAATAGTAATCAGATTAATAATTTAGAAACTCCCAAGAGTGAGAATGACACTATATTAAATATGGTATAAAAGCTAAGCACTGATTTTCTTCAGTTGTAAAAGTAGGTAAGACATATTACTAAAAGCTTAGGTATGAAATTATCATTCCAAAAATTCAACAAACCCAATAATATATTTTAGAATGAAAATCTCCATAACAATAATAATAATGAATCATCTACTGATAAAAAGAATATAGACATTAATCTTATTGATGTTGCATTAAATAATTATTGTAGAGTTCATTATATTTCTAAGCATGGTGAAATAGATTGCATTGAATTTTTCAAATGTATTTAAGGAATAATTGGATACATTTGAATTATTTCCTAAAAAATATAATGTTGTAGGTACATCAGGAGCTAAATCTATTGACCAAGCCTTCATGGTGGAGATGTTTGACTTCCATTTCCAAGAGGACAATGAACTTGATGATGTTCTTGAAGAAGTTCATGCTTCCCAAAAGTTCTTGAAGAATACATATCCATTAATTAATAGAGATTATAGGTATCCTTTGACTACCTCAACACCTCCAAATAAGTTTGGCACTCCTCCAAACACTACATCAAATAATAACCCATAGCCTCCAAAGGGAAGTAATTCTAAACAAATTGTTGATGCATTTATTTCTTAAAATAAAATTAGGTATAATATTATGGAGGACATGAATAAAATAAATGCTAACATCATGCTACATGAATTAACATATATCGCTAAGAAAAAGGACCTATTATTAGAGTACTTATCTAAGAAACCTAGCAGGCCATCCGAAAATGATAATGGCAATGTTGCTATATATAAGCCTAAGACAGAGTCCCCACCTTTTATACTTACTATTATAATGTTTGGTAAGAATATACATAACTATTTATTAGATTATAATGTACCCACCAACATTATTCTAGTAGCTATTTGTAAGCAATTTGTCTTGACTCGTATCAAATATGATAGAGTTGTCCCTCAGTTAGATAAGTCTAGAGTCAAGGTAGTTGGGGAATTATTTAATGTTCATATGCAACTTGAATTTGTGCCTAGAGTAAAAAAAATTATTGACATTTAGGTGGAAGACATCCTTGATGCATATGGGTTATTATTAAGTAGGTAATGGACAAAGGCCCTAAATGGATACATGTCCACTGATTGTACTCATTTGTGTCTACCATAGAAAGGGGTACCAAAACAAATCAAAGTGGAAAGAGAATGAAGGATGAAAAATATGATCACATAATATAATTCTATGAACAAAAAGGTGAAAATTATTGACTCTAATTTGGGAGTTTTCACTCTTGAAGTTGCCAAGGCATGTGAGTCTAAACCTTCTCATATTATCCTTAGATTATGGAAACTACATTTTGATGGGGCCATATGTAAGTTTGGGTCTAGAGTAGTAGTTTTCCTAACCAATCTTCTTGGTAAGAAATAAAATGATTCCTATAGACTCAAATTTATATGCATTAATAAACTTATATAATATTAATCATTGATATTAAGTTTACAATTTGCCATGAAGTACAAAGTCAAAGAACTACTAGTTCATGGTGACTCAAAACTAGCAGTCAATTTGGTAAGGATTAGATATAAGTGCAAATTATCATACCTCAAGAGATAAAAATTTAGAATCTAGAATTTGTTAGATTATTTTGATACATTCAACATTTTTTCCATCCCTAGGAAAGAAAATAAGGTTGATGATTAGCTTGCCTTAGCTGTAACTAATATTATGCCAAACCCTAACTCTCAAAACTTTAGCATTGAGCTAGTTCCTTACCCTTCTATCCTAGATAAAATAAACGACATAAAAGTTTAGTGATAGCCAAGAAATCATAGATTTCATGACTACTTTAGGAGTACTTGAGGCACATGTCATAAAAGAGGCCAATGAGAATACTCTTGAATAAGATGTTAGATTTGATGGTAAGGTCATTCATTTAAATGAAAACAAAATTATCTAAGACCTTAAGATCAACCTTATCTAGTTAATATTGGAACAATATGTACAAGCATTAAAGATAAACAAATCCAAAAAATTTCTAACTAACTATAAGGACATAATTTCATGGTCCTATATGACTTGGAAATTTTTAATCCAAAAGTCATCACTCATACCATACCCTTGAAGAAAGACTGCAAACCTTTTAGATAAAACCATAGGTCTGTCAACCCTATATTAGTACCAATGATTTTTAAATAGGTTAAAAATTTGTTATATGCAAAGATTATATTTCCCATTAGGCATTCTACCTGGGTTGCCAATTTAGTCCTAGTCAGAAAAAATAATGGTGAAATAAGACTATGTATTGATTTTAGAAATCTAAATAAGTCATCCAAAAAAGACAACTACCCCTTGACTTATTTAGACCAAGTTATACAAAGTATTTATAATTCTAATATGATGTCCTTTCTTTATGGATTTTCAAGTTATAACTAGGTCCTAGTAAATCAAAAAGATAAGATGAAAACTGCTATCACTACCAAATGAGACACATTTGCATACAAGAGGATGATGACATTTAGACTAATCAATGTAGGAAAAACATTTTGATTTCCTATGGATCATGTCTTCTAAGGTTTGGTAGGTAAATTAATCATTATATACATGGATGATTTGACTGTTTTCTCTAAGAATAGGGAGGATCACATTATGCATTTATGTAGGTAATTGAAAGTGCAAAAGGTATGGGATTTATCTTAACCCAAAGAAGAGTATTTTTTCTATTACTGAGGGAAATTTGATAGGCCATGTCATTACTAAGGAATTAATCTCTATATATATTAAATCAATAGAAACTATATAAAAAATAGAGCCTCCTAATAGTAGGAAATAGCTAAGATCATTCTTTAGAAAAATTAACTTGGTAAGGAATTTTATTTTTGGTTTTGCATAAATTATCAAACCATTAAATGACATGCTATAAAAAGATGCCAAAATATCTTGGAATGATGAAACTAGGAAGACATTCAAGGACATCAAGGATGAAATTATTCAAGCTCCATTCTTGATAAGTACATATTTCTCCAAGGATTTTAAACTTTACTCCTTTCCTTTTGACCACACTATTGTAGTAGTTTTAACTCAAGATATCGATGGATGTGACAATCCAATTTATTTCATGAGAACCAATTTCAAGAATGTTGAGTTAAATTATTATTTTATTGATAAATAAAAATGTGAATTAGTAAAGTCAATAAATAAATTTAGGCAGTACATTCTTAGGAATAAAGTGCATGCCATCCTACTTGACCCTGCTACGAAGCTCATTATAAGTTAGAATAAGCTAGGAGAAAGGAGGGGTAAGTGGATGTTTTTCATGTAGGAATATTACATGTAAATAAACACTCAAAAATTGGTAAGGTTCTAAGGTCTAATTAAAATTATTACCAATGTCAACCCTAAGCTTAATGTCATACAGATTAAACAAGAAATTTGTTAGTCTAATTACTAGTACGATTCTATCATTTATTTGTTGATTAATGGTAATTATCATGAAAGACTAAATAGGGAGTAGAAGAGGGCTCTTAGAATCAAATCATCCCATTACCTGATCAATAATGGAGTGATATACTGAAATAACTTTCAAGGTGTCTACCTAAGATGCATTTCAAAAGAAGAAGCTGCTTAAATAATGAACACCTTTCATGAGAATCTAGGAAGTGGGCATCCATTTAAAAGAACCACAACCCATAAAATATTGACAACTGGCTACTATTGTCCCACCATAGTCAAATATGCTCATAATAATTTGAGGGAATGCCACTCATGCCAAATATTAAGCACAAAGGAGCCAAAAGCATCAATGCCATTAAAAATAGTAATGGTTGATAAACCCTTTGCATAATGGGGGTTAGAATTTGAAGGGGTCATCAACCCCAATTAATTATAATGTCACAAGTATGTTCTAACTACCACTAATTATTTCATAAGGTGGATTTAAGTAGTAGCCACTAAGTAGTGTAGAACTAAGGAAGTGATCATTTTCTTGGAAGAAAACATATGCACTAGATTTAGAACTCCAGTCTCACTAGTATGTGATAATAGATTTGCCTTCACATACATTGAAATGATATAATGAGCATATGATAACAGTATAATTCTCAAGTTCTCACCTAAAAATTACCCTCAAGGTAATGGAGTGTCTAAATCTACCAATAAAAACTTGATGAAACTAATAAATAGGTTTGCAGTAGGTAAATCCACAACTTGGCTTAAGCTTCTCAAACATGCCCTTTGGGTAGATAGAATAACAATCAAGAGGGTCCTAAAGGAATAACCATTATTTTTGGTGTATGTCTAAGATCCCATCTTCGTTATCACCCTAAAATTACCTACATATAGGTTTATGTAGGAATATATAGAAGAAGATTAGGAACTTGCAAATTTAAAACAATTGGACATTATTTAAATGAAAGATGCATGAGAAGAAGATTTTTATAGTTTTATAAGACACCAAACCTTGGTGAAGACGTATTTTGATAAGATATCAAAATTAAAGGTGTTCAAACAAGGATACTTATTTCTTCTTTGGGAAAAGGCATCTAAACCTAAGGGAAAACATGAAAAGTTCACACCTCTATGGATAGGGCCCTACCAGATTTATAAGACCATTGGCAACAACACCTATAATCTAAAAGACCTATAAGGAGCATAATTCACATTGCCCACCAATGGGAAATATATAAATAATTGATTTTCTACTGCTCCTCTTGGGGTCTTCATGGAGTAAATTTGTAAGGCTAGTTAGAGTTAGTGTAGGGAGGCTAGTTTAGTTTCCTTTTGCTCTTTCTTTCCTATCCCTTATTGTAAATATGCTTGTGCATATTTTTTTTCTTGTTCTTTTATTTCTACTTATTTGCTTTCTATTGTGTTTTTACTTTCTTTTTTTGTCCATTATTTCTATAAGTCCTTTGGATAACCCTCAGCTCAGAGTTTATTCAAAAAGCTTAAAAACTCCACAAGTTCAGAAATGCAAGTATGTATATTGAAAAAATGTTGATCATGGATCTAAAATATGAGCTTAATTTTATGATTTAGAAAAACTAGTAAATATCAAGTGTATAGGTTAACTATTTCATAATAACTCAAACATTATTTTGATCTAAACTTGGTTTCAATAAGAATTACACATATGAGATGAAATATTACATTATTAGAACATAATAAAACTTGCACTGAACAAACATCCTTACTTGGGATAAAAGTTACAACCATATGTGATTGTGTAAGGATCAAACAATCTATCAAATCCCTAAACCTGGCTAACCTAGTTCTTAATCTTTGTTAGAAAGCCTACATGGTCAAGAAAATAAAAAAATGGCATCTTATTACAAAATCAAAAGTGTTCAATAAAATGTGATTCTAGTAACCTCCACCAGGGCTATATATGTTTGGATTTTAGTGGAACAAGGCTATGAGTGGAGCCAAAGGTATCTCTATCAAAGCTATGGATGCCTAGTTGGTAGTAGAGTAATGCTCAATCCTTCCCTAAGCTAAAAGAATGGTTCTTAATGAATATCCAAACATGCTCTGAGTCAGTGTTAATGATTAAAGGCATAAAACCTGGAAGTTGTCCACTAAAGCCCATGCCAAACAATAAGTGGAATAAAAACACACACACAAAATGGATAGGTTTTGATGTTTGATCATAATCCTATAGGTGAAAGGTTTGTTTTAACCATAAACTAATTTTTATGATGACACTAATCAAGTGGAATAAGTAACCTAATTATTTGTCTTTAAAAAAATATTTTAACTCTAACATATTTCTATGTTTTCCCTATAAATTACCATTTGTTGAGGGAAACATACCCCCATTTTTGAAAAATGGGGACCCTTGTGTTAAAATTGTACAAAATTTATATTTTGAAGTTAAAATCCATTTGAATAGAGCATCATGAACATGTTTTACATGTTATTTTCACTTTAATATCATGCACCCCTTGGTATGGTTGGCCTTCTTTATTCATGTTTTGACTTTAGCTTTTTCTAATGTTACTAACACTAGATCTCTATATTTTAGATCATAGGTTTAATGGATCTCTCCTTAATGAGATCATACTTGGGTTTCATAATTTTAATGATTTTATCTCAATTTGATCTTTTACTAGCCTTTGGTTTATCAAATGTCACATTGAATCCATGTTCAATCTTCCTGAAACCCTCATTCAAAAACCTTAAAATATTCTTTTAGATCGAATTCAAAAACTAGTAGGAATATGTTACGTGAGAGTAGTTTAAATACACTATAAAATTTATCCTAATATTTATACTAAATCTTGGTTGTGTTTTCCAACATGACCAAAACTTAGATTAAAAATTATAAGCTTGGTCTCCTTTATGTCCTGAGCTCCTCTGTCCCCTTTTATTTTAACATGGTCAAAAATTAATGTTTGTAGGATCCTTTTAAGTTCCTAGCTTGGTCCAACTTTATTTTCACAATTTTAGACTAATGTCTTAGCCCTAAGGCCCCATTTGAATTTATTAACATGAGTGAGACCTTAGTCTTAAGACTTTATCCTAAGTCTTATTAGCCTTGAGCCATAAATTAAACCACATGCTTCTCTACAAGATCCACGACACACATATATTCAAAGAGAGATGATGGGACAACATGAGAACCTAATGAGTCTAATATTTAAACCATATAACCAATCATAGCTGACTAATCAAATCATGATCAATAATTCACACTTACTCAGATGAATCTAATCAAATGATGTGTAATGGTTAAAAGTTTCCATAGGGCCTACCGTGTTTTATGGGACTTAATTTTGATGTTATTGCACCATTTATTTGATGTCTATGAGGCCATAATTGATGTCCATGAGGCCATAAAATATATGCCTTGATGATAGATTGCTATAGCTTAATTTTGACATTCTCATGCCCATCATTTGACATCTATGAGTCCATCATTTACATCTATGAGGACATCAAATTTAAGCCCAGATGATACATTGATAAACATTGAATTTGAAATTATCATTCCCATCACTTGACATCTATGAGGTCATAATTTACATTTATGAGGCCATCAATATTAAGCTCATAAACAAATATCACCTAGATAAATGAACATGTTTCTTGTCTTAATCATGTTGATAAGTTTTATACTTCAATGTTAGGATTGGTTTTAGATTAATTGGAAGATATATTTTGACATAAAATTTAAATGTACATAGGGAAAAATTATAAATACCATAGACTTAACTTGAATATTATCATAAGGTTGAATCATGTTTTTAACATTAGACTAGACCTTAGTTAAAAAATTCATACTTAGCTTATATATATATATATATATATATATATATATATATATATATATATATATATATATATATATATATATATATATATATATATATATATATATATATATATATATATATATATATACATACATACATACATACATACATACATATATATATAGACCCCATGGTCTTGTGAAATATTTTATGGGCTTATTAGTGAGGCTTGATAAAATGCAAGGTCATATTGTATGAATCCTAGATTAAAGCCTTTGTCTCAAGGTTTTCCTCATATTTATTAATATGATAAAAACCTTAGGTCAAAAACCTTAAGTTTGGTCCTCTTTATTATATCGGGTCCCCTTTTATTTTGATCTAAACTTAGCCTAAATACTTTAGCCTTAGGATTATTTCATGTATATTAAAATGAAATAAAACCTTAGACTAAAGTATTTAACCTAAGTTATTTACAAGGTCCGATGCTAACTTAAAGTTCAAGCACCTTTTCAAGATCGATGACTCACATCTAATCAAGGTAACATGATTGAACAAAGTTAGATAACCATGGATTATTCATCAAAACCTCCAAGCAAATTTGTAGCCACCACATGGCATAAACACATGCATTTTGACATTGGCAAAGATGTAGAGCTTAGAAGGCCCATGGGATAACCACATAGCAAAACCATAAGGTTTAGTACAAAGGATAGCCAATGGCATGTAACTAACATGATTAATATTAATGATCCATGTTGATCTACATAGATTGATATGATGGAGTGAGATCAAGGACAAATTTTCAAAGGCAATGGTTAATTTTTAAAGTAATTATGAATAAAAACCATGAAAAAGCCATAGAGCTACCACATAGACACCACCTAATCATAAAAGTACAAAACTAAAGATCTTGTGGGCTCATAAAAAGAAAAGGTATAAATGGGAAAGTTCTAATCAAGTCTAAGGAATGATCTCATTTGAGTGCAAACAACCATCACCATTAAAGTTCAAAAAGACCTGTAAAAATACCTAGCATCTAAAAAATCCCTAATTTGATCCCAATTTGATCACAGTCAAACCAAAGAAATCTAAATCATCACTTGAATAAGTAAAAATTATTATGGAAAAAAAAATTAGACCACTAGTGAGCAATTTGTAGATTCATAGCCATGATAGAAAAAAATAATAAAACAAGGACACAAAGTTGTCTTTAACTTCATATATATAAGGAAGAGTCTTAAAAGACACTAAACTTGATTTGATAGCATTGAAAACTAGGGATAATAATTGGTCTAAGATTTTCTAGGATATTGAAGAGTTGCAAGCGATTACCAAAGAAGAAGAAAAGAATGCCACAGTTTGCCAGAGGTACTATGACATGGTTTCGATTTAGATAACCAGTCTTCATCATACAGTGGAAAATCTAGAGGTACTTCATTGTATTGATGTTATTGCTCCTATCTTTAAGGATTCTAGAATTGACCAAGACATGATAGTGCATGAATGCAATTTTTAAAATGTTGATTAAATTTCCCACATTGAATTTGAAAGTTACTTCAAACTTCCCATACCTTAGGTATAATTACCCATAATTAGGAATTGATCTATCAAAAATGACCTAAAAATTTCCCTTGCCCCATGGTTGTATTAAGGAACCCATGTGATCCAAGACCCCTTGGAAAGATCCCAATTACCTAATTTAGGGTAGGAATTAAAATGATTATGACTTTTCTCAATATATTGTCTAGGGCCCCTTCTACCACCTATGTCAACAAGAGTTGGGTTCCTTATATATATTTCATGGTTGAAAATGGAATTACTCCCCTAGTAGGAGATATGCTTAGTATTTGCTTGAAGCAACAATTATCTTCCATAAATAAGAGGATTAAAAATCACTTCTTTATGATGTCTTATATTTTGGATGCCCTATTATCCACTACCAAAATCCTTAACATCAAAAATTGGTCACCTAATGGAAGGCAAATAGTCTCCTATTGCTATTCTAAACTACATATATTCAAGTATAGGGACCACATACAATTCATTTATGATTGTGTATATCCAACCTTGTCCAAGGCTATTATAGGGATCTCTATGATGAGGGTAAGTCACTTTTTCTATAAGTATGTGAAAGTTATTTGAGATATTTGGTTATTCTCTAACAGGATTATAATCAAGATAAAAGGGACTCTGATTCGGCCTCTTATATTGTCAATCTATGTCCCCACAAAGTTGGCTAAACAAGGGATAGTATACCAGTTATTCCATGGTATTGATGGTGTATGCAAAGGTAAAAGGAAGGGGTTACTCCATCCTTTCCCTTTCAATATTAGTAGAATTGTGTTCCAAAATTGGGATAGTGTAGACACCATCTCTAAAAATAGAGACTCATTTAATTTATAGATTGATGATTTAAGACATTAGGACCCCCAGGATAATGTTGTGAAACATTTGAAAGCCAAATAGATTAACATTAATTATGAACATCAGCTCGATGTCCATAATATAATGCATATATAAGCATATTCATTCATAAAGGTCTTAGTAATATTGAAGAAGCACAATATCAAGCTTAAGGTTAGATTGATGAGAGATGAGAATTGAACTAGTGAAATCTAGGATAATGTTGTGAAACATTTGAAATCCAAATAGATTAACATTAAGTATGAAAATCAGTTCAATGTCCATGATATAATGTATATCTAAGAATATTCATTGACAAAGGTCCTAATAAGATTGAAGAAGCACAATATCAAGCTCAAGGTTAGATTGATGAGAGATGAGAATCCAACTAGTGAAATATGGTGGATGGGAACTTTGTAGTACCATTTACTCCCAGGATCATCTTTTAGGCCTAATAAATTACACAAAGGGTAAATATAAGATATAATTGAAGAAATTCTTGGTGAAGGGGCATCATCTTCTATCCAAGCTAAAAATCTAGAATCACCTATTAAATACATTGGCATGATTACATTAGATCATAAGGAAATACTAGAGGATGATTTAAAGGCACAAGCAAGTGCTTATTGGCCAAATAAAGAGGAAACATAGGAAGAAGAACCTAAACCCAAAGTTGAGGAAGCAAAAAAGGAAAATGGCAAGGAGAATTCTCTATACTTAATTCTAGTGGTTCCCCCACAAAATAGAGATGATGGTCTAACCTTAGTTTCTGCAAGAACCAAGAGGCCCAAATTAACCCGCACTCACCCTTTGAGTGAGATTAATTTTTTCAATGATGAGAACATTATTCATGGAACAACCATCCTAGAGTGGTTCATATATTAAAATCTAAAAAAGATTCCAACTCTATAGCATCAGTGGGAAATCACAAAGTTTGTTAACATCCATGTTCATGAAGAGCTCAAACCATGAATTGTGAATTTGTAGAAGGAACAAATAGAAATATAAATAAATTCTCCTAGATATTCAAGTATTTCACAAATTGAGACTTAGATCCTCCAAATATTACACACACTTTACATGATGTCAAGTTTGACCCAACCACAACTAGCTTGTAAAGAGTTTCTGAAAAAGAAGCCATGATCATGGGGGAGGAGTTCACTTTTCACAAAGTGGAACCTTTCATTGGCTTGACTCAAGTTGAGGGTTAAAGACTTGGTGAAAACCCTATTTTTTAAGAGGATATACTTAAATTTTCTCATGCTCAAAGTTCCCAAATACAAATTGGTATCAAGGGCATGAAATAAAAAATAGAGAACCTACAAAGGCAAAAGGAAAATCTGGAGAAATAAGCTATTTAATTTATTCTTAATACAATGATTGAAATGTTTGAGAGATAATTTCATGACATGTTTGAATATCTAATGTTAGTAAGGATATGACAGAGTGAACTAAACCAATAAGATGTAATAGCCAAGGGTTTAATAACCCAATGGTAGAGTTCTAAGCATAAGATAAAGGATCTAATTAGTATCTTGACAAGGGATAAAATCCATGGCATCAATATCATCAATATTTCTCATCTCAACACCATCTTTGGGTTGATTATGAATAAATTCAATAGTTTGAGTACATGGCCTAAGTTTTTAGAGAGACTCATCAAGGATGATAAAGAGATACTGGATAGAATTGAATGACTCCTAGGTACCATGATTACAAATTATAAAATTCTCAACTCCAAAGGCATCATTTTAGTTTATGATTCTAAACATAGGACCACTTTGGTCATGAAGGAGGTGAGGATCAAGAACCAAGGTAGTTTTGGAGGTGACAATAATAGGATCATTGATATTATCCTAACTATAAAATAAAATATAGCTAAGTTTATGAGAATTAAATATGCTTTAGATAGAAATGATAGAGATCATGATGATTTGGTAGATCAATAGGATGAGCTCCTCTTAAAACCTACAGTCAATTTTAGACTTATTGATGAGCAACATCAAAAATTAATGAGGTTACTTCAACAAGATCAAGGGCCTTCATCAGCATAGGGTCTAAAAATTATTTAAGAATATTCTCTTTTATGGGAACATTGTAAATTTTGAACTTGGAATATTCTTTTGTAAAGGCATGTGAAACTTGTTAGCACATTTACCTAAAGGTTAGTGTTTTTTTTGAAAGTCTAGTGTGTTTTAGAAACTTTATAAAAAGGATAGTTGTCCTTTACATTTTTACACTTAGAAGTTGCTGAAACTGACCAACATGCTTCCTTGAAGTCTATAAAAGGAGCATTGTTATTTTTAAATAGGAGGGATTTTTTGAGCTACAAAAAATTAGTGTGAAGTTTGAAGCAATAATACAAGTAGAGAATTCTAAGAAGATTATCTCATATTGTTTGTGTGAATTTTTATTTAGATCTCTCTCAATTATTTATTTTAGATCTCAAATTTCAATGGTTTTTAAGAATTATGGACGTGCATATTTAATATAGAGTTGTTAATTTGTGAAAATTCTAGATTAGTTGAAGGTTATTGGGTTTACATCATTTTATTTGTTCTGCATAAGGATGTGCATATGTTATTTGACTACAATATTTAATCTTTAAAGTAAATATAGTTCTTACTTGTATTTCTTCATACTATCCTTAAATACTTGTCTGTTGTGTGGTATGATTTGAGGGTATGTTATTTCATGATATAAATTAGTTAAATGTATGTTTAGTTAGAATTTAAATCTTGTCATGATGTTATAGTAGAGATTAGTAGTATTGTTTCTTTCTACCCTACCCTTCAATTTTTATCATTTTTTAACCAAACAATTGTAGCTTTAAATCATTGTAAATATTCATTTTATAATAGTCTTATAATATATTTTGATCACAATTCACTGATGTTAGTATATATTATTGGATATTTTACAAAGATTCTTGAGAGGACCAAGGTGGCTCCCAACCACCAAGTTTTATAAATATTGTGGAACAATTTGGTTGTTTTGATGTTGTTTCATCAAAGGTAACCAGATTACCACAACATATTACTCATTCTCTAGATTCTTTGAGTTTTAAAATGATAAGTGTCCTTTAAACACTAAGATCACCTATGATACACTTAGAGGCATCAATAGGTGGTGCTCTACTAGCACTAGAATGAGGTCCCTAATAAATCCTTGTGAATTTATATGATATTTACTAGTTTAGGTGTATTTTGATTAAATATAATTTTATTATTTGCATAATTGTACTTATTTTATCATAATTTTGTAAAGGTTGGTGATCTTCATGGGTTTAGACCAGTCTTTGTGCTCATTTAGACAAAGATTAACATTGTTTGAAGACATATGTTATATTTTGGTAAAGATAGTTTTAGCTTTGTGAGTTCAATAGATTTAAGGATAGTAATAGCTATTTCTGATAGATATTCATAGATCATTTAAAAATTTTAGCTCATTTGAATTGAGAGTTGTAAAGATCATTCACAGTTACATATTTGGACATATCTTTGAGTTAGTTTAGTTGAATTTATTGATATTTTGTTGTTCTTTACATGAATATTTGCAAAATCCACTTAATGTGAAATTTTAATCTTTGTTTTCTTAAATATTGATTTGACACAACTTATTTCAAACAAAATTCAAATTTCTCAAGCTAGAATTGCCAAGAATCAAAACAAGGTCACATTTCAAAGGGAACCTTTGCTTGAACTAGAAATCTATAGGAGGGCTAGGTGAGATAAAGGTAGGTGTAGACATTCAAATTATTTTCCAACTTCACCATTCCAAGGTACTCCTACATATTACCTTTATCAAGGTATGGACAAGCTAGGGTATTCTTCCATCAATGTACCAAGTGTAGTACATGATCTCCACAATAATCTTGTGAGATATTTACCAATGTTTAGTCCAAATGGTGTTGTAACTATAGAGGAACACATTAAATCATTAAAAGTTACATTGATTTTTTTAAATGTCACCCATGAAGATGTATCATGTAGTATATTTCCTTTTACATTTATAGGTGTTACATATTAATGGTTTATTAATTTACCTAACAACTACATTACCAGTTGGGATAGTTTTAACAACATTTTCATTGAACAATTTAGTAAGATCATTAGTCCTTGTGTCTTGTATCAAAAATTCACCACCATTATAAGAGATTCTAGTGAGTCTATAACATAGTTTAATTCTAGGTTTCAAAAGATGCATAGTTGGACCATAGACCCCTATAAAGCTGATGTTGTTTTGGATTTAGAAATCTATAAGGATGCAATAGATCCTATGAATTTTATGTTCCTAAGGAGGTCTTTTCCAGTCAAAACCACCTTAGATTGAGCCTATTCTAAAGTAGTGATCATTAATGATGAAATTCATCCTCATGGATAAATAGATTACTTTGTCCCAAATGTCCATCCACATATGCCTACCTTGGATATATTTAATAACAATAATAAAAATGTGCCAAATTTGAATCAAATCCCATTTTTGAACCAATTAACCTTGAGCCATGGTTCTCTTAACCATAGCTTATGATTCCTAAACCATCCTATAATTGGATTTAATTCAAATGATCAAAGGCTTAGGTAGCAACCAATAGTAATAATAGTAATTAGGTTCATAATTCATAAACACTCAAGAGTAAGAATGACTCTATATTAAAGATGGTACAAAATCTAAGCACTAATTTTCTTCAGTTGTAGAAGTAGGATAGTCATACTAATGAAATCTTAGGTTAGGACTTCTCATTCCAAATATTCAATAGACCCAACAATAGATTCTAGAATGACAATTTCCATAACAATAAGAACAATGAATCATCTACTAATAAGAAGAATATTGCATTAACTGATTAGTGTAGAGTTCATTGTAATACTAAACATGGTGAAATAGACTACATTGAATTTTTCAAAGATTTTGGAGCCTTTTAGGAAGAATTACATACATTTGAACTAGTTTATAATAAAGATAATGTTATAGGTACATCAAGATCTAAATATGTTGACCAAGCCTTCATGGTGGAGATGTTTGAATTCCCTTTCCAAGAAGACAATGAACTTGATGATGTTCCTAAATAATTTCATGCTTTCTATAAATTTTTAAAGAATACATATCCATTGATAAATATAAATCAAAGCAGCCTTTGACTACCTCAACACCTTCAAATAACTTTGACACTCCTCCAAAAACCACATCAGATAATAGACTAGAGCCTCAAAAGGGAATTAATTCTAAACAAAGTATTGATGCATTTATTTCTTCAAATAAATTTGGGTATAATATTGTGGAGGAGATGAAAATAAAACCTAACATCACGTTGCATGAATTGACATAGGTCACTAAGCAAATGGACCTATTGTTGGAGTCCTTGTCTAAGAAACCTAGCAAGCCATCCAAAATTGATAATGCTAATGTTGTTATGTATAAGGATAAAACAGAGTCCCCACATTTTCTTTTTACTATCAAAATGTTTGGCAAGAATCTACATAATTATTTTTTATATTTTAGTGCATCCACCAATATTATGCCATCAAGTATTTGTAAGCAATTTTCCCTAAATCCTATCAGATCTAATAGAGTTGTCACTCAATTAGACAAGTCTAGATTTAAGGTATTTGGAGAGTTATTAAATGTTCATATGTAACTTGCTTTGAGCCTAGAGTCTAGTAATTTATCTACATCCAAGTGGTATAAATTCTTGATGCATATGGGTTGATGTTAAGCATGGAATAGACAAAGGGCCATAAATAGATACATGTCCACTGATTGTTCTCTTTTGTGGCTGACATGGAAAGGGGTACCAAATAAAATTAGGGTAGAAAGAGAACCAAGGATGAAACATATGATCACAAAATACAATGTTGTGAATGAAAAGGTGAACATTGTTGACTCTGATTTGGGAGTTCTCACTCTTGAAGCTGCTAAGGCATGTGAGTATAAACCTTCTCATATTAATCATTGGTTTGTGAAAAATATATTCTTATGGGGCTAGATGTAAGTCTTGTTCCAGAGTAGGAGTTGACCTAACCAATCCTCTTGGTGAGGAATATCATGCTTCCTATAGACTCCAATTTTCATGCATCAATAACCTTGAATGATATGAAGCATTGATCTTAGGTTTATAATTTACCATCAAGGATAAATTCAAAGAACTATTGGTTCATGATGACTTATAACTAGTATTCAATTAAGGAATAGATACTGGTGAAAATTATCATACCTCAAGAGATACAAGTTTAGACTCTAGGATTTGTTAGAGTCTTTTGATGCATTCAACATTATTTCCATTCCTATGGAAGAAAACAAGGATGTTAATGAGATTGCCTTAACTAAAATCAATCTTATGCCAAAACCTAACTTTCATAACTTTAGCATTGAGTTGGTTTCTTGCCCTTCTATCTTGGATAATATAAACCACCTATAAGTTTTTAGTGATGACCAATAAATCCTAGATTTCATGACCAATTCAGGAGTATTTGGGGAACATGTCCATAGATGAGGCCAATGAGAATACTCTTGAAGAAGATGGTAGATTTAATAAGAAGGTCATTATATACACCATAAATTGGTCAAGCAACCACATATCATGTATTTTCATAGTCCTTTTTGCAAGAGACTCTGACTCAAGAATATGATCCTTGTTCACATTAGAAATGTCTTTTTTTAACTTATTTTGGTCTTGTTTCATGATTGAGTCACGTTTATACTCATTTCTAGTCATCTATAGCCTTCTAGATGGTCATTCTAGCTCAACTAAACTTTATTTCCCAATATAATCTTATCCCCCTAGGTCCTGAACATGTAAGATAGGAGTGATGGGATTGGATTATAGTATTTGACCCTAGGGTGTCCCATTTTTGGTGCTCTTGTCCTTTTGCATTTTGAGTCCCAATAGTCATTTATCTTTACTCAATAGGTATTAAACCCTTCTTACCCCACCTTAAGTTTTGTTTAGATTTTTTATGGTAGATAATGTGATTAAAGCTCCCAGATTCAAAATAAAAAGTCTCTTATATAAAGTACTTCACAAGGCATTTTATATCTATCACTTACTAATTAGGCACAATACATAATTAAAAATAAGTCAATAGTATAACTCAGCATTCTACATCACACATAGATTTGCATGCTTGATCAAGGAAGAGCCTAGGTGAAAGTCCATTCTTGCATCTATCATGTACATTGATTATGCATGTTTCCTAAATGAGAACTACATTTGATCTAATACCTTAGTTTGAGGGTTAATGTAAGCTAGAATTAGGACAACAGGGATTCTAGGTCATGTGATCATACTTCCCCTAACCTAGTTTTTCCTCCTTTTGCTTTGATGTGTTTATTATTTCATGTGTGTAGATACATATAGGGCTTGAATATTAAAACATCTATATATAGAGATATATTGACATTCAACATCCAAAACTTAATAGGTTGGCTCACATAAGAATAGTACAAAGAACCTAGAAAAATCAAGACTTTTTGAGTAGTTTATATAATAATGGTAGGAGTGGACAATAACACCAGACCTAAGGGTGTTCTATTTTTAGTGGTCATGTCTTTTCACCAAAAAAAATCTAGATCTAGGTTCTTGACATTTGCACAGTCTTGCATAGTAGTTTTCAAGCTTTGAAATAGTTGTCTCAGTCTATTTTTATAGATAAGTTACTTCTTTTCCCCATGTAATTAATTTAATCAAATTTATATAAATCAATATTTTATTGTATTTGACTAGATTTTATCCCTTAAAAAAACCCTTTATTTTTTAGAAACTAAACACTAGTTTCCCAAAAATAATAAAACATTTGGTGAACCTAGCTTATTTCAAACAAATCTAAAACCCTAGGTACCCTTAGGGTTTTTCCTTCATATTTTTGTGCAAAAATTCAATTTCGAATTTCTAATTTTTTGTATAAATTTTTGTTCATTTATTTTTATTTAAATTTATTTTAGAATTTAAATTATTTCAATAATTTTTAAAAATTCTAAAACCCCAACCCAAAACTCTAGATTTCCAAACTAGGTCCTCAAACCCCAATCTTTCCTTACAATTTTTAGATAATTTTTTTTTGAATATTTACAAATTGTTTAGAGTTTAAAAAATATTTTCAAAATCTATATATTAGTAGTTATTCTTGAAAATTTTCAATTTTTTTATTTCTAACTTTTGTATAAAATTTTATGCATTTATTTTTATTTAATTTTACTTTAGAAGTTAAATTATTGCAATAATTTTCAAAAATTCTAAAACCCCAACCCAAAACCCTAGATTTCCAAACTAGGTCCTCAAATCCCAAGCCTTCTTTCCTTACAATTTTTAGATAATTTTTTTGAAATTTTTGCATATTGTTTAGAGTGTCAAAAATATTTTCAAAATCTATATATTTGTAGTTATTCTTTCATTTATTTTCTTAATAGTAATTTTACATATTCTCTTTGGTGAAATAAATTAAATGGAAACTAAGGAACTTC
>JARHVA010006441.1:867500-912482 GCA_037957365.1 Torreya grandis | reverse complement strand
GAAATAACATTTTGAGTTACATATTGATATTGGGTAACTTTTAGTCCAAATATTGTACTATACTAAGACTCTTTTTTTGATAAAACTATATTATTTATTCATTGTACTTGTACATTAGTGGTTGTAATGTTGTATCAACTATGGTTGAAATTGTATTATTATTTTAATGAAATAAATGTATGCTTAATTAATTATATAGCATTGTTCATGAATTATTATATCATTTTAATGGCGATCATTAGCTAAATGGATTAACTATAAATCTTATGGGGTTAGCTAATATAATACATTTAGTTAAAGAAAACATAGTTAGATTTATTATAGTGAAATATGTTAGATGAATATGTGTAATTAATTTAAATAAAATACTCTATTCTGGTAAAACCCTAATGGTGTTATTACATTGTGGTATTAGATCTAAGGATACAAATCTATGACTCAATGTGTTCACTATTGTAAACTTATTATCTTGTTAAGTGAGAGTAATAATGGTGCACTATAGATAAAGATGTGAGGGTACTTTGAATACTAATCCCCCTATAGATCCAAACTATTTCACCACTAAGTAAACTATAAAGTTGTATCAGATCATCACAACCATGCAAAAGATTACGGACTAAATCATGGACCTAGAAAAATAAATGCATGTCCATGTAGAGGAGAATGCTCAGGAGGAACCTGAAGAACATCCTACTGAGTAGTAACATACTCAAGAGCAGAGACATGAGGAAGTGCCATAAGATGTGAGAGCTCAAATAGTTGCAAAGTTGGCATGAGATATGAAAAAGGTAAATCCACCCAAGTTCAATGGAATTTTATTGTGAGATAGAGATAAAGTGTGGATTATAGATATGGATAAATATTTTGAGATTCAAAATTAATCTGAAGTCATAAAATTAGTCTGGGGAACATATCAACTTGCTGATGAAGCAACAACTTGATGGGAAAATAATAAGCTCAAGATCAACCTTGACTCTACCACCACCACCACCACCACCACTTCAGAATAGTTTTTGGCACTATTAAATTAAAAATGGATTCCATAGTTGTACTTTGATTAGAAACTTACATATTTTTGAAAGCTTAAGTAAGGAAACCTATCAGTGAATGAATATAGGCAATAACTCACCAAGATCATTAAGTATTTACCTCAATACCAAAGGGATGATAGGTTCATGATCAGTAAATTCATCATGGGATAAAATTTACAAATTAGTGGTGAATTAGATGTGTAGGGTTCATATACCATGAATTAGCTTTTTTAAAATGTAATCAAGTAGGAATAAAAACTGAAATATCTTGCCCAAGTTAGAGATAAATTTAAGAATAAGTTTGAAAGTTAAAAAAAAATGTTAAAAAATAACTGGAAGTATAGGAGTGGGGACTATAAGATTCAATTAAATAATTATAATGCCAAGTTTAGTAGTGGTCTAGGGAATAAGAAACATGGTAATAGTTTCAAGGGAAACCAATAGTCTAATAATAAAGGACCAATTGGAGTTTGCTTAATTTTTGGAGGTGACCATTATGATTGAGAATTTAATTAATAAAAGTCAAATAAAAAGGATTATAATCCTTAATAGGGTACTTTTTAGTAGCATATTCATGTAATTATTGATAATCATCAAGACAAGTATCAAGATTCATACATAGAACTATTAGATATTTTGTTCGATCACCCATTTTCTATATTCATTGACATGAGAGATACAAAATGTTTCATTACTCCTAGAATTATTAGAGAATTTTCTATAAAATATGGATTTATGGAAAATGCATGGTCTATATAATATGAGAATGACTCAAAGGTCAAAGTTGACAAGTGTTTAGTGTAAATTGAGATTAATTTGCTTGAATTAAATAAAATAGTGGATATTTATGCTACACCATTAGGGTCATATTATGTGATCCTAGAATGAAATTGGATTTAAAATCATAGATATAAGGTTTAATGGTATATAAACAAGGTGGGGTCTTAAGATGATTTTCAAAATAAGACATAACTTTAGGGTGAGAAAATGGAATTAAAGCTAAGGAAAAATTATGCAATTCAACTTACGAAAGCTTAGAGGAAGGGATGCCAAGAATTTATAATTTAGATAAATGAGACAAAGGAATATAAGGAACCATACATCAATTATTATCCTTTTCTAATGAAATTTTAGGATGTGTTTCTAGAATAATTACTTGGATTACCACCTAAGTGCGAGTTTGATTTCTTAATTGATATCATACCTATATGAAAACCATAGTCTAAGGAATTGTACAAAATGAAAACCATAAAATTGGTTGATTTAAAGGCTAAAATTTAGAATTTATTGTTGAAAGGGTTGATTTGAGCAAGTGTGTCACCATGGGGGTGCACTAGTTGTCTTCATCAAAAACAAGGATGGTACTCTTCGCCTATGTATTGATTATAGGATTTTAAACAAGGCAATGATTAAGAATAGATATTTGTTGTCAAAAATTGATGATCTCTTTTATCATATTTGAGGGGAAAAAATATTTTATAATATTGATCTTAGAGTAGGGTATCATTAGCTAAGGATCCATGATGAGGATATTTTGAAAACAACATTTAAAACTTGATATGGGCACATTGAGTTCACAGTGTTACCATTTGGGTTGAAAACTTATCTTAAAAAATTTATGAATATTATGAATAATATGTTTAGATATTATTTGGATATATTTTTTTGGTCTTTTTATGTGACATTCTCATACATTCCAAGGATGAGGAAGAGGATATACAACATTTATAACTAGTTTTGTAGCATTTGTGAAAGAATAGTTTGTGAAACAAGTTGTCCAAATGTGTATTATAAAAAATAAATTATAGTATTTAAGACATATTATCTATATTTATTGTATTTTAGATGATATAATGAAGATAAGATCCATAATAGAGTGACAAACACCAAAGAATGTGCATGAGGTAAGGAGTTTCATGGTATTAATAGGTTATTATAGGAGATTCTTTATGAATTTCTCTAAGATATCTAATCCAATTAACTCTCTTTAATAGAATTATTAGGGTTTTTTCTAAATAGAAAAGTGATAGATAGCCTTTTAGGAGCTAAACAGGAGGCTTACTTCAACACTAGTACTAAGAGTTTCTGATCATAATGATCAATTCTCAATGATCATAGATGCAGTTAAGGATGGACTTGGAGGATTTTTTATGTAGGATGGATCTATTATAGCATATGAGTATAGGAATATGAAGCCATGTGAGGTGAATTTTTCCCCTCATGACATATAACTTCTAATAATTGTGTATGATTTATAAGTTTGTAAGCATTATCTTTTATATAAATTATTTGATCTCAAGACTGATAACTTAGGACTCAAGTACATATTCATCCAACTAAACCTTAAAGATTATTATAGATGATGGTTAGAGTTTTTGTCTAATTAAAATTTTGATATTAATTATATCAATGGCAAGGAGAATATAGTTGTTGATGCTCTAAGGCATAAAAGGTACATAGCAATTATGGCTACTATCAAGATTAATTTTTGATATTAAATAATCAAATTATCACCAAGAGATTAATTTTATGATCTGGTTAAAAAAGCATTGTCAGAGAATACTTAGAAGCTTAGGTATAAAGGATTCAAGTTAGATAGTGATGGTCTTTTGAGGTACAATGGTAGGATGTATGTGCTTGATAAATATAATATGAGGAATAAATGATAAAATAATTGCATAATGCCCCATATTCATGACATCTAGGTATAATCAAGCTCATGGATGAGATAAGATCATTTTATTTATGGAAAGGGTTCAAAAAAGATGCAGTGTATTTTATGTCTCATTGTTTGGAATGTCACCATGTGAAAGCTAAACATGTGAATTATGATAGATTGTTATATCCACATGATATACCAAAGTGTAAGTGGTAGGTGATCAGTATATACTTTGTCCAAGGGTTGTTATTATCACATAACTAACATGATATGATATTGGTTGTAGTTGACAAACTAACCAAGGTAGCCCACTTCATACCAGGTAACTTGACAGATGATGTGCCTATGTTTGTGAATAGATTCATAAAATAGGTGTATAAATTACATGAATTTATAGATAATATCATTTTGGATCAACATATAAGGATGACTTATAAGTTTTTATTGACTCTAAATTTAATTATGGGTACATAATTTAATTTTAGTACTGCTTATCACCTAGAAATTGATGGATAGATAAAGCAAGTTAACCAAGGTTTAGAAGATATGATTCATATGTATTTCATGGATAAATAATACAAGTGGAAGGATCACATTTCATTGGTTAAGTTTGATTATAATAACTCAACCAATAGACATTGAAGATGGATCCATTTCAGACATTATACATAAGGAGGTGTAGAAAACCAATAAATTGGGATAGGTTAAAGGACAAGGTAGTGTTTAGACCTAAAATGCTTTTAGAAATGGAAGAACAAGTCAATAAAATTAGGTAAATGTTTTTTAAGGATAATAATAGACATATAAGTTGTATTAATTTGAAGAGAATAAGAAGATAGTTTTTTGTAGGTGATAAAGTGTTTTTATAAGTTAAGCCTTAGAAAATATCAATTAAGTTTAAGAAGTCTGTAAAAATTTCACCAAGATATGTGGGACCCTTTAAGGATTTGTAAGTGATCAATCCTATAGTGTATAGGCTTGTATTGCAATGATATCTAGCTCTTTTTCATAATATATTCCATTTGTCTTATCTTAAAAAGTATGTTATTGATCCTTCACACATGTTAGATTGGAATGTTCTGTAGGTTCTATACCAAGGTGGTCATGGTAGATCCAATCAAAATAATTGACACTCATAAACTCAATTTTCATAATAGAGAAGTATCATAGTGCAAGGTCCAGTGTGACCAATATTCTAAAGATAGTGCCACTTAGAAGGACTATGATGAGTTCTACAGGCTATTTCAACATTTGTTTGCTTGATTTGTTGTTGCATATTATGATATTTTCTATTAAATAATGTTTTAATTTTAAAACTTGTGTTTGAACAAGTGTCATCAAGATGATGACCAATTTTAGGGGGAAGGATGTTATATCCCAATTTATTTCTAAGATAAATAACATTTTTATCTATGGATTATTATGGTTGTTATTTGATTAACTATTGTTGGATTAGTCTTTATGTCATATTCTAATTATGGGATAATTATATTTTTCTTAATTTACATGATTGATTTGCTATGAGATAGTTGCACTTTCATATTCTATACTTGATGATCATGTTTATTAGTTTATAAAATAATATTTAATGGATATATTTATGTTTTAGGCTAATTACCTTGATTTTTATGAGGTGGATGTAAGATAGATCCAACCCTCAGACTATGATATATGGATGTCATCATTATAAAGGATTGTATAGATAGAGGAATTGGGGGATGACATAGAGGAAAACTAGAAACCCATGCACACCATAATAGATTAACATGTTTTATGATTATTTTTTGTGTTAGATAGTTGAAGTATGTTTTATTCATGTTATATATTTTTGAAGTTATCTTATTGTTTTTTAATGATCATGTTGTGTTGATTGTATGATTTCACTAATGTGGTTGTGTACTACATTAGTAGTTGTTTATTATATTGCGTAGTTGATTGAAAGAATATGTACCTACATATACATGTTTTACTTAACTTATAATTATCTTAAGATGTGGCCAAGTGTTTAAATAAATATTTTTTATTGGATTCATGGTTATAAGTATTATATAAATTTGAGTACTATGTTTGATTGAGTTGTTAAGTGATTTTTTTTTTAATTAGATAGGGTTAAAAGATGGGTTAAGGATCCCATGCCAATTAAAAATAGATTAAAAAAGATGTTTAGGATAAAATATAAATACAAAAATAAATAAAACTTAGAAACCAACTAATACTGATATCTTCAACCAAAAATATGCTAAAACACTAATAAAAAGACTACAGAAACCTAGACACTAGAAGATAGGTAGTTTGATAATTTGGACTCCAAATAGAGGACCAATTTTTTAGTCCCCATATTTTCAATATTATTTTCACTAACTCTAGTTTGGTTTTTAATTCCCTTTTGAGATTTCATGTCAAACCTCTTCCTCTTTAACCCTGCAGACATGAATTACTCCTTCCCCTATTCAGAATCCATCCTTACTTCATCTCTACCTTTGTTGTAACTAGTTCTTGCTCCTTGGGGGGTTTAAACTAAGTCTACTACTTACTCCTTATCCTATTAAAATTTACCCTTACTCAAATATAAATTTCTAGGCAATGTGAAGCTTTAATAATCTCAAAATCATTAGATATTTCCATGCTCATTAACTTCTAAATGGCCGCCTTAGTTTGTAGTTTTTCTATAGACTATTTAATATCCTATTTTAGCTTAAAATTTATGGAGACATAGACCATACTAGTGATGGGTTTCATAAATACTTAGACCCCTTTTTGGCTACCACTAAGTTAGAAATCTCCCTAGATATTTTTTTCTCTAAAATCTTCATTATGTCCCCGTACAGATTTTGTTTTTGGTTTTGAGAAAAAGATATCCTCCCTTTCTAATTCATCCTTCTTGTTTGTATTGTGTATGGCCTCTATAAATAGCTTGGTCCAAAAATGTTCTCTATTAAAGTGATTATTTAT
Organism: Torreya grandis; assembly: GCA_037957365.1. NCBI lineage: Eukaryota > Viridiplantae > Streptophyta > Pinopsida > Cupressales > Taxaceae > Torreya > Torreya grandis. The sequence goes on along the minus strand of JARHVA010006441.1, from coordinate 905,840 downwards.
GGTTATATGTTAATATTATAATTTATAATAGCTGAGTAAACTTGTAGTAAGTCATTATTAAATCATAATTTCTTTGATATCACTAAAAATGGCATTTTTTGGTATGGTAAAAAGAAATCAATGTTATTAATTAATGATTATTATAAAGAATTATACCTAGGAAATAAATATGATTTTATATGAATACAATAAATATAGTTTTATTTATTAATGATAAAGGGAAGGCACCATTGTGTTTGATGAATCTTTGTTAAAGTCAATAGCTATTTTTTTAACCTAGGAAGCTAACTTCTAGTTTGAAGCTCGAATGCATTGGTATTGTTTATTATGTTTATTGGAATTCTTTTTAGTTGAGATTGTATGGAAATTATAATGTTTAAGACATTTTATAAAGTTTATTTCATGACTTTATGTTAAGTTGATGCATTAAAAGAAGACAGGGATATATGCATATTTCAATGGGGATATTTCAATTATTGTTTTATTTTGGTTAATTATGAAACTAATATAGGCTTAATTTTCTCCCTTGGAGAGGTTTATTTAGGTTCTCTCCAACTATGATACAAAATGGGAACAACCTTATGCTATGGGTATTTTATGATGGGATTCAACCTCTGAAGAAGGTTGTCTTCCTCCTGATGCTCACCTAAAACTAATGATAAACTAATGATTCATAGTGAAAAGGATTAGAAAGATGGTTAAAGTATCCTAATAAAGATAAAAGGGTTATGTACCAAAGTTAAATGGGCACTCATATAAGCTTAAACAAATAATGGATCAACAAAGACAATTATGGATTACTCAATCTCATAATCTCACTAGTCACATAATATTTCATAGAAATGGTTCCAAGTAGAACACTAGTCTAGATTTTTAAATTAGTTTGAAAACACCTTCAAAGAGGAAAGTAGAAGGAAAAAAACTAGGAATAATCTCCTTCACAAATTTACCATACACAAGCATACTAAGCATTGATTAAAGATAAGAGATAGTAAAGAGTTGATCTTATTACTTCAAAAGGTAGTTATTACAATATTTTTATAGGGTTTAACCATATCAAACAAGAACACTTTTTAAATAGTCTCGATGAGTATCCTTGTCATAAAAAATAAAATTCTAAATTATAAGAGCTAAGAACCCCTTTAATGGTAATGAGACCAGGATATATAGGATAAGAGAGATAGAAAGAAAAGATGTGCAAGCATGCCATCATAATAAGAAAAATATATCTTGGATCATTAATTGAACCTAAGCCACCATATTTTACTCCTTATATAATGAAAAATTTGCCACATTTTTTATCAACTAAGACATTTCCCATGGCTTGTTGAGTGATAAAGTCCCCAGAGGATCTGAGGATGCATTGAATGTTCCTAGCTATAGTTCTTAACAATTGACCTTATCTTTGATCCTTCACACCATCTCTCACTTGAGGACAAAACCTCATGCTCATAGATCTAAGTGGATCATTGTGTTTTTTCTTTTTAGGAGGCTTCTTGTCAAGACTATAGCCATGTTAAAGAAAAAAGACCTTTTGTATTAACCACATATCTATTTTATCTTCATGTTTAGATCATAGGTCCATCTCTAGGTGGGAAAATAATCTAAGGTTATTGGTTTTCCTATAGTTTCCATATCATTATAAACCTATAGAATATATAAATTTTTATTTTATTTTAATAGGTCCAAATATACCCATCCTATCTCTACAAGAACTAAAATCCCATATATGCATACACAAATACTCTGTTACTAGCGCATGGAAAAAACTATTGTAGAAACAACCCTACCCAAACAAAAATAAGAACCAAAAGTCTAATTTTATCCTTAATGGTGATCCATATATGTTCCTTATCTTAAATACATCATCGTGTCTCTTTAATGACATTTAGCTAAGCATTAATGATGATATGATGATGCTATAAAACCTTGCTTTCCATGGTCAAAAATGACTTCTCAAAATCCATAAAAAATACTATGCTCACCTTTGTCCTAATTGGGCATCAATATATAACTTGGATCATTGACATATTGACCTTTGCTCACTCCATTGATCTTGATATATATGAATGCCTATGAGTAATTGATCTTTTACTAGTTTAACACACCACTGACACTTTTCAAGCATGCATTTACTTTTGAGATTAATTTATCCCTTTGACCTTTGATCATCATTATATATAAATGTGTGATCAAATGTGTGCCATTATATCTACCTGGGACCCATTATTTTAGCTTTAATATATACTTTATAAGTTTGAATTTGACATCCTACTGACCGCATTTAACATCTCATAGAATGTACTTGGCATCCCATAGATTATCAATTTTAAGGTCTAATGGATTTTCTCTCGAGCTTTATTTTGACATTATTGTGAATGTATTATATTTTAGGTCTAACTTTGAAAGCCTATAACTTGATGCACAAATTTCATAGAGGCACCAAATTTTTAGGAGATGTTATTGAGGACAAAAAGAATAAACCCATATGATCTACTAGTTTTGGGAGCCTTCTATGTGTGTCTAAAAAATGCTCAAATTGACTGGCACATTAATTATTTCATGACATCTTGATGATGGTCTAGTTCATTTGGATAAGTATGGAAAACTTAGTGAAATCTGACTAAGACACTAACTTTCAACATGCATAACTTCTATTGCACTTTAGTAGATAACCTATAACTTAGCATGTAGTAATTAGGGACCAAGATGAATAAACCCATATAATAACTTTTCCTAAGACTACCACACATGTGAGATATGTCCTTCTTATTATGCTCACTTGTCTCTATTTGAGTTTATTCAAAATGGCTATGGAAACTTAGTGAATTTTGACTAAGAGGCCAACATTAAATCTTCATATATTTTGATGTACTTTAGCAGATGACCTAAAATTGGTTCATATGTTATTTGGATGAATGAAAAAAAACCCATATTATTGATTCTCCCTGAATCATCCACATGTGTTAAGTATGATGTCATTAAAATGCCTACCTAGAATTTCTTCCTCTAGACCCAAAATGTCTATATGAACATAATAAAGAACTAGATGAAATCCATTCACTTACATACTCATTATAATCACTCTTGACATCCCATATGTATCTAAAACACTTTAGACCTATCCTTTATAAATTAATGAATTACACTTTAAGTGAACATAAAGTTCTTCAAAATATTTCTGAGGCAAACTGAGATCCTTGAACCACTCATTCATCCAAAACTTTTATTCATCTACTCATCCATTAGCAACCTAGTATATATGGATATAACTTTGGTATGTTGGTCAATATTGACCAACATATTTATTGACTCATAGGGAAGCATATTTGTTATGCTTTGAGAACCCAAACCATTTTCCTTATCTATTCCATTGGACATGGAGTCATTAGTATCTGCAACTGAGCTAAACCTCTCTTGAAGAAATAAGGACTAGAAGAAAAAAAACAAAACAAAATGTCTCTTGTACTTTGGAAAAGGAAAAAATATAACAAAAAATAAATGTGCATAAGTCACTTAGAGGAAAGCATAAAAACTACTCTAATATGTATAATATGTTATAATGGATGTAATGTTTATTCTATAATAGGTCTTTAAATGAATGTCATTGACTAGGATGGGTAATACATTGACATCTATTTGGGTGAGCTAAAAATCATTGTGTTACTTTCATCCATGGATCAAAAAAGGACCACTCCAAAAGCTATCAAACTTGATATGTTTGCTTGGTTTGTCTATATTTGAATCCCATTTGAGGACTAGGTCCTATTCCTTGAATCTCCTTCATGTAGTTATTTTGTCAAAAGAGTTTTGTACTTGAGACTGATGTGATTCTAGATTTTTCATAACAAGGTCCCAAGTTTCTTCCATATCCATGGGTTTTATCATCCTCACATTCATGGGCTCATCCTCCATCAACTCAAGCTAATGGGCTAACTCTAATGTAGGAAATTCAAGTGATATAGAGAATTTGGCTTCCATTCCATACATAAGAACATATTAAAAATTACCAATGATAGTTTTAGGAGTCACCCTATCACCCCATAAGGCTATCTTTAGCTTGGTGTGTCATGTTCTCTAATTCTCTTCCATGGTCTTCTTAATATGCCTCAGCAAATTATTATTTTTAGACTCTATCAGTCCATTTATTTGAGGATAGTAGTTGGAAGAGGTGATGAGGTAGATGAAAAAATTGAGATCCCACTAACTTATCTTTCTACCAAGGAATGACAATCCATTATCAAAAATTATGGTGGCTGAGACACCAAACCTAGTCACAAGGCTATCATATAAATCCAAGATTGTACCTTCATTAGCCTCCTTCTAAGAAATAGATTCCACCCACCTAGTGAATTAGTTATATGTAGTGATCACACATTTATACCCTACACTTAATGGAAGATTTATCATCCCTATGAAGTCTAACCCCCATTACATGAAGGGTTGCTCCACTTGAATAGGATTGACTGGAAGGGCTGCTAATTTTTTATTTACTACAAAGATGGCATACTTTAGGCATTTTGTAATCCATGAATGAGAATATTTTAAAATATTAGGTAATTAATCACATCCTGCATTACCTTTTTTTTGTGGTTGTAGGTGCAAAATGACCTCTTATAGGTCCATCATGGAACTGCTCCAAAAGTTTGGTCACCAGGTCATCATCTATGCATATAAGGAGTACCCCATTGACATCTATTATAAAAATAATGTCATAAACTAATTCATAAATTATATATTTAATCTTGAAATACCTTATTTTTGTCCCTATCCAAACCTTTTAGGAATTATCCTATTGCCAATAATTGATCCATATCTTAAAGCTAACTCATTTGAAGTGGAGGTTCACCTACCTCTGAGTTGTCTTGGGTTACCAAAACAACTTATTTATCTTCTTGGTGGTCATTTACTATGTTCTCACATAATCCCTTGCCCTTGACCAGCTTTGTGACCTTGATCTCTTCATCATATTCCATGAACTTTGTGATCCATCCTGATCTCTTCTCATTTAAATCCTTGTTAAGGAGGAAGTCCCTAACTCTAGGATGAGACACCATAAGATGGATCTTGTTGTTGGAGAGCATGGACCTTAAATTATTGAGACATCTCAAGGGATCAAGAAATTATTTTAAAATAAAGGTGTACCTCACTTCATATCCTTCTATCCCTTGACTAAAAAAGGCAATTGGTTTCTCCATTCCTTCACCATTCTTCTACACCATCATAGTTGATATGTTGTCCATATTAGCAAATAAGTAAAATATGAAGTCCTTAAAGAAATTAGGGTTCAATAATGAGGGTGTTTGGGTAATGGCATCTTTGATGGCTTAAAAAGATACCTTGCCTTCATATGACCCAGAAAATACTTGGATCTTCTTCAACATGGTGGTGATATGATTAACTAGGTTTGCAATACTAGGTATGAAACTTCTCATGAATTTGATCTTACTAAGGAAGATCTAGATCCCCTTCTTGTGCTTTATCAAGGATAAGGCTAAGATTAAACTTACTCTATCAAGGCCAATGGATAATCCCCATTTTGAAACAATATGACCTATTAGTTTGACTTCATACATAGAAAACACACATTTTTTTGGGATTTAAAGAGATTCCATAATATTTGCATCTCTAGAATATCAACCTTAGATGGTCCATGTACTCACTATAATTCTTGGAGAAGATTTTGATGTCATCTAGGTAGACTAGTATAATTTTATCTAGTATTCCTTAGAAGGACAAGTCCATTTCTCTTTGAAAGTTTAACCCAATATTGGACAATCCAAAAGGCACATTTTGATAATTAAATGTCCCCCACATGGTGGTGAAGGTAGTCTTGTACTAGCCATCTTTTCTCACTAGCACTTAGTTATAACCTAAATATCCATCTAAGAGAGAGAAGCATTCTAAACTAATAAATACTTTTAGGATTTGCTCCATGGATGGTAGAGGGTAATGATCCTTTAAAGAGACACTATTAAGATCCCTAAAATCTACACATAGTTTGATCTCCCCACTCTTAATTTTGACAAGTACTAGATTAGATACCCATGAGGAGTGCTTGATTGGTAAAATGATCCTAGATTCAACAAGCTTGGTCAATTATTATCTCATGAACTCTTAAATATTAGGGTTTATGGGCCTCTACTTCTACCTAAAAATCTTGGCATTAGCCTTTATCAATTAGTGTGTTAGGCCAATTTGGGATCAAATCCCCTTAGGTCATTATATTAATAAGGAAACATATCTATGTATTCCTTACAAAGCTCTATGAAAACATTCCTTTCATCTTTCATTATTGTCTTTCCAATCTTGAGGAGCTTATATTTAAATATAAGAAATCTCTCATAGTTCTCTTCATTATTTGACATCACTACTTTATCCTTCCTCATATGGTCCCCTTAATGAAAGAGTCCTTATAGGGTGACTAACCCTTTAAGAATGTTATTGGACCTTAATTGAATAATTTTCTCCCAATACAGATGCTACAATTTCTCTTGGTTGAGGGAGGATAAATCTACTTCTTGTTGTAAGAAACATGTAATCTGTTTGTCATTTTCAAAGTTCTACCAATGAGCTTCATTATCTAACACTAATGGTCTTATTACCAATTTGACATGTGGTTTAACCTTTGTCCATTTCAATTCATTAAGGATGTTAAAATGAGCCCCCATAGCTACTAATCTATCATCATGTTGATTTTGGCCTCTTGACACTAATTAGATGTTGAAATCCTAAAAGTCCTTAATTAGCTCCCATACTCTATATTTGTAGGATTTAATTAAAGGTTTTTTTTGTGGAATTCTAACCTCTAACCTAGTTTACAACTAATTCACTATCCCCATAGACTTACAAAGGCTTGATCCTTCTCATACTATCCCATTTAAGGCAATGAATGAAACCCTCATATTCTACTACATTGCAAGAGTAGTTGAACTGGAACATGTATGAAGATAAGTACTTATCATTTGAAGGGGATATTAGAATGACAACTACACCCACCCCATGTTTGTTCCTTTAACCATCAAAGAACAGGTTTCATAAACCACTAAGATTCTCTTGAGGCCTCATGAGGGATGGTATGGGCTAGCTTCTTTATGTAAACAATATACACCCAAGTCCCTTTCTTCAACACTTTATAAGAGGTCCACCAACTAGCTATCATTCCATAGCTCATCCAATAACATGTCTAGTACCTCTTCTATATGGTTATTTATCTCCTTCCCCATTAAAAATTCATCCTTATCAATGATGGTGCAATTGGTGTTGACATTATTTGATCCATACGCCTCTATATGGAATTGTGCAATGGGATCAAATTTGATTGACACTTTGGACCCATACCTCATTCTAAATTCCATATAGGACCAATTTGCTACAAGATATCCCTTATGTTATTTGTGAACTCTCTAGATAAGCATAGTGCAAATCAAGGAGGCATATCCAAGACCAATACATCTTGAGCCATCGAGACACTAAGATAAGCTTTCAGGGTCATATTGAGGTCCTTGATTATTCCATATGGCTTGGGAGAAGAAATATCAAGTTACAACACTCCTTTAAAATATGGTTGATATTTTAGACCAAGCTAATCAGCTATGGACTTTATCATTATCAAGGTGCTAGCCCCACTATCTACTAAACAAATATGCACTAGAGAGTTACCAATGATTTTTAAAATATAGAAGGGAGGAGGATTGAATACTTTACCTTATTTCCCTTTGTTTTTACTTTTAGTAACATTTATGAGAACTTCATTCACATTTCTTGGTGGATTATCTACAACATTGATCTTTGATAGTCTTTCTTGAAGGATTTATAGCTATCTAGGCATAAAGAACATAACCCACATGGTCATACTCACATTATGTTTCTTCATTTATTTAATAATTTTGATGGGTGAACCACCAACCTTTACTTGTGCTTTGGGAGCCACCACTATTATTTGTTAAACTTGTGAGCCTCAGAGCACTAAAAATTTTTCTTGATTCTATCCCCTTAGGACTATTAGAACCTTTGGAGTGAAAATAGGTTCATTTTAAGTTGTCAGTGAAGGAGTGATGGTAATAATCTCTTTGATTTCTTCCCAATTACCATCCATGTTCCTTGTTTTAAATCTTGTATTTACATCCATTAGAAATTAGGCTTGGGTAGAACTAGTTTTCTAGTTGGATGCATAACACTCTTCTTGTTCATAATTCATCATTATAGCATCTATTTGATTTGGTCCCTAATTATAAAATTGACCATGTGGAGGCTCCTCTATTTTGGTCATCATAAGTGCCTCTACATTTTGGGCCATGAGAGGTTAGTTGTATCCAAAATTAGAAGCCTACTGTCATTGATCATTGAATGCTTGGTTATGGTCAATATTTTGGATAATATGTTAACTAAAGGACTGATTTAAAGGCATTATACCCTTTACTTCTTAATTTTTATTATTTTTAACAAGGATAAAGGAGTTAAAAGTACTAGAAACATTAAGATTGTATTTGGTTTTCCTATTGTAGCCATGTTTCCCTTATCCTTCATTTTGACCTTGGCCCTAACTTTGGTGGCCCCCCTTATATGGTGGCCTAATTGCTTGAAAGGCTTGTTATTGAGATTGATATGAAATTTGATAAGACCTATTGAAATCTTATTGCCTTCTAACATTTAATATCTCATTCGGCAAGGATTGAAACATGATTTTAAGCTCTTGAAATTTATTTGTCTCTAGTGAATCATTAGATCCACTTGTGAAATATTTATCTTGTTTTGGTGTAGGGATTGAAAAAATTCTTGGTGTAAAATTAATGGAATCCAATAGAGGGATAATAATAGGAGGTTGTCTAATTTTAGGAAATAAGGGCATTGGTGGTCTAAGTGTAAAATTTCTAATTTGAACCAGATAATTTTTTGTTATGGTGGCCACCTCATATGAATCTAGAATTATATTTCCTCCCAAAGATTGGATCATCACTATTATGTCACTATTTAAATCCTATAATAATATAGGAAGGAAAAGTTAAGGGTTGGTCTAACTGAGACTGGGATTTTGTCCGAAGTTTTTTGGAACCTTATGTTAAAGTCTTGCATGACTTCATGAGGATATCTTGAAATGGTAGTTACTTGATCTACAAGTGACAAATGATCACTTTTATACTCAAATATTTTACATAAGTCTTCCCCTAGTTGGTCCCATGTTTGAATGAAATTGGTAGTAAGGACTCTATACCAACTAGAGCCTTTCCTTAAACATAAATAGATAATAACCTAATATCTATATTTTCCTCAGTGATATATGGATATTGAAAAAATTGGCTATGTCTATGAGGTGATTAGAAGGTGTTGTATCTTAGTCACTAGTATAATAAGGAACACTTTTAAGGGCTAAATTTGGGATATGATAATATTGGACAAGGTCCAGAGGACTTTGGTAATTAAAAGACACAAAATCTCTAGGCATTGTCATGGCTACGCAAGGGGTTACTAAAGATATTATTATAGGGATAGGCCTTGGAAATGGCCAAAGAGAAAATGTTACTTGATATGGATGTGTATTGGGAAACCTTAATCTTTTTTTTTAATTTAAAGGCAGTTCAACAAATTCAAAGGGAATACCTCTTGAAGGTGACCTTGTTGTCATATTTGGAATGAGATAAATATATTTTTCTACAACAGAGTGTTGATTATTCATTTTAGAGTCACTAGATGCTCTTGTTGAGGAGATTAACTACTATAAATTTGATCAAACTAGCATCATCTTTGATCAATATTTGTTTTAAAAGAAGTGTGTCCTATCAGGCATGCCATAAACTATTATAGGCTTAATTTTTACCCTTGGAGAGGGTTATTTAGACACTCTCTAAATAATTTACATAATGGGAATAACCTCAAAATATGGGTATCCTTTGATGGGGTTGAAACTCTGGAGAATGTTATCTTCCTCTTGATGCTCACCTAAAACTAACGATTCAGATGGAAATGGTTAGAATGATGATTAAAGGCTCTTAATAAAGATAAAAGGGTGATGCACCAAAGTTAAATGGACACTCATATAAACTTGAACAAACACTAGATAAGAAAAACACAACTATGGATTACTCAATCTCACAATCTCACTAGTCACATAATATTTCATAGAAGAGGTTCCAAGTAGATCACTAGTCTAGACCTACAAGTTAGTTTGAAAACACCTTAAAAGAGAAAAGGAAAAGGATAACAAACTAAGAATAATATCCTTCACAAATTTACCATACACACTCATACTAAGCATTGATTAAAGATAAGAGATAGGCACAAAGTTGATCTTATTATCTTAGAAGTTAGTTCTTACAATATAATTGACAGGGTTTAACCATATCAAACAAACATACTTTTGTAAGAGTCTCGATGAGTATAATTGTCCTAAAAAAGAAATTGTGAAATTCTAAGAGTTGAGAACCCCTTTAATAGGAATGATAATAGGATATATAGGAGAAGAGAGATAGAAAGAACAGAGGTGTATGCAATGCCATTATAAAAATAACACTTTATCTTGGGTGATTAATTAAACTTGAGATACCACTTTTTTCTCCTTGACTAATGAAAACATTGCTACCTTTTTGATCAATCAGGACACTACCATGGTTTTTTGAATAAGAAAGTCCCCAAAGGATTTGAAGATGCATTAAATGCTCCTAGTTGTAGTTCCCAACACTAGACCTTCTTTTTTATTCTTCATGACATCTCTCACTTGAGGACAAAAACTCATGCTCATGGATCTTATCAGATCATGGTTGTGTGACTTTTATGTGGCTTTTTGTCAAGACTATGGCCATGCTAAAGGATGAATAACCTTTACATTAATCATGTCTTTGATTTATCTTCATGTTTGGATCATATGTATATCTTTAGGTGGAAAACCAATCTAAGGTTATAATTTTTCCTATAGTTTCCATATCAATACAGACCTATAGACTATATAGTACATTTTTGTATTATAATAGGTATAAATATAGACCCATCCTATCTCTATATGAACCAAAAGTCTATATATGCATACACAGATCTTTCTCTTACTAGCCCATGGTGAACACTATTAAGAAAACAACCCTACTTGAGTAAAAATATGAACTAGAGGTCCATATTTATCCTTAATGGCAATCCATATATGTTTCTTAGATTGACTACATCATCGTGTCTCTTTAATGGAATTTAGATGAGATTTAATGTCAATAGGGTGACCCTATAAAACTTTATTTTCCATGGTCAAAAATGTCTTCTCAACCTATGTCAAAAATCTTGGGTTCACCTTTGTTTTAATTGGCTATCGATATCTGGCTTGGCTCGTTGATGTATTAACCATTGTTTTATCCATTGATCTTGATTTATACAAATTCTTGTGAGTCATTGATCCTATTCTAGTTGAATGTGATATTGAAATTTTTTAATAATACATTTTATTTTGAGATTCATTAACCCATTTTATCTTTACTTGCCATTACATTTGAATGTATGATAAAATGCATGTCGTTAGATCTACCTAGGACACATTGTTTGAAATCTAATGACTACTTTACAAGTTTGAAATTGATGTCCTATGGACCATATTTTATGTCTTTTATAACATATTTTATGTCCTATAGACCATAAATTTTAATCTATAATGGATTTTTTATCAATCTTTATTTTGACATTAGTGTGAACGTCTTATGTTGTAGGTCAAACTTTGAAATCCTATAACTTGAAGTGAAAAAGTCATGGAGGCACCAAATTTTAAGGAGATGTTTTTGAGGTTTAAAGGAATCAAAACCATTTGATTTATTAGTCTTGGGAGAATTATAAGTGTGTCTAAAAAAAATTAATTTCACTGGCCCATTCATTCTTGCATGACATCTTGATGATGGTTTAGTTCATTTAGCTAAGTATGGGAAATATATCAAAATCTGACTGAGGATCCAACTTTGAACATGTATAACTTCTACTCCACTTTAGTGGATAACCTAAAATTTAGCACATAGAAACTAGGGACCATGTTAAATAAACCCATGTGATCTCTTTTTATTGAGACTACCACATGTATGATATATGGCCTCATCAATATGTTCACCTGGATATATTTGAGTTTCTTCGAAAATGGCTATGGAAACTTTGTGAATTTTGACTAAGAGGCCAACTTTAGATCTTCATATCTTTTGATGCACTTTGGTAGATGACCTGAAACTTGGTGCATATGTTCTTAGGACTAATGTGAACAAGCCCATATGATAAATTCTCCTTGACTCATCCATTTATGGTAATTATGATGTTAGCAAAATGTCCACATAGAAGTTTTGCCACTAGACCCAAAATATGTATATGTACATAATGAATAACTAGATGAAAAACATGCACTTCAATATTCGTTCCAAGAACTCTTAACATCCCATAAGGTCTAATTAACACTTAAGACCTATATTTTATAAATTGTAAAATTACACTTTTAAGTGAATTTAAAGTGTTTCAAAATCTTTGTGAGTAAACTACAATCCTTGAACAACTCATTCCATCCAACACTTTTGCTCATTTGCTCATCCATTAACAACCTTCTTTATATAGATACAAGATTTATATGTGGGTCAAAATTATATAATAGGCATGCCCAGTATAATTAAGGTTAATTGGGCATTGAATTTGTGATAATCATATAAGTCTAGAAAAGAAGAGTCCATTTGGTTTTTGTATGGTGAAACAATTAGTGCACTGTGAGTTGGTTAACCATTGTAGAATGATGGGAGAATTTTGTGGCATGCAACTAGTATGTATTTAGATAAATTGAAACAAGGGAGGTCATAGAGGACATGATTGGTAGACAAAATATTTTAGAGAGGATTCAAGATTGTAGATAAGGTAAAATTTTGAATAATTGAAATTAACATAAATATTTCATTACCAGATTAGTTTTGTTTTAAGATTTATATATTTGTTATGATAAATTATGGTAATGAATTTAATGAATTATATTTTTTTTAATTTTTAAATGAAAAATAATTTGGGATAAATTATGAGCCCTATGGATGGCTCAACCATCCATATAACCCATCATATAACCCTACACCCTGGATAGATGGCCATAGTTATAAACCCATGATGTGCACATTATAATTTTGTGTAAATCCTATAAAGTATTATTGTTATTCTATATTGTGTGAAAAAATTATGAAACTTGGAGTAAATGTATAAGATAAATCTATGTTTGTTAAGAGTGACAAAACCTTAGATAAAGTTGAAGGTTTAATATTTTTATTAATAGAGTAAATATTTGACATTGACTTAGATTATCCTTTAGCTTATTACATTAAGGATATGAGTATTTTGTTATTATACTATTTATATGGTCATAATAATTATATGAATATGAGTTTGGTATTATATAAACTATCTGTGAGCTTATACACTCAATTTAAACCCATGTATAGGATTCTATTGTGTATTAAATTTTTTAAAGAATAAAATAATATTTGGGTTTTATTTAATTTTTCATTTATCTCTCTCTCTATATGTATGTATGTATATGTATATATATATATATATATAGACACATACATGTATGCATATATATATATACACACAGTGTCTATATAGGTGAAATTCAAATAGATATATTGATATCAGGTTATATAATAAATCGAGAGTTGGATTTGAGATAAATTTTGTTTGCGAAAACAAAGTTTATTTATTTGTATAGATAATGCATAAACATTATTGTCTGAGTATTATATATATGCTTAAAAGTGAATAATTGCATTTGGTTGTGTAGTTTAATTAAATATAAAAGTTTATATTATGTTCTCTTAAGTATAGGCCAGAATTATAGACTTAGAATACTTTGATAAAAATATATATGTATGAAATATAAATAAAATCTATGATCCATTTGAATTAAGTTGTATAAAATAAGGCTCTCAATATATTAGTCAATTATGTAAACTTGTTTAACAATATTATGGGAGTTATGCATCTTAGCATTGATAAACTTGGATTAATTTGTGAATGTGAGTTTAAGGGAATTGAATAGATTAAAAATACTTTGTTATGTCTTTCAAATCAATTGACTTATAAAATATTTGTAGGCTATGTTCAAATTGACAACTATATATATTTTACAATTTTGTGCATATGTAGTTGAACCATTAAATTAGGAATGGATTGGTTTTATGAAGAATTGAGATGAAATAATGTAGTTGTATGTGTATGGTTAGATTATGTGATGATCTATCTAAATAATAAGGAAATTATACCATATGTTTTCTTCAATGACTATTGAATAGGTTATTAATCACTAAACTATGTGTTTTTAATGTATGCTTAAATGTATGGAATTTACATGTGATTTATCTATTATATAGTAAATCTCAAAATGTATTCCATATAGAGATGCATATACCCTATTCAATATAAGTGACATGTAATCAAAAAATAGGGTAATATAGGTGATTTATTATGTCTTTAATGTATAGATGAAGTATTAAAATTAGGTATTTAGTTTTTTAAATATGAATCTCATTAAGTTGTTATATGACTGAGTTTTGTTACATTATGGAAAATGAGCAAAGAAATAAGCTATGAGCAATGCTATGTTTTGTGAAGGAAATAACATTTTGAGTTACATATTGATATTGGGTAACTTGTAGTTTAGACATAATTCTTACCTATATAGTATGTTTATATTGAGGATTGATTATGATTTTATTTATTATTAAGTAATAAATGAGATGATTATTAGATTTATTTAATTGTAATATGATGGACTAAATGTATGTAGTTGATATTTCCATACTTAGAATATTTATTATCTACTAATAGGAAATATTCTTATTGAATATATTGGTTTTTATATTATTAGATAATTAATCAAATCTCATATTTGATACTAAATAATAAATGGATGGGTTCCACTAGTTAATTAGTGACATAAATACAAGATGAGGTGTAATCTAATTGAGGGGTGTGTATAAAATTGACTGATTCTATAGATCATTAATTATTTGAAATTTTTTTTCAATATAATGTTTATAGTTAAACATTATCCTTTCATGTGTTTGATATAGTTTACATGTTTGTGAGATAGCATGTTAGAACATATTTCTTTATGGTACACATCATGTATTAGTTATCTTATAACACACATGTTCTAGTTTGTCACTCTATATTCTAACACCATCATTATCTACCCATCTATGAATGGAGTACCATTTCCTTATTGGGAGATAGTGTAGGGGATTGATAGTCTGTATTTGGTGTGGAAAATTACACTAATGATTCTCTCCTTTCACACAATAGTACTATACTAGAGACTACAATTAAGATTATAGATAGATACTTGAGATCATGAACACATGCTCCATGGAGATTTGTATCATTGTATCATTATTTAGTGAGACCCTTTTTTATTAATAAAATTGTATTGTTTATTCATTATACATATACAATAATGATTGTAATGTTGTTTCAGATATGGTTAAAATTATATTATTTATTTAATAAAATAAATGCAATCTTAATTATTTATTTAACATTGTTAATGAATTATTATATCATTTCAATGGTGATAACTAGATAAATGGAGTAGCTATAAACCATATGGGGTTAACTAATATAATACATTTAGTGAAATATCACTTGGTCACATTTCTCATGGTGAAATATGTTAGATGAATATGTGTAATTAACTAAAAAAATACTCTATTTTGGTATAACCCAGTGGGGTTGTTAAAACATTTTACTAGTCTCAATTCACTACTAAGGTTTCACTAAATAACAAAACAAATTAATTAGATATCAAAAATATGGTTTCTTAAAATGTCTCACTAGGAAATTAATAATTATTATTTTCAAATACTTTAAATCATAACTTATTATATTATTAACTTCAATCAGGTTAATTCTTAATTATTATTACTTATATCACTTTTCAAAAAATATATATATTACTGTAAACACCTTAATTTGGCCAAACAACCATAAGTACTATGTATTTTGTTGTTATTTCATATAAGTGTCATAGTGATGGTTATAGTCCTTGTTCACATGGTCATTTTGAGTCTTTTGATCTTTAGTATGTATTATTTTCCCTATTTTTAACACTCCCAATAGTCATAGGCCACCTTTTCCTAATCCCAATGGCCCTTAGCCTATCATCCCCAATTTTTGCTCTATTCTGATCCTTAGGACATTAAAAACACTTTTAAGATAGTAGAAGCATATGGAACTAGTGTCTACTTGTGGATTTAGTGTCTCATAGGCCTTTTCACCTATGTTTGAGTCTTAACCCCTTCATGACCCTATTTTCCACATTTGGCCAGATAGAGATCTTGCTTATAAACTTTTTAAATAGGTGGACCAAGTCCTAGATGGAAGGAGTGTTACAAAAAAATCATGCAATGTGCAAATATTTTAAAACACTTTAAGCTTTCTTAAAGTGTAATTTTTCAATTTTTGAGGGACAAGTCTATTGAGTGAGGTAAAGGGTCTGATCAAGATCTCATGATGATCAAAGTAGTTCTAAGTCATGGAAAAAGTCTCCAAAAGATTTATGTTTTCATAGTTCATTTGAGCCTTCAAATATCCAACAACAAGGAAAGTTGCACAAGTACAAAAGAGCCTATGAGCTAAAAAGCTAAGTATAAAACCTTTATCTTTCTATGTCCTTAGAAATATTTTTGGATTTTTTACTAGGTGTTAGGAATTGTTTTGGAAATTTTATCTGAAATAAAATTCTTGAAGACCCAAATTTATTTTGAACATTTTATCCATAGCAAAAAGCCTAATGACCTGAATTATTTTAGGAAAAATGTTCCACAAAAAAACTAATTACAAATTCTTTTAAGAAAATTGTCCCATAATAATTTATTTGAAGACCAATTTATTTCAAAAAATTTTTTAACACAAAAGTCTTGAAGACTAATTCTTTTCGAATAAAGCACAAAGTCCACAACAATATGCCTGATGTAAAATCTCTAATAGAATTATTTTAGGGAAGTTTTTTGATCCAAGCCTTCAAAGTTGAAGCTAGCAAGTATGAAATTTGCACAAGTGTTAAAATTAATATTATTGATTATCCATTTGAGTTCAAAGTGTGATAATATCACATACAACATTGGTGATTGTACAAATATCATTTGATGGTCATATGAACATTAAATTCAAACCATGATAAATAATCATTAAATCTAAAATATCTAAATGATGGTTACATGAACATCAAATACATTTATGTGGATGTCAAATATAGGCACATTAACATCAAATTTAATCCTTGGTAAATATCCATTGGAATTCAAATAGCAATATCAATGATCAACATTTAATTATATAGAAGATCAATGGTGAGTGGTGACTGACAAGATAATGGGCCTAGGTAAATTAATGGATCATGTTCAATAATAGATTGAGATATAATGACACATGAGAAATTAAAAATATCAAGGAACTTAGAGGCCAATACATATCATAAGTATTAGATCAAACAAATTGATAGCAGATCTTGAGTGTAAATACAATGTTGTCAAGTAACACTAGTTTAGTTACAGTTGACAAGTCAAGGACAAATACAAGGGATTACATTAACTCATACCATGGAGATCATATGGTTCAAGAAAATTTTAATGAGTCAATAATCCAATTCATGGTCAACAACTAATTAAACAAAGGTGAGCCCAAGACTTTTGACAAAAATCAACAAAGCCATTGTCAACCTAGGAAAAGTGAATATGAAGGGATCAAATTCAAATAGGATCCAAGTTGAACTAGTGGGACCAAAAATTTCAATCACAACTCCTTAGAGATAGATTAAGTCTTTTAGACCTAATATGGAACAATGGTCAGTTATTTGTCATTAGAAAAAGGATTAGGGATCGATCAAACTATGGGAAAACCAATAAATGGATTGGTTTTCATCTATAGTAAGTCTAGGTTCACATTTAAAAGTAGAGGAATATATATATATATATATATATATATATACATACATATATATATATATATGTATATATATATATGTATATATATATGTATATATATATATATATGTATATATATATGTATATATATACATATATATATATATATATATATATACATATATATACATATATATATACATACATATATATAGATACATATATACATATATCTATATACACATATATATACATATATACATATATACATATATATATACATATATACATATATATATATATATATACATATATATACATATATATATGTATGTATGTATGTATATATATATATATGTATGTATATATATATATATGTGTGTGTGTGTGTGTGTGTGTATATATGTATATGTGTGTATACATACATATATATATATATATATGTATATATATATATATATGTATATATATATATATATGTATATATATATATATATATATGTATATATATATATATATATATGTATATATATATATATATATGTATATATATATATGTATATATATATATATATATATATGTATATATATATATATATAATTGAAGAGTGTCCCAAACCATAATTTTGATAAATATCCACCCAAAATAGACATAAGAATGGTCCTAAATATGAAGACATTTCTCTTACAATATAGGAATTTGATAAAAAGGAACTCAAGAGGGTTCATATGGTAACCAATATTGTTCCCAACAACTTGTATTGATTTTTATATTTTCCATTAAGTTGAAAAAATATTGAATGACATTAATGTAAAAAAATCTCAAGGAAGGTTATGGCAATGGTTACTCTTAATGAGATTGAGCTCATTAATGATCCCTTTAGTTCCATTTTTCTCTCTCTTCCCCTTTGTCTTCTTATAAATACTGAATACAGATAGTGAAGCTCTACCAAAATAAAATTTTAACACTCTCTTAAAGAAAAATAATATAGTTTTTAGATTATCATTAAATTCTAAGTGTGATTCATTGAAGTTTTTTGTGTATAGTGTATGTTTCTATTCATCATCTATATGTATTCATGCACCTTGCTTCATTATTTTAGGTTATGTGAAGTGTTATCATGTGATGTCCTTCTTAAAGTGCTAGGATTCCATAGTGTTTTATACAAACCTATCCCTTTCTATCTTTCAAGTCGTAGGACCTTTTTTAGCCTCTATAAAAATAGTCATGCTTGTAACCTTGCCATTAAATCTAACTAGTTCTTATCTTGATTGAATTAATTAGTAGTCATAGAAGTACCTAATCTAAAATTATACTACTAAACATTTAGTACATAACCAAACTTATTATAGATTTCCATTCATGTATTTGTCTCCATTTTCATCCCAATATCATAGGTTTAATATAATGGACTATATTGTTATATTTGAGGAGCTAGCCTCATTAAAAATCCTAAAGGTATAATCCAAGTTTAAGTAACCCATAGCCTAAGGCCATTCACATGTTAAATTGGATTTGAGAGTAGGAATTTAAAATGTATACTTTTAACTAGGGTGAAATCTACATCTATAATAGTTCTAGCATGCTCAGTGGGACTAGTGAAGAAGCTAAAGAATTGGTGTTATTTTTTGATAGTAACTGTAGCAAACACTCAGTAAGAGAAAGTAGAGACTCCAAGCATCTCTATTAAATAAAATAAATTCCCTTACCTACATTCCAATAAGTATATAATCATCTATAAGGGGTGTTGAATTCTATTTTAGTGATCTTCTAGTGTCATAAAGAAGGAGAGTAAGAACATCCTTGTCCCCTATTAAAAGGTATAACATAAGCCACTCACCCAATAGAGCATATTATATAACATCATTCAAAATGTTCTATTATAGGTGAGGCCTATTTCCAATTCCATTCACAATTCTACCAAGGAATCAGACTTTTATACCATTTAAATGGGGGAGCCCTCTCAACCTTCAGCAACATGATGACATCTACACTACCTCTTTGAAGAGTCTACCATACTTTATAGGATAAAACTCAACCACTCCTATAGATAAAATTAATTAAATTAAAAACCTTTGTTCAATACATCACATTACATAAGATAATGTAGCCATGAGACTACTAGCTACATCCTTGATAGGTAAATCCCTATAATGGTATAAAGATTTTACTCCTACCTCAATCAATACATTGGATTAGTTTTATGAGTTCTTATGTAAAAATTTTGAGGATAGAAGTGACCATATATCACTTATGAAATAAATTACCTTAATCAAAAGGGAACCGCAAGAAAAAATGGTTGATTTCAACTATAGATTCCAAAAGACTTGGGATAGGATCCCTTTCGTCATTAAGCCCACACCTAATTATGCTTTCCTTTACTATTTTAGGGCATTTAATTTATACATTGTATTCATGATACAATATATGGGTAGGAATAATCTACTTGGGGCTTATTAGATAGCTATAATAGAATGAAACTATTTGATATAAGTAGGGAAACTCATGCCAATATCTTTTGTGCCATTTTTTCCTAAACTTCAGCCAACCCCACCTACCATTACTCCAATACCCAATCTAAAAAACCAATCCAAACATAATGATGGCCAAGTGGATATATTTTAAAGGATTTAAAACTTGTTGAAGGCATAAAATAACAAGCTAATGGCTCCAGAGAGACAACAACATAACTTATATAGGCCATCCTAATACCAATGTCCATTTTAAACCTAATAACTTACTCAATCCTAGAATATACCCCATTATCCATCAAACCAATAACCCTAAGGAAAAATTACTCAAGGAATATATTATAAAATATATAACCCTATAGCTAAAAAAGGTTCAAGAGAGTTGGTCCCTACACAAAACAATCTTGCATAAGAGGGTCAATGGAAACTAAGAGAATAGTCTAATGAGATGGTAATGGTTACAAGTGGGGAGGTGTATCATGACCCTAATTTGAATCATGATACTTCATTCCTAGGCCATGACACCATGCCTCCTCCACCATAAGGCCCTCCAATGATTCAAAGAAATATTTATACCGTATCATCATTAGAATCTCAAATTTAATTAAAAAAAACATGGGTAATGCACCAGATAACACCACATGCATAAATTATCAATAAGGGAAGTAAATGTTCAAAATTTTAGTATCAAACATGGGACAAACTAAATAAAGGATAGATGGACTAATTACAACCCATAAAAGGGATAAGAAGAGAATGTTGGATGATAATTTGGGGTATCTTATGGCTTCTTCAGCATCTCCATAAACCATTGAGTATCTTACCACTTCAAATATAGCTATTAAAGCTCTTACAACTCAAAAAGTGCCCCAAAATTAGAGATAATAACATAAGTCCCCTTTTTTTCCTCATGTCACTCAAGTTCCAATTGATGATTCTACTTCTAAGGTGCAATCTAAAGGTACTAGTGTTCCTTTCAATATTGTGTATCATATGAAAATGGCTAGTGTCACTATGTCTATGTACGATACTCTATCTATTCAGGGGAAAAAATAAATCCTTTACCAAGAGCTCTCTAATCATTATCATGTGAATTAGATAGCTAATAATGTGAAAATTATTTTCACAAATAGTATTTAACCTAATCATAGTGAGGTTTCTAATCAAGTTCCTAATCAAATTCATGTTCATAATATTGTTCATCCCCCCAAAGTTTTCAAGCACCTTCCATTATATTTATCATCCATCATATGAAATTGACTAGTATACAATTATATGACAGATTTATGTGTTTTGACCTTAGTTATGCTGAAATTCATAGTAGATAAACTCAAGCTTAAATATTTACCTAATTAAAAAGATGTTCTCTAGTTGGATGGCTCTCGCACTAAAATGGTAGGCTTATTGAAATACCTTAATATCACATTGTAAACTTACCCAAACTATGTCATCACTCAAGATGTAATGGTTGTAGATCTACCCCCATATCTTTACCTATGCCTATGTAAGGACTTTGCTACAAAGATTAGGGGTTATTTGTCCTTTGACTGGTCATACAAGGTTTTCAAGACTAGATATGGGACTAAGGTCACTATTAAGTCTAAATATATCTCTAGGTTCCATCCAAATCCTTATATGCCTAACCTTGCAAATGTCAACTACACCATATTTGAGGAGGAGAAAAATGCTAGTGAACAAGATCCCCATGATCATCTTGAATGCATTTCAAACCTACATCTAGATGAAAGGGTAAATTATGACCATGGATTTAATCCTTTTATGAATCTTGAATAATAAAAATTAGTGGTGTATTTTATGCATGAGAAGGGTACTACTATACCTTACTTAGCTAACACCACTAAAAAATAAGATGGTATATGGAACTTATTCTTTGATGGCTCAAGGTCAAAAAATGGTAGTTGAGTTGGGATAATTTTGGTTTCACCCTCAAGTTAGGATTAATATTTAGCTACAAATTTTGAATTTAGTTGCAATTCAAACATAGCTAAATATGAAGCTCTTTTACATGGTTTGCAAGAGGCTAGAAGAAGAGGTGTCAAACTTATTTGAGCCAAAGTTGATAGTGATCTTGTTGTGAAAAAAGTGAGAGGAATAGATGTATTCAATAACAATAATTTAAAATCATACAAGCATCATGTATGGGGTCTCATATAAGATTTTTTGGCATTTAATATACAATCCATACCAAGAGAGGTAAATCAATATGTAGATAGGCTTGTAACCATTAGAACTCAATATGAGGTTGTAGATGGAGTCAAAGGAAACTAAAGCCAATATGTGTCATGGTCATATGTAGGATAGTTGTAACTAATAATGAGGTGATTTACTAGCTATTTTATAATGATAATCAACTTATATGTTTTCTAATGCAAGAAGCAAAATTTTACCAAAAAAATTAAAATAAGTTCCAACACTAGTAGGATGATTAGATAGTATAGTTGAGATATAAAAAATTTCCTAAGGGGATTGTGACATTAGAAAGCATCTTTAATGAAGATGACCAAGTGAGAAAATTCAAGGCATTTATCTTATCTAAAGAACAACATTATGAAAGGATAGAGATATTCAAGAGAAAATTGTTAAAGTTAGGAAGGATTAATACATTAGAAGAGAGAGCTAAATTTGTTTCTTTATGCTAAGAGTTCTCTAATGCATTTTCATGGGAATAAAAATATTTGAAGGTATTTGACCCCAAACGTACACAACACACCATTAAATTAGAGAGCAATACAAAGCTAGTCAGGCAAAAACAAAGACATCAATCTAAATGTGGAAGAGTTGATGAGAAGGGAGTTATTTAAGATGATTGAGTCAAAGATCATATTACCATTAGAAATTCCTCATGGGTGGAAAAAATTGTTTCAATGAGTAATATTAATGGGGAAATATGTGTATGCATTTATTTTAGGGACCCTAATAATGTGTCTCTAAAAGAGAATTACCTAGTGCCCTCAATGGATCAAATTCTTTAGAAGGTGGTAGGATCTTAGAGATTCTCATTGCTTGATTGTTACTCTGGTTATAATCAGATCATGGTCAAGGAAGAAGATAGGAATAATAATACCTTCACCATAAAGTGGGGCACTTATTTATACATGAAAATTCCCTTCAAACTATACAATATCAAAGAAACTTTCCAAAGGGTAATGGATGTTTCCTTTGAAGGTTTGATTAATGACATGGTGGTCATCTACATAGATGACATCACTATTTTCTCAAAAGACCTAGGTGATCATATTATTCACTTGAGGTTAGTATTTGAAAGATACAGAGAGTTTGGTGTGTCATTAAATCCTTAAAAATGCATATTTGGTGTTCATGAGGGTAGGTTACTAAGCCATGTAGTATCCAAGGATGGTATTTCCATAGGGCCTAAAAGAGTTGAGTCCATATTATCTTTACCCTTACCCAAACACAAGAAGGGTCTATAGAGTTTTTAAGGAAAGATTACTTTTATAAGAAAATTTATTATAGGATTTGCAGTAATGGTTAAGCCCCTTACCCACATGTTAATAAAATGCAAAGATTTTACATGGACCAAAGAAGGTAAAAGAAACATTGAGGCTCTCAAGGAGACCATCTATCATGCACATACACTTATTAACCCTAATTAAAATAAGTAATTATGCTTATATGATTTATTTAAATTGGATTCAATCTCTACCATAATGATGCAGTAGAATGAACAAGGTTTAGAATAACCTATTACATTATTCAATTAGGCCTTAGAGAAGTATAATAATAGGTATAAATTTATGGATAAATATGTAATTTTAGTAGTGAGAGGTTTGAATAAGTTTAGATAAATATTATCTAATAATAAGATCATACTCATGGTGGTACACCCAAGTATTATAGAGTTTATACTCAAACGAGACCTCAATGAGAAAAGGGTTGGATGGGTGACAAAATGCATGGATTATGACCTTGAATTTAGAGTTAAAAAGATTATCAGGGGAAGAGGGTTGTGTAAACACCTTGAAATATAAATAAATCAAGATAAATATCAAGTTTTGGTAGTCCATAACAACCAATAGGTAGCTATAGACAACACACCTTTTAGTTAGACACATGATGTAACTAGATTTCTTGAATTAGGCAATGTCCTATGGGGTTAGGTAAATCTGAAAGAAGGCACTTTAGGTTGAAAGTTATACCTTATGTCTTAATATATGGATTTATTTTAAAGAGAGGCATAAGAGGAATGCTTTTAAGGTGTGTGGAATCATGCCATATAGTCAATATACTTGAGTAGTTCCATGATGGTCTAGCTGGTGGGCACTTTGCTACCAAAACTACAACCTCCAAAATCATGAGAGATGAGTACTTGTAGCCCATAATTATTTTATATGCTCACACTTGGGTAAGGAAATGCCTAAAATGTTGAATGTTTGTTGGCAAGTAGAAGCTAGCTACCCTTCCCTTCTAACCCATACAAGTAGAGCAACCTTTTATGTAATGAGGCTTATATTTTATAGGAATGGTACACCCGTTTAAATAAAAGGGAATAAATGGATTATTACAACCACATACTACTTTACAAGGTGGGTTGAATAAATTTCCCTCAAGGAGGCTAACAAATTTTTTTTTGGACTTCTATGATAGCTTTGTGACAAAGTTCAGTGTGCCTTCTACAATCATTTATGATAATGTCCTTTAGTAATAGCAAGGTATATGAGTGGGCTCTTTCACATGTAATTTACCTCAAATCATCTTATAACTATTAACCACAAGTAAATGTACTAGAAGAGTCCACCAATAAGAACTTTCTAAGGATTATCAAAATAACTATGGAGGATAGTCAGAGGGAGTGGCATATTAGACTAAGAACTACCCTAAGGTTGGATAGAGTGACACCTAAGATAACTACTAGACACTACCCATATCTCTTTATCTATGGGAATGAATCCAAAATCCCTATATCTCTTGATATTATTGCATCAGACATTCCACATCAACTTGAGCTTCTATAAGATGATGTTATGTAGGTAAGGCTAAATGAGTTAAGATAACTGAAAGAGACAAGGGACAAAACTATGAACATCATGTGGTCTAATTAAAACTAGGTCAAGAGGTCATTTGACAAAAGGGATTCCTCAAAGACATTTTAGGAAGGTGATATAGTCCTCATTTGGGATGAGGACCTTACAAAACCCAAAAGGAATTCTAAGTTTGATAGTCTTTAGATTGGACCTTATGTTATCATAAGTTATTAGGAGAGCAATGATTTTGAGCTTGCTAGGATGAATAGAGATATCCTCCCCATCCTTATCAATTGGAAGTATCTCAAATTCTATTACAAGTATTGTATCATGATCTTTGTACATAGGTAGATAAGTACATATTTTCTCCAAGTGCCCTTGCACATTGTTCTATTTGTTATTTTTCTACTATTTTAGGTAGTTGTTCATCCATTTGTTGCTTTTTTTTTGTTTTTATGTGTCTCATTTCTTCAATATGTTTCAAGGAGATAGATAAAGTCTTTATATAAATAATGCTTCATTTTTATAAGTCATCATGATTGAGCTTGATCAAATTCTAGGTTCCATGACTAGTAGCTTGGTTGAGCTAGCTGAGTCACCAAAAATATTAACCATATTTGGTACACATAGAGATCTGGCCTAAAAATAGTTTTAGTAGGTGGACTAAGTTATGGATAGAATGAGTTGTCTAGAGAAATCATTGAGTGTGAAAAGTTTTTGAAACACTTTAAGCTTGATTAAAGTGTATTTTGTCAATTTTTGAGGAATAGGTCTATTGAGTGAGGTAAAAGGTCCAAGTAAGTTCTAATGATGATCAAATAATTTATAAGTAATGGATAAAGTATACACAAGCATCAAGTTTTCATAGTTCATTTGAGCATTTAAATATCTAATAGTAGGGCAAGTTTTATAATTTTAGAAGAGCCTACAAGATAAAAATTTTAAGTACAAAACCTTTATTTTTCTACTCTTTAGAAAATGTTTCAAGATTTTTGACTAGGTGTTCAGAATTATTTTGGAAATTCTGTTTGAAACAAACTTCCCAAAGATCCAAATTTATTTTAGACATTTTGACCACAGTAAAAAGTTTGATGACTTGAATTGTTTTACAAAAAATGTTTCACAAAAAAATCTAAGTACAAATTTTTCAAGAAAATTATCCTAAAAAAATTTCCCTAAAGACTAATTTATTTTAGACATTTTGTTTGCATAAAAGTCCTAAAGACTAATTATTTAGGAGGAAATGTCTTAGCATAAATCCCATAACAATATTCTTGATGTAAAATCTTCGATAGAATTATTTTAGGGAAGTTTTCTGATCCAAGCCTTCAAATTTGATCCAACAAGTATGACATTTGCACACTTGTTAAAATTAAGCTCAGTAATTATCTATTTGATTTTAAAGTGTGATGGGCTCATATATGTCATCGATAGTCATATAGATGTCATTTTATGGTCATGCAAACATCAAATTCAAGACATGGAAAATAATCATTGAAGTTCAAATATCTCAATGATAGTCATGTAGATGTCAAATACATTCACATGGATGTCAAAGATAGGGACATGAATGTCAAATTTAAGCCTCAAGAAATAGCCATGATAATTCAAATAGCAAGATCAATGATTGGTGTTTGATCATATAGAAGATCAATGATGAGTGTTGACTGATAGGTTAATGGGACTAGGCATATCAATGCCATGTGTTTAATTGTGGATTTAGATCTAATGGCACATAAGCAAGTTAAAACATCAAGTAACTTAGAGGCCACCATGTGGCATAAGAATGAGAGTAAATAAAATAATAACAAATCTTGAGTAAAAACATGGGGATGCCAAGTGGAACCAACTTGATTAGAGTTGACAGGTCAAGGATAGATCCAAGGTATCACATTAACTAAAACCATAGAGATCAAATGATGCAATCAAAGGTTAATGAGTCAATAATTTGAGTCATGGTTGACAGCCAATTAAACAAAGGTAAGCCTAAGGATTTTAACAAAAGTTGACAAAGCCATTTTAGATCTAACTGAGGTAAATACAAAGGGACCAAGTTCAAATAGGATCTAGGTTGAACTAATAGGATTGAACATTTCTAGAAAAACTCCTTAGAGTTAGATTAGGTCTTCTAGACCTAATACAGATCAATGGTCAATAATTTGTCATCATAATAAGGATCAAATATCAAGAAAACTATGGGAAAACAAATAAATGGATTAGTTTTCATCTACAATAAGTCCAAGTTCACATTTAAAGTAGAGGTAGATATATGTAATTAATGGAAGAGAATACCAAGCCATACTCTTGAAATATAGCCACCCAAAGTAGAAATGAGTATAGTCTTGAATATGAATACTTTACCCTTGAAATAAAATAATTTGATATAGAGGATCTCAAGAGGCTTCATACAATTGCTAAGATTATTCCCAAAAACTTATCTTGATTTTTATATTTTCCATCAAGTCAAAAAAGATTAAATGTCATTAATATGGGATTAGGATTGAGGATAATTATAGTGATGGCTATTATGAATAGGATTAGGCTCACTAATGATCAATTCAATGCCATTTTCTCTCTATTCCCCTTTTTATTCCTATAAATACTTGATTTGATCACTTATTTTAGATCCCTCAACTAGAGATAGCAAAGCTTTACCAAAATCACTTTGTAACACTCTCTTGAAGCAATATAAGATAGTTTTTAGATTCTATTTGATTACTAAGTATACTTTATTAAATTTTGATGTATAGAGTGTATGTTTATATTCATCATGCATATGTATTCATGTACCTTGATTAAATTATATTAGTTTCTTGTAGGTTGTGTGAAGTGTTAGCTAGTGATCCCTCTATAAGTTTCATGAGTCCATAGTATCTTATGCACACCTATCCCTTTTTGTGATTGAATTTTCATGTCCCTTTTTATCCTCCATACAAAATACTCATGCTTGTAACCTTGTCATAGAATCTAACTACTTCTTATCTTGATTGAATTCATTAGTAATCATATAAGTGCCTAAGTTGAAATTAGATTACTAAACATTTGGTGCATCACCACATTTAGTATAGATTTCCATTCATGTATTTCTCTCCCTTTTCATCCAAATATCATAGGTTTATTAAAAAGGACTATATTATTATATCTAAGGAGCTTGCCTCATTAAAAATACTAGAGGTCTAACCAAACTTTACATAACCCATAGCCTAGGGTCATTCCCATGTTACATTGTATCTGAGAGTAGGATTTGAACATTTCTATTTTCATCTAGGGTGAAATTTACATCCATAAAAACCCTTTTATTATGTTTTTTTATATCTTTTCATGACTTTTTAGCTAGAAAACAAGGTATTAAATTAAGAACAAAGATCTTATTTTATAAAGAGCCTCATAAGGCATTTTACATCTAGAAAATATTATTTTGGCACTTATTTACATAAAATTAACTAATAATATGATAGGACCAAAGTTTCCCAAATTTCTGACACAACTTGTCAGATTTAAGAGCACACATGATTACCAATGTATAAGCAACTTAAACATGTGGAAATACCAGAAGAACAAATAACTATCAATGAGAAATAACACAGAAACTGAGAGGCAACACATAATTGTATTCAACTAATTACAAAGGAAATTGCAATAAAGAGATCACACTCTTCTCCACCTCTACAAGGCCTTCCACACCTCAAGGGCTCCAAGTAATCTTCCCACCTGAGTAATCTTCTCTCATAGGTCTCAACTAACAACTTACACAAGCTGTTGTTCACCTCATTGTACCTCCAGTACAACTGAGTACGAATTGGTACTCCAAGTAGATCTAACCATGATCCTACTCCTGATGTATTGTTGTCACCTTGGATCTAGCTCCCCCGTCGATCTCCTTTCTGACCCTCGCATTCACACATCTCCCTGCAGACCAACCTAATCTTACTTATCACATGTAGATCTCCTCCATGACCCTACAACTCCCTGCATATCAAACCTGATCTTACATACATGGGGAATCCTACTTGATTCCACCATGGGAAGAACTCTCCAAGCTCCACACTTGGGTTCTACAAGTTCAACACTTAACAATACAACCCATGAGTCTATTATATAGATCTCATGCATACACTAAATTAGACGGGTGGCTCAAAGACTCGAATTGGTCTCTAACATGAAAAATCTGCATTCACTTAACTGACTGTTCGTCAACAGTAGTTCTGACCACTACAGGTGACCGACGTCGGTCCCTACCTGACTGGAGGTGACTGACGTTGGCTGATCTCCTGCCGATGCCAGTTTCCTCTGTGCTTCCCCTGCCTGACGTTGGTTGTGGCCTACCGATGCTGGTGACTGTTAAGCTACGAAAAACCTCCTCATTCTATTTGTAACAAGGTGAAGCTTTTAGCTCCACACCCTAACAATCTCCCACTTGGAGATATAGAGCTACACCTATACCCATACCAGTACTCTATCTAATCTGCATCCTAGCTTGTATTCCTCTTCAAGCTCCCACTTGAAGACAACCCACCACACTCCCTATGGTGCTACACCTGTGCTTGAATTTCTCCATTCTTCTACCTTGCTATACTCCCACTCAAATAGCAACCCCTGTGAGTAACCTGTAATCAACACACACTTGACAGATCTGAACCACCTATTAGTCAAGCTCACTCTGAGAACGTCCAACCTCGCTCTGATACCATTTGATAGGACCAAAGTTTCCTAAAGTTCTGACACAACTTGTCAGATTTAAGAGCATACATGATTACCAATGTATAAGCAACTTAAACATATGGAAATAGCAGAAGAACAAATAACTATCAATGAGAAATAACACAAAAACTGAGAGGCAACACATAATTTTATTCAACTCATTACAAAGGAAATTACAATAAAGAGATCACACTCTTCTCCACCTATACAAGGCCTTCCACACCTCAAGGGCTCCAAGTAATCTTCCCACCTGAGTAATCTTCTCTCATAGGTCTCAACTAACAACTTACACAAGCTGTTATTCACCTCATTGTACCTCCAGTACAACTGAGTACGAATCGGTACTCCAAGTAGATCTAACCATGATCCTGCTCCTGATGTATTGCTATCACCTTGGATCTAGCTCCCCCACCAATCTCCTTTCTGACCCTTGCATTCACACATCTCCCTGCAGACCAGCCTGATCTTACTTATCACATGTAGATCTCCTCCATGACCTTGCAACTCCCTACATATCAAACGTGATCTTACATACATGGGGAATCCTACTTGATTCCACCATGGGAAGAACTCTCCAAGCTCCACACTTGGGTTCTACAAGTTCAACACTTAACAATATAGCCCATGAGTCTATTATATAGATCTCATGCATACACTAAATTAGACGAGCGGCTCAAAGACTCGAACTGGTCTCTAACATGCAAACTCCACATTCACTTAACTGACTGTTCATCAACAACAATTCTAACCACTATAGGTGACCGACGTCGGTCCCTACCTGACTGGAGGTGACTGACGCTGGCCGATCTCTTGCTGATGCCGGTTTCCTCTGCACTTCCCCTGCCCGATGTCGGTTGTGGCCTGTCGATGCCGGTGACTGTCAAGCTGTGAAAAACCTCCTCCTTCTATTTGCAACAAGGTGAAGCTTTTAGCTCCACACCCTAACATAATATATCTCAAATACTCTATATAATACTTAGTTTTCACAACTAGACATTTGCATGCTTGATCAAAGAAGGGCCTAGGCAAAATTCATTCTAACATACCATTCAAGTTGATGGTGCACATTCCTTAAGCGATAAATGCATACGATCTAAGACCCCTAGCATTAGGGTTAATGTAGGTAGTGTCCAAGACAATAAGGGTTCTGTTCTACATGATCATAACATCCCATAACCCAGTTTATTTGTTTCCTTTTACATTTTATTAGTTTATTGTTTAATGTGTGTAGGTATTCATTAGGGTTTTATAGAAGATTCAACTAAAATAGTGACATAGATGAGCCACCACATGACATAAAATCACTTATAGGACCTATAGAAACTCCCACATCTCCTTTAAAAGTTACAAATAGTCACGATAGAAAGGACACTAGTGGCATAAGTTGACACTAACACCACATGGTGCTACTATCCTAAGGGGACACTAATGTCATAATGGGGATCTACTATTTGGATTTATATATTGAAAAATAGTAAAAATATGAAATATTACGCTATGTGTGCTTAGTTTTTTCTATTACCCTTATCTACAAAATTCTTTATGTATATCCAAATAAGTTCTTTTCACCTTATGCTTACTATTTTGGGAAATTTCCATAGAATCGATAAATTCCAATTTTATTCTAGATTAACAATAGACCTAGATTTTTAATCTATCTTAGGATTTAAATAGTAAAACCTTAAAAGGTTAAAACATTTGGTGAACCTATCTTATTTTGAATATTAGTTCAAAAACCTTATTTTACTTAACATTTATCTTCTCTAAATTCTATTCAATAAATTAGGGTTACAAATATCTAATTTTATGATTTTTTAGCCTAATCTACATATATTAATTAATCTTATACTAGGTTTTTATTTATTTAATTTCTTTAAATATTTGAAAAACAATAGTAGATCCACATACTAGGTCCCTATACAAACAAATATTAGTAATTAGGGTTTTAATAATAATCCTATTTTCTATTGGAAACTTTGTTTAAAACATTCACACATTTCACACTTATGTTATTTTACTTTCTACCTATTGTGTGCTTATTATTCCTTATTTACACTATCTTCTTTGGCAAGATTAAAATCGTATCTAAAATTTCTTATTTCCCTAATCCACTTGATTCACTTTTGAATTTATCTCATGATTATAATAATGAATGGGCTAATTTTCAATATTGTACATTAGAGCATAATAATGACTTCATTTATAATGATGATGATGATTATTATAATTATGGATATGAGTATTACCATGAGCATGGTGATACAAATGAACATGAGGATATATTAGATACATCATGTTCTCTTTCCTATTAATCTTCTCTTACTCTTAAAATTCAAATTAACAATTTAATGCCAAAGGAACCTCTTGTTGGTAATTTTTATTCCAATTTGATTCTAAATTTTCAACTACCTTTGATACTTCATTATTCAAATTAAATCAACATAAGTGCACCACACAAAAACCTCTTTTACATGATTAAGTAAAGTAGATAGGAACATTGCATATTCTTTACCTTTCTCAATTACATTTGACAAATCAAGTAGGGATTATATTACACTTTTTATCGATGTAAAAACTAAGGTAGATGAGATTAATTTATCATCCTCATTCACATTTCAAGCTTAATGTAATGATTCTTTAAAATAAATAGATAATGCACATGTTTCTAACTCTTCTCATATATGTCATAATGTGCAAAAATAAAACATTATTATTACATCTCCTTCTCTTGATTCCAAAATAGAAATTGATAATAATGCTTGCATTTCAAAAATTACTATTGAAAAAATGCATTGCATTTCACTTACATATGATGATAAATTACATAGTAGTAAAAAGTTAAAATCTTATTATTCTATTTCTATTAATGAGAATGTGGATGATACTTCTTCTACTCTTAATTCTTCAAATGAATTAAATTTTAATTTTTATGGACCATGGGATAATGATTATTATTGTGATTATGATAAATATGGCATACAATCTACACCTTATACTTTTCTTAAGTCACATATCTCTCTTGTTTAACAAAAAAATAGGTCACATGTACACACACACACACACACACACACACACACACACACACACACACACACACACACACACACACACACACACACACACACACACACACACACACACACACACACACACACACACATTATTATGTGCATAATTTACATTCACTATAGATTAAAACACCTTCTATTCAACTAGTATGTGATATTCCTTCACAACTTAACAATATAAAATATATCAATGAATGCCCCTTAAACCCCCTTACATAATATAACCTATTTCTCAAATAAATCTAAACAAGGGTGGTACCTCATTTTCCTCTAACTAGGTCTAGGTTATAACACCTCCAAAGGTTATTGAGATCACAACAACCCTTTATAAGGAGATTTCCAATAAAATATACTAATGGATAAAATAAAAACTAAAATTCAAGCATTAAATAAATCCATTGATAATGATAATATACCTTAACAAGTGCATGTTGTGGGTTATTTTCAACAAGTACATCATCTCACTTTGGATAAGGAATCATACAAATATCAAGTTGATGCCAATGTAATACATAATAACCTTATTCCATGTAGAATCTCAGCTATGAGGTTACCACACAACTTTTAGATACTAGTGTTACCTATCTTTGATGGGCAATGAGATCCATATTTACACCTTAAGGATTTGAGAAATCCATGGATAATATTACAAACAATTTAATTCTAATACAAGTATTTCCAAAGTCACTAAATAGTAAAACACTATATTGGTTCCACCACACACTCCCTAGTG
Organism: Torreya grandis; assembly: GCA_037957365.1. Lineage (NCBI taxonomy): Eukaryota > Viridiplantae > Streptophyta > Pinopsida > Cupressales > Taxaceae > Torreya > Torreya grandis. Next base: position 871,963 of record JARHVA010006441.1, on the reverse strand, counting down.
GATATTTTCATACAAATGAGGAACTAGAGATAATATTCCTCAGGCATTTTATAGATAATAAAGGACCTCTAGTGACACATGAGATATTCCCTTCACAAAACTAGGGAAAGATAGAGCCTACATCAAAATACATTCTAAAGTTTAAGGCTTATTTGCATCAACTAATTTATCAACCAATACATTTAGAAGTAAAATACATCTTTTCCAAAAGTATAATCTAGCATCTCAAGGAGAGATTGATATTTGAAATATGTAAATCATTTTGACATATATGAAATGTAGTTATAACACTACAGGCACAATTGAGATTAGTAATTACAGAGTCAGAGGCAAAATGGGCTATAAATCCCTTAGAACTCAATCATCAAATTTGGTATAAGATCCTACTTTACTTCTAATTTAAAAACCAATGGAAACAAATACAATAAAATACTCAGTAAGGGTAAAAATCCACTCTACACATCATAATCTACAATAACTAGAACATAGGATATACTGATAGGGGTTACATAGTTTTTAGATAAGGTTGGGCATCATGACATTTTTATTACACTATTATATAGGTGGATAATCATGCTTCCTTTAAGTAATCATCATCCACCACACCATTTGAACTATGTACCACATAAACATTATTATCATTTTCATCATATAAATGGACATTCAGATGATCATTTTTATGTACTCTGAGCCTACATCAACTAATATGTTAGGTGAGACATCATAGATTTTACATAAGGGGAATCAAGACCTCATTAAACACACTTTCCAAGATCACACTCATCTATTATGGAGTGATTATAGGATGTTACTTTTAAGGAACCATTGGTTACTCATTATACAAGCCCTATGACTTCTAAGATATCCATTTATCATTAGTCCCATATATCACAAGCTTAGCAATGATGAAAACTAGTTCAAAGAGTTTAGAATTTAACTCTAGTGTGCACACCAATTAATATATTTAGGAATAACTCCAAACCCAAAGTCATAGTTTCAATATAATCCCCAATCAAAATCTATGGAAATAATTATAGAGCTCCAAATGCACCTCTAGTGTGCAAACCAATCAAAATATTTAAGAAAAAATATAAACCTAAAGGCACAATGTCAGTTTGATAATCGATAAAGATACATGACAATCATTTTAAATACCAAACCTAGATTCATTATGAACACTAATTAAAATGTTTTCAAGAAATTATATAACTTACAGTGAAATTTTAGAATTTCAACCAATCAAGATTTTTGCAGCATAGTCTACACTTTTAGTGCATAACAAGTAGCTCCAGTTTCACAATAACTATCTACATTGACACATCATGAGCAATATGGTCATTAGTTCTCCATGCCATTTGAGTTCATATAGGGTATATATCCATCACATTTTATAGACACATACATCTTATGAAATATAAACAAAAACCCATATACTAATAAAATACAAAAACTTTATCTCCTACACATATGCCTAAAACATTCATAAAACATATAAAAATAAATTAAATTTATTCAAATAAAACAAATTGAAAACATCAACATTTCAAACAATCAAACTAATTTAACACATAATAATATATGCAATATAACAAGATCCACTTACCAATAAACAATTCCAAATTAAATAACAACCATCTATATCTAACTCAGAACATTATTTGAATAAAAAATATGATGCATCACTCAATGATGTAGACATCACTATTGGGCCAACTCCCTCACTCTCACTATTAGACAAAAAAAACTATAACTAGAGGTCCCATTATCTCTACATGAACTTGATATACAACTATGCCCACACTCTCTCTTGGTACATGCCAATCTTAGCCCTACAATCTACATACTATCATTAAAATTGTATGTAGTCATCTATTATATGACTACTAGCCCCTCTTTTAGCCTCAAGAATGAGCATGGTACACCTCTACAACTCAACACATAACTCATCTCTGTCTACCATCACTCACTTGAATGTCACAATTTATATCACTACCCATTTAAATAAATGGGAATGCACCCCAAAAACATTGGTGGCCCTCTCCACAAATCCATCCTCCATAGCATCATCTATGATATCTTGTGTCAACTCATGTAGTGTTGAATCAATAGTGACCTCCTAATACTCATCATTTCTTAAATTTATAAGTATTCAATATAATACATTAGAATCTTATCATATTAACCCATAATCAAATTTGAATATAACATACAATCATACTATCTAACTTACCATCAACAACCATTGGGTGATCAACATCTAGTACCTCATCCACAACCATCCCACCTCTTGGAAACATAGGTGCCCATATATGGTAATTCCACTAGGATGAATAAGAATCAATCACTCTAACATCATCTATATGTAGTATCTCAATATTAGGATCACACTCCATCAATGGCATCAAATCTAGCTCAGAAATTGATGGCCTCAACCTATTACCTGGCCTTGTAGGAGCCCAAAAACTCCTTAACCATATCATAGGTGTTGGGGACATATATTATATAACACCAAACTATTAGGTAACCATCTAATGATGAAACCACTTATATAAATTATCCCAATGATCATGTATCCAACATCTAATTTAAATATACCTCATCTATGTACTATCCCTAGGCCACCCTTGATAGCCCATGTAGGGTCTTCAAATTATATCTTCTAATTTTAAACTATCTAGTAACTTATGATAATATGTATTGTTCCTATTAAATTCATGACATATCCTATTCCATATCTATACAAGTACCTAAATATGATCCCATATATCCCATGGATGTTCCACTAGCCTATTAACATCTATGTGCTCGTATTCCAGATAATGTCATAGTGTTGATGCATTGATACCCCCACCACTTATATCTTGTGTAAAGTGGTATAGGTCCCTATATAAATGAGATAGAATGGTACTACCCCAAGATTAAATGGTGCCATGATGATCAATGTCTTATACTACCTCATTCATCCTATAAGAGATTGAGACACCACTCCCATCCACAAAAAAATTGATGAAAATAACACAATTAGAATTTTTTACAATTACAAAACATCAACCATCATAATCATGGTCAATAATATGTCACTCTAAATCACTAAGTGATGAGTCCCAGCCACCAATGAAAATAATTATCTAAATGCCCACTAAATATATTAAAGACTACTAACTTATTTTAATATAACCCATTACCTAGAGATCATCAATTGTAGGATCCGATATACATCCTCTAATGTCACAGTCATCTCAGTCATAGTTCTCTAGAACATACATGTGTCTATGTTCCACCTCTCACATAATTTTATGATCATATGCTTATCTTAGGGGATAGGATCTAGGAAGGTAACATATCATAGGCCTACACTCTTGATCACCTCCATCTCTACATCAAGCAAGGGTAAACCTCGTATAGTCTTCATTATCTTCCTTGTACAAAATTATCTCATATAGGCATCAACCTACAAAATTAAAACTAAATATAACATCATTATATTAAAAATAAACCCAATAAAAAAGGTATCAAAAACCATTCAACAATGTTAAGCACACATTTTGGGCCTACTAGACACTAGTGATACCTAGTGGATAATAGCTCCACACCCTGGACAATAGCACTAATATTTAGACAATAGTGCCCAAAATGGGAAAGTAGAACCAACATATCAAAAACAACCCTAAAATAGTCCTTTTCCATAAAAAACAATTTCTTTTTATAAAAATAGGAAAAATTATGAGTCCCTTACTTGGCAAACATACTCCCTGGCCTAAATCCATGCCTCAACCTCCTCATAGCATGAGAAACTAGCTCCTCATCTCCTCAACATGTTTCTCTTTCTAAAAATCAAAAAAATTCAACTCAAATGATTTCAATGATTCAAAATGAACTATTTAAGTCATAACTTACCCACTTCCACCTTATTAAGGTTACCCTCATGTTCCAACTTTGTTAATTAATATAACTCTCTTGTTATAGCCATATCTAGAGAACTATGAATCAATTTTACAAACCATTTCTTTCACATGGGAATTTATAGAGATTTGTTATGTCCCATATTTGTTAAAACAATCCCATCATCATTACAAAACTTACAAAATTAAAAAAACAATCACATTCTATTAACAATACAAAAAACCAAGTATCTATCCAACTGCACACTAGATTATCAACTCTAACAAAATCAATATATTATTCCAACCTAATACTAATTTACAACTGATAAATAACACAAACATAATATATACTTACCAATTTTTATTACATATCCTCATCATAGTCTTGACTCTCTCACCAAAATGGGGGAGATATTTATAAATTGCTTTAGATACACAAATTTTTAGACATATAGACACATGGGTCTATATAGGTTTACACATATTTTTAGACATACAAACACATAGGCCTATGAATTTTTACATATATCATTCAAATATACATACATATGGGTCTACATAGGTTCACATAGGCATTTG